>JABTTQ020000466.1:30-310385 GCA_016081115.2 Rehmannia glutinosa | reverse complement strand
ACCATGTTTAAGATTATTAATGTCGTACTGAGTACAATGCAATCATTGGGGAGGTCATACATACCATTTGGAAAGATCCGTCTCCATATATCATTTCCTCAGATAAAGTTCCACTGGGATGGGGAAGCCATTCACAAAGGGAACCGTGAGGGGAATCACGGGAATGTTTCTCAAACTCACACTCCACCTGGATCAATGTGATAGAGAGGGTGAATCCAAATGACAACAGAAAGATAATCGAAAACAACCGGGCCTTGAGCGGATGATAAGTCATGCGGTGACCTGCAGGGGTACGGCCTGGGAAAGAGACAATGGTCGAGATCGAGCCGAGATCAAGGGAAAGATCGGCGATTGAGGAGGAATCGTCCCTACAAAGAAAAAGAAAGGCAGTAAAAGCGGAATCACGCAGGTAACCTGTGGAACAAATCAACATAGTAGATGTCGATCGGAATACTCTGTACGCCAATCGCGAATCGCCACGACCTCCAAGAGTCGCTCAGGTCGAAACTAATTGAATTCCTTGGAAACAATCTTGATGTTTTCACGCGGACGCACTCGACATGCCTGGTATTGATCCTAAGACACCGCCATCGCTAAACATCGACCTTACATTCGACGGTTATACGCTGCATGGGCGCAAGCTCGCCTGATAGCGGACGCCCGGAGGCCGAGGTCACTAAGTTGTTGGACACCGCTCATAAGGGAAGCCCTTTACCCTTGTTGGGTAGCTAACCTGTCTTAAGTAAAAAAGAGCGATGGACTATGGGCGTCTGCGTGTCGATTTTACCAACCCCAACAAAGCGTGCCCAAAAGATAGCTACCCCTTACCCAACATGACTGGTGGTAGATGCCACGGCCGACCACGAGCTTATGAGCTTCACGGATGCGCATCTGACTATAATCGATCCGAATGCATCCCCCGATGATGAAGAAAACACGTTATTCGCCCCTTGGCCAAAGGGGTTTATCACATAAAGATGATGCCATTTGACTCAAGAACGGGGGCGACCTATCAAAGGTTAGTCAATAAAATGTTCAAGAGTTGATAGGTAATACCATGTAAGTCTATGTAGATGACATATTAGTGAAATCCTTGTATATATCTCGATCATCTTGCTGATCTTAATAAAATGTTTGCAATTTTCCACGCGAGTATAAGATGATGATAAACCCTAAAAATGTAACTTTTGGCCTCGGTTCGGGTAAATTTTTAGGCTATATGGTTAGTCGAGGGAATTGAAGCCAACCCGGACAAAATCAAAGCCATAATTGATCTCAACCCCCAACTCCGTTAAAAGTGCAAAGTTTAATGCGCTGTCTCCAGAATGCCTCTAAACCGATTTGTTTTGAAGATCCACGGACACATGCAAACCTTTTATTTTGTCGAGTTTACCCCTTCAATTCAACTAGATGTGATCAAGACCAGGAGGGGAGTTGTTCATCAATGGCTCTTCCACCACAAAGAAAAGCGGGCGCGGATCGTGATAATCAATCCAAAACTCAAATGCTATCGCCTTATGACGGCTTCAATTTTTCGCTTAATAACAATGGTTTAGTATGAGGCGCTCTTGGCTGGGTTAGAGATGGCAAGCATCAATGAGTCTCGGTGATCGTTTTGTGCATAGTGACTCGGTCACCAGTGTCCATCAAATAAACGGCGAATACGAGGCCAAGAATAAAAATCGCTCGACACTTGATCCTGGTAAAAAGAAACTCTCTCATTTTAAGGCGGAAGTCCCGTATATTCCTAGAACTAATAACATGCGGTGGCGGATGCCTTGGCACGACTAGCTTCCACCCCAGAACCAACGCGATCGCAGCGTCACTATTACTCAATTGTCCGCTCCGCCCAATATGCGTAAAATACATGCCAATGAAGCAACCGAATCGACACGATCACCCTAATCATCCAAAGATTTGGGAGAATTTGTGGCTCTACTTTAGGATAAGATCAGAGATTATGATGTTACGAACTCAGATGCTCGGTTTAAACTAGTGGATGGCGTTAACTATAAGCCCAGCGGATATTCAGTCCCACTCTTCATTGTTTATCATAAACTGACGCGATTATGCTCCAGGAGGTACACGGGCATATGTGGAAACCATGCTCGGGGCCAAACGCTTGTTTATAAATTAATACGACAAAGGATATTACCGCCATCCCTAAAGAAGATACAATCTCCTCGTCAAGAAATGCGAAAGATGTCAAACCCGCTTCGCACAAGTCGTACCATCCGTCGAGCAACTTGTTTTCGCTTTAGTCCTGGCCATTTTCCAAACGGGAATGGACCTCACCGGACCACTCCCACCGCAAAGGGGGCGTGAGGTATGACATCAAGCGGCGCGGATTATTTTACAGTGGGCGAAAGAACCCCCGGCTAAAATAGATGAGAAAAAGTTTATCGGTTTGTGTGGGAAGTCATTATCCGCAGATTTGGGATACATATATTCGATTGTCACATGCATAACGGAAACATTTCGATAGTCGGAGATTTCAAAATTTTTGCGGCGCTTTCTCGCTCAATCATTTGTCTACCCCATACCATCCACAATCCATGGGTGTGTCGAAAGTGTGAACAAGATACTTAAGTATACTCTAAAAGCGAGATTGAAGAAGAAAAAGAAGTCGGGTTCGAGGAGTCGCCGACGTGTTATGGTCTATGAACAACGCATCGAGCGCCCATGGGGGGAGACGCTTTTTCGTTGGCCTATGGAGTTAAGTGCGGTTATCCTGCGGAAATTGGGACCCTACGCTTAGGGTTGCATATTTTTTCAAAGAAAGTAATGAGGTCACGCTCCGAGCCGAATCGACTTACTAGAGGAAAAAGAGGTGTGGTGCCTAGATGAGAAATGATGTATATAAACAAAGCGAGTGAAAGGTACTACAACTCGAGAGTGAATGAGAGAAGGTGTGGCTCAGTGACCTGTTTAAAGAGGGTGACCGGGATCGAGCCCGGCCTTACTAAAACCGACCACTGGAAGACTATTCGAGTCGCAAGAAATTATGTCAAACGGGGCGCATGCTCGAGTATCTAAGTGGGGAGAAGTTTACTCACCCATGGAATGTATCTTACCTTAAGAAGTACTTCAATAAAGCTTGGAACGCTTGAATATTTTGCTTGTCCGGTTTTTCATAAATACAAATGCCTTCTAAAGGTTTATCCTTTGATCTCGATATTATGTGAGCTCTCCTAAAGGGGGCAAACTGCTCGCCTCGGAAGTAAGTTTCAGCGATCCACTCGCCTCGGCTAAGTTCCGAGCGCGATCTACTCACCTCGCCCAAGTTTTGAGCGCGATTGCTCATCTCGGTAAGTCCCATGCACGTTTAAGTAAAAGGAAGCTCGACCAAGCAGCGAGTCTACTTAGATAAAGACTCGGCCTAGTTCCAGCACAAAACTTGGTAAAAATATGTTTAGGCAACTATAGCCCATTATTTACACCACACATTCATATAAAGGAGGGTCGAGCCCCATACTTAGCAAGAAAAGCCAAAAATGTAAATGAGAGAAGCGAGCACAACACTTAGCAAAAATTTGAAAAATACAATAGAATACATGACAACCCAAAAGAAATTTTCATTCATTTGGCGAGAACATTTACGATGGGGACCTGAGCCCATTACATCAAAAGGCCGAGGCCACCTAAATACCCTAATTTATGAAAGGAAAAGTCAGAAGTATTTCAAAAAACAAAAAGATTTAAATCCCGAGCGAAGAGGGATCTCGGCAGTGCTCATTGTGGCCACTTCTTTCTTCCTAGGCGGAGCGTCTGGCACCGGGCCTCTGGGGAATTGAGGACGGATGGCGTCCTAGATCAAAGATTTAGTTGGACAAGCTTTGCCTCGAGCTCGGCCACGGTGTTTTCCATCCTTAAGATCCTGAAGGATCTCCCACGATCTTCAGTTGCGTGCCGCCAGTCGGCATGAAGCGTACTCCTCCGAATTCTTATGCTCGGATGCCCCATCCGAGCTTCTTCCACTTTTTGGGAGGCCTCCTCCATCAACTGCGCGCACGCCGGTCTCGTCTCTCCGGTTCACGGCATGGCGGCCGCTCTTTCTCAATTCCACGGCCTCCACCCGAAGTTCCTCCTCCCCTTACGCGCCTGGTCTCGCTCGGCATAAGCCTTCGCGCAGCAGATTCTTTCTCAAAGATTGACCCTGACCGCGGCGCCTGTTCAAATTGAGTCTTTAAAGATTCCCGGATCCCGAGTAGGTGGCGTGAGCGTCTTGCAAATCCCGATGCCTCTCAGTCCTCGCTTCCCCAATCATATGCTGTGAGATCCTGGCGATTCTACGGACAATCCCATGGGCATATCAAGCCTTCTCCTCCCAAAGATCTCCAAATAGAATCGCTGATGCCCGGGTCCGGGGCACGAGCCGATGCGCCCTTTGCTCGCAGCCGCCTCAAGGCCCAGTATCTTCCATCTACTCTCTCACAAGCTTCCTCCTCTCCCTATTGGGAGGGATGAAGTGACCTTCCCGTCAAGGTCGTCCCCGGAAGGTTCGGCGAGCTTCACCCACGAGGGACTTGGACGGGCGGTACCTCCTGAGCCGGCCGTCCTCTCCGTCTCCGCCAGATCTTCAATCACTATTCCCTCCTCCTATGGAGAGTAGACCCTTCCACCCTGGGACTTCGCCGACGTTTTATTTGGCGAATCTCTCCTGGCGAGCCACCTCGGCATCAATCGGCGCCCATGGCCGCCTCGGACCCGAGCGGCCCAGCTTTCCCTTACCCGACGGAGGCGGGCAAAGACGCCCACTCTCGCCCCATGAAAAGATTAGCTAAGTAAGAAACAAGAGTGAGGATTAAAGGGGAAGAAAAGTTAGAAAAATTGCAAACAAGCATATACCTTGGGCCCAAATACTGCCCCGGCGGTGTCCCCGGCTTGCTCGACTAGCGATGGTCTTTTGCCTAGGAGGTGGGCCTGGGGGACGGCCCGGCTGCCCGACATTGGTTGGTCGCCGCCCAACTCGGGTCCTCTCCCTTTTCACCCTCGGCGGGTCTCCTCTCCGCCTCCCGAGCATTCTCCTTTCCACCTCTTCGGCCCACCTCCTCGCCTGACTTCAGGTGGCAATGCTGTCAAGTAGTCGGCCTCGATAACCTCCTCGGTGGCAGACTCAATTTTTCTATCCGTCCAAAGCATTTACCTAAGGTCTGGTTCCCAAGTGAAGAAAGGACAAAGGACCGAGATCGAAAGAAAAAAATTAGCCTTAAAAAAAGAAGAAAAAAACAAAGAAAAAACAAGAAAAAGAGATGTGTACTTACGGAATGGAAGGGAGATGGGGGACCCATCTCTCCGCCCCAATGCGAGTCCGCCACTCGCCCACCCGTAACCACTTCTCCTTCCACTCCTTCGAGACCTGAAGGCCTTCAACCAAACACCTGGGTATCCTGACCGTCCTGGCATGTATTACAACCTGGCGCCGGGCCTCGACCGAAAGGGTCGCCTTCCGCATTTTAATAACTCATTCGTCGGGCAAAGCGTGGCGATCGCACTTTCCCATCGAACAAACCAAAGAACCTGATAATCAGGCCCAAATGGATGCACTGGGATAGTGGGAGGTCCTACTTGCGGAACCATCTTGTAATCAACAGCCGCAAAGGGAACCTTAGCCTCGTATAAAGACCGTGGGCATACACAACCATACACCCCTCCGGCGGTGCCGACACTCCACGGGTCCGGCGAACCAAAACGGACATCGGCCGGAATCATATCAAAATCATTGAGCGGCCTCCAACTCCTCAACAGTATTAGCATATTTGGTCGGGTCGTCGGAGGGTCCCACCCATCTTCTACGGTATAGTGGGGCCCCCTGGGCCTTCATCCCCATGTCTATGGTCCGCCGCTCATCGCCCCCGGCACTGCCGCCGAGCTGCCCCGCACTCTCACCGCCTTTCTCCTTTCTTGCCCACGCCCAGAGATCCATCTCTTTTCTTCTTCACAGTGGTTTAAAGGATCCGATTTATCGCTCCTCCACTAAGCTCTTCCTGACTAGCCCCCGGTTTATGCATTTCCCTTTTCACGATATATGTAGTGAGCGAACGCTCAAAATGACGCAAGTCGTCGCTTTGAGTGGATCTCGGGGTGAGGTGCGTGGTATGAACTCCGCCGAGAGCCGACAACACTAGGTCGAAGGCGCACTTTCTCTCATTTGGAAAAAGATACGGAAGGATGTGAAGGAGGATCTCACGCCAACCTCAACACTAAAGTTGCGATTTTGCTATCTCGAAAAAAGACATTGTTTAAAAGGGAGAAGAAAGGTGGGATTCAAGAATACCTAGTAATCTGACTTTTTGTGCTCTAAGAACCGTCCGTTTGTTCTCTGCAAATATTGCTCGGAAGATTGCAAATGCAAAAAGATCAAATGGAAAGAAGAAGGGGTATTTATAGGTTAAGTCCCCGAAAGTGCACCAACTCAAAAGGCGTGTCCATTCAAATTCAAAAATTGTCGAAACGTCACAATCTTTACGCCAGTGGTCGTGTCCCCTGATTCCCGCACGGAAGGGGTCCAACGGCGTGATGCCACGCGGTTATCATCATAACTTTCAATTAATGCGCCGTTTTGGGCATTAATTAATAAGTACAACCGCAGGACCAGTTGACGCTTAAGCGTTCCTTCTTCCTCATCAAGATTCATAATTGGCATTTAAGTTTAAATCCGATTCAAAGGATTTTCTTCTCAGAATTAAACTTGGGGGCCCTTGATGATACCCAAGCCGAGCTGGCAATAAATTAGTCCACGTGGCCATTCAGCTGGCAACGATGTGGGTCTCAGACAGCAAGACCGAGCTAATGACGTTAGCAACCGGCTCCGACGTGCACGAAGTGAGCTGGCTCGCGCCAGGCATAGTTATGGCGGAGATTTGAAGGATAACCACCCAACTAAGGAAGATTGAGTGCCTCATTAAGTAAACCGCCACTTGTCAAAGATGATAACAAGACGGAGTCAACAAGTGTCAAAATACTTGTCCATCATGCATGTTGAGGAAAGACACTTGTCCCCTTGAATCACTCTAGTGATAGATGTAATGGTGATTAAAAACCCACTAATTGTATGGGGTATAAATAAGCTTCATTTATTATGAAGAGAGAGAGAGATAACTAGAGGAAAAATACTTGTAAAAATCCGAGTTATAAAGATAACCGACCGAAACTTTCTCTGTCGACTTCTTAATATAAAAAGAACGATTAATTAGCCCTATCTTTGGGAGATTATTTCATTTCCACGATTAAATTCCACTGTATTTTCCTCTGACCCAAAACACTCGTCAACAATTTCACAGCTCTACATGTAATAGCATATTCAAATAACGTGGATTTTGGCTTGAAAGTGTCGTAAGTCAGGTTCTTAGAGTCCCAGATAATACAATTACAAATAGTGGTCCAACCATGCGCAAGCAAACAGCTCATTTGCGTGAGTTGATTCAATATTAATAGTCAAAAGGGAGCATTTTCCAGTGAAACTCCCAAAGGATCCTCGCGATTGGATGTGAGCGAAATGTGGAATCTATTTTCGTTCAATTTGGAGAATTTTTTTGACCAAATATGCGATTGTTTATGAAAATTTTCTTAAAATATATTATTCTCTCACTTTAACTTTTTCTCTTTTTCTTTCATCAATCACATCTACACATTTTTTCACAAAAACTAATCATTATTACACATTATCCCACAAATTTCACTATTTCATTTACTCTTCACATTTCTAACTACCAATCACATCCAATCAATATTTTACTATTTTCACATCAAATCAACTTTCATCATTACTTTCATCTCACATTCAATCACTCTCTTAAAATTCATCTTTTTTCTTCCAAATTTTTTTTTCACTACTATTCTCTGAAGAACGAAAATTTTCAAAATAAAAGATATCCAATCGCACCCTAAGAAATTTGCTCTTATTATTTTATTAAGTGATAGAAGATATTTAGGTGTAGTCTTCAGTATCTTATGATTTTAGTTGGAGCCATGAGGAACTATCCTTGTGAGTTGTTATGTCAATTTCTAATAATATACATTAATGAATATCATAAATTTTAATTATTTGTAAAAGTACATGAAATTATTTATAAGGTCACGAGAAAATGAAATACTGCTATCCATTTGACAACAAGAACTTTGAATAATGTACTAATAAATAATTTTTTCTGCAAACTAGCGGAGTATTACAAAATTAAACACATAAGTTAGATTCAGAGAATCAGAAGCAACTTGAATAAATCTAATTAAAATTAAAAAATTACCCCCATTGGAGTTTGGACCCAATATTTCAGGAGGAATTCCTCTCCTGTTGTTTTCATCCGGTCCCTATACAATTATAATACAAGTAGCAACTCTATCTGTTGGGCAAAACCTAACAGTAGAAACTGTATCGTCAAGGAACGACGAGCCCTCAGGTAAAAACCCCTCATATTCTTCATAAATTTCACATTTGCCCCATTCCCGAACACATCCAAAAGTCTACGCAAATTCCCAAAAACAATCGGCAACCACCACAATCTGATCGGAGAAAAAGTAAACACGACCACCGAAAGCCAATGGGTATAACAATCGCCGCCGCAGCCGACGGCGACTCGAATCCGCTATTTTATTGATCCCCAAAGCACCCAACGCAGATAAAATCCCCAAAGACTCGTTCCACTTAGCTTACATAATATACTTCACATTAGGCGCAGGCTACCTCCTCCCATGGAACGCGTTCATCACCGCCGTAGATTACTTCACTTACCTATACCCCGACGCGTCCGTCGATCGTGTGTTCGCCATAGTTTACATGCTTGTGGGGCTCACATCTTTGCTGTTCATAATTGCATTTGCTCACAAATCCAATTCTGTTGTGAGGATCAATGTGGGGTACGTGTTGTTTCTGGTGGCGCTTCTGGCGTGCCGCTGATGGATGTTTGGTATGTGAAGGGGAGAGTTGGGGTGTATGGTGGGTATTATGCGACGGTGGCGGTGGTGGGATTGTGTGGAGTGGCTGATGGATTGGTGCAGGGAGGTGTTGTGGGGAATGCCGGGAGTTGCCTGAGAGGTATATGCAGGCTGTGGTTGCTGGAACTGCTGCTTCTGGTATAGGAATTTTCTCTGTGATTTCTCTCTTTTTCTTTCTTCTTTTAATTTCTTTTTTTCTTTTTTGGTTGAATGTTCTGAGGATTGGGTTCTTGTTCTTGGTTCTTTTCTTGATTTTATGTGTGGGTGTGGGATCCTTTTTGGGGCGTCTAATGATGTTTAATTTTTTTATTTTTTTGGCTTTTCTTGAGTGTTGTTGCCAGTGTGTTTTTTGGTTTTGGTTTCCTAAATGGTAGTTTATATAGTCTATATGAATTTGTTGAAATAAATTTTAAGATCAAGGATAAACTAAACTTTGAGCTGTGATTCAAACTGCAACTGATTATTGTTGGCATATATTGTTAGTTCTGAGCTCTATTTGGTAGTACAGCGTGCTGATGTGAGTCATTTGTTAGTGAGTTCGCGAAAATTCTTCGTGTTGATTTTAGTTGCTACTTAGTGAACTCAATCGGTAACTAGCTCTCATGTTGGTTATTATTAAAAACATTTCAAAGATTTGTTTTTTTGGCACTAATAAGTATCTATGTCAACAATTGACAAAGTTTCCTTTATTTATGCGGAAGTCATTTTGTTGGAACCATTTCTGATCTTTATGCAACTTTGTACTTTTTAATAATGAGTTGCTTTTCTGTTGCTGTTATGCTATAGGTATGCACCGCAGTTTCCTGCCAAAACTACCCCATATTGTCTTCCATAGCAGATATTTGTTAGCAAATGCCTTTACTCTTCGCTGCTACTGAGTGTTGTTTGATTGCTCTAGGCACGATATTGTAGTTTAGTTGCATTGTGCATTCCAAAATTAGGCTTGCTTGGATGTTTGATATGGAAAGTGTGGTACACTGAGAGATTGTACTCCGTATGTGATGAAAAGGTAAAATATTAAAAAAGAAAAAGAAAAAGTAATTTATTTTCCAAGACAAATTACTTAATGGAGATCTTTACAATTGGGCTCTGCACCAAACTGTATGCAAAAGATGACTACATGACCATGTTATCATGTTGGAAGAAATTTAGCTAGTATCTTGAATCAATTGAAGATGATTTTCACTAACAAAATAGTGCTTACTGGCTCGATGAATTAAGCTTCAAGAAATTGGATGCAAATATATGTCCTTGCTCAAGATCAACAGTTTTTCTTTTTTGTTTCTAGTTCTGCCATATTAGATGTGTTCCATACAAATGTCTTCCTGCTAAATATACAAATATCTATTTTGGGACTGTAGGTGTCCTTGTGTCAGTTTTACGAGTTTTAACCAAGGCCGTATTTCCTCAAGATACCCATGGACTGAGACAAAGTGCAAACTTTTACTTCATTGTCAGTATCGCAGTGATGTTATTAAACATCGTTTTCTATAATATCGCCCATAGGCTTCCCGTTATCAAATACTATAAAGATCTGAAAAGTCTGGCTGTAAATGAGGAGAAAGAACAGAAAGGTGATATCACTGGAAAGCTATGGAGATCAACATTATGGGACATTGTTGGAACCGTGAAATGGTATGGGTCTGGCATATTGATCATATACGTCGTGGCGTTGAGTATATTTCCTGGATCTGTTACAGAAGATGTGCATTCTGATACTCTAAAAGACTGGTATCCAATAATTTTAATTGCGGGTTATAACGTCTTTGATCTGATTGGTAAGTCTTTGACTCCGTTGTATCTCATGGAGAATGCCAAAGTCGCTATTGGTGCCTCATTCGGAAGGTTGTTGTTTCTGCCTATTTTTTACGGTTGCTTGCACGGTCCAGACTTTTTCAAAACAGAGATTCCCATTACAATCTTGACGTGTCTTCTGGGTCTTACAAATGGGTATTTTACCTGTGTTTTAATGATTTTGGCTCCAAAAACTGTCCAATTACAACATGCAGAAACTGCTGGGATCGTGCTCGTGTTGTATTTAGTTTTCGGTCTGGCAATTGGTTCTGTTGTGTCCTGGTTTTGGGTCTTATAAGTTATAACTCATTGGGTGATCTGAGGCATGCATATACGAGCAGACATTGGCTAGACCAGTGTTATCTCTTCGTATCGTTGATTTTTTTTCCGGTTTATTTCGACACGTGTTACTGGAATGTTGTGTTGTATTTGTAATTAGTGTTGCCTCTGCAGAGGCTGTAGAAATGTATGATGACTTAATAAGTTTTCTTACTTTTCCTGCTCATATAAATTATGCAAATTTCAAGTGTATGTAGTTGTTTTCACTTCAAATATTCGTTGCTGTGTTTTTCATTTCTATGTGAAATATGGTTAGCCACATTGTTAGAGAAATGTGGGCTTATATAAAGATGGCATATTACTGACAGTATAAATTCCTCTGAACAGGCTTCAACAGAATCTCTTGAACTTCAAGGCTACTGCAGTGGCTTGAGTTTCTGCCTCTTATATTGTCGTCTTTCATGCTCTATATTTGCTGCAGTTTGCATGATATTAATATTTTGTAATTTGAAATCGTGTTTCTTTTAGGTTGGCTATCTATCTGCCTCAGGAATAATTACAAAACAAAAGCAAATATAACTATTACAAAATATAAGAGTTAGATTGGTTTTATCCACGCTACACCTGTTAATACTTCATGTAGATAATTACCATAGATTTATTGTGGACTAACACAGATTCACATATAATCACACATAGTAGGTGTGTATTGTATGCAAATCTATGGTAATACTACACCAGACCGGGTTGGGGATTACAAGAGTTAAGGCTTCGCCCATGCTTACAAGGTTCACCACCCGCAAGGCCGCAACAACCCGGGTCCGAGAGGACTCCTATGTGGGTTGGTAACACTTTAGTAAAGTTGAGCTTTGGGCCATAAGAATATATAAGATTGGCCAATACAACAATGGAATTGGGCCACACACTAACATTAGGTGGCCCAATACTTGTTCACAAAAGTCCAAGACTAAGAATCACAGACAACAATCATGATTATCGCCTTATAGCAGGAATATAATAATAATAATAATAATAATAATAATAATAATAATAATAATAAAGTTATAAAAGTGTGAATAGTTTTGCAGGTTTCTTGAAAGCTTTGATCGATTATTCAATTTACTGTATTATTAACTGTTATTATATACAAAGCATGAATAATAATACATCATGATTTTTTTAGTAAATTAACTGTAAGCCTTGTTGTGCTTGAAATAATTAAATATACAATTATATGTCACAATTTCACGATAGTATAGTTTTGATATCCAATAATTAACTAGATTTTAAAATTATTTACTAAATAATCTTTCAATAATTAAAATAATCTAGCTAAAAGTGTTATAGATTTATTATTATTATTACTATAATGAAAGATTATGTTTATTATATTTTAATATTTGTTTTTTATTCTCAAAATAGCCTAGATATTTCTACCAAAAAAGTTCTAGCAATCATTTATAGTAGAGGTAATTTTAATTTGTCCCCAAACTATGCATATTTTTCTAATTTGCCAACTTAATTTTGAATTGTTCTACTTTACCTTCCTCGAACTTTACAAATTGTTGCACTTAGCCTATAATTTCCAAATTTACCTATTAACCTTTATGATTATTTTACATTGTGTCCCTAAAAATGGTATCATATCCTATGTTTATTGATGAAATTTAATATTATATAATACTATTTGTATATTGACTAAAGATGATGATCTTTGAGAGAAAACAGATTTAAATAATTGTTCGAGATATATTAACTGAGAGAATCATTAATAATGAGGGGTAAATTTGGAAATTATAGGCTCAGTACACCAATTTGCAAAGTTTAGGAGGCAAAATAAAACAATTCAAAGTTAAGTAGGAAAAGTAAAAAAAACATGCATAGTTTGGGGGGCAAATTAAATTTACCTCTTTATAGTATTCAAGTTTTATCATTTTTGTTTTTATTTTTTTGAGTGTGTTTTATGGCTATAATTAGCACCTGAGTTTAGCCATGTGTTTTTTTCTTTTTTGAATATAAATCTTGCTAAGTATGAGAGTTAGGTGGGAATCGAATCGAGACCTGAGTTTTACAAACGACTTCCATTAGACAACCAAACAATTCCTAGTTTAACTAAGTCTTTAGTATGTAGGAAAAATAGTAGTATTTCTTCTAGTACATTTATATAAATCGAAAAATTCAATCGGTAAAATATGCAAAGTAAGCAAAATAAAAATTAGCTCGAATCGTGTAACACACTATCCTTAAAAATTCGATTAGTCCCCTATTCGGATGTCCTGTTTCCCAGGATAAGACGAGAAAACCATTACCTATTCCCATGAACTAAAATTATGCCTCGAAATTAATCACCAAAAATTAAATTGTAAAATTTTTAGGAGATATATGGAAATTCTCAGAATTTTTGTGTGTTTTTCAAATGTGAGTAATAAGCCATATTTACAGATACGACCTTTCATCAAATAAAATATTTGTCTTTACTATTGAAAATGTCAAAAATAAATTTATCATTTATTATTACAATTTACAAGGGTCAAAAACTAATTTTCTTCAAATTTTCCAACATATTATATATTGGATGTATGGGTACGTGCTCTATTAAACTCCTCATCTCAAACTTTTATAATAAGGAGTATATACACTTCCTTACATTAATTGCAGTTATCTGTTTAATTTTTCATGATAACAATTGAAAAAAACAAATCATATTGTCGAAACAATATAAGTAAACAATTTATTAACAACAAAAAGCCATTTTAACAAAAATTATAATGTTCATAGTTGATTATAAAATCAAAAGACATAGATAAAAGCAATTATTAAAAATTAAAACTTTGTGATATGAGATTTAAAAAATCGAGTATTGAAAGTTGACGTTGAGAAACGAGTAGAAAAAATAGAGAGAAGGGATGAAAAATGTTCCAAACGACCCACGAGAATGGGAACACATCTATCTATACTATTATATAAAAATCAGCATGACCGTCTCACTAGACTCTTCACCTACATTAATTTCAAATCATAAACACATTATTTTTTAATTAATCTGCATGCAGACTATAAATTTTATTTATTTATTTAAAATTGTCAAATTATATGGCAAAGATATATTTAGCGATTGTCAATTGTTAATTTGGCTGCTTTGAATTCTAATCATGTGCTTTTCTTTTTTACTTTTACTTTTTTTTAGTTTTTGGTTGAAAACACTTTTGGAATATGATAATAAATTTTGATTCTTCTTTATCATACTTTGCATTTCTTGAAACCTTTACATAAAGCTTTATGTACACGTTTGTGCCAATCAAACTATTTAACTTAAATAAGAAAAAGAAGCTCTTTACAATTCAATCTTTCTACCCCTTTTTGGGCACTTTAATTTCTCATTTGAATCTGGGAATATAAAATATAGTCTCCTTTTACCAACCTTTTTCCTGATAATTCCATCCAAAAATGAATAAAAATCAAAATACAACAAATGTTTTCACAAACTTGCTACCTTGGCAAACTCGTGAAGATCTATGAGAAAATAAATGATCCGATCGTTTAACTTTGGCTTATCACTGCCAATATATATTTTCATTTCACCTATTTACATGTCTCTTGTAGTTGTTTAATTTCACATTTAAAAGAAAAAAAAACATTATGATTAAATATTAAAGTTCCAAAATATTTCTACGATCTATATATATGAACCGTTACATTTGTGTTACACAATTGTGCTTATACACAAATAGTACGTACTAATCAATTAAACACATCGATATGTAAGTGATAAACACAAGATATATGAAGAGAGCACTAAACTCAGCATAAGCTAAATTTTTCGATGGCTTAATTAAAAATCGCCTAAATATGTACCTTATTAATGAAATTACTTATAAATAGAAATGAAATAAATACCAATTTATTGTTAACTAATTTTTCTAGTACTAAATTGGTCCAAAATGGGCCTCTCCTGCTCTCACAGTCTTACCAAATAACAGCTGTTGGAGTACACACAAATGTAGATTGAAGTGATGAGCCAATAATGACCTGAATAGCATTCATGGGTCTAACTTCTTGCCTTTCACCTAACTTTGGTTGAGTTATAGGACCATTGTAAAACAAAGGAATAGCCATTAATGTTGGGAATCATGAATTATCACAAAGTTTAAGATTGAAAATAAAAATCAAGTATACTGTATATTTTATCTTAAAAGAATAGTTTAAAGAAATTAATGACAACAATGTTTATTTTTTAATTGATGATAGTTTGATTTGGAAATTTGTGGTGCTCCTAGCGCTGAAAAATAAACTAAACTATTCGATATTGGACTTGAGATTGATTGTTAAAAGCTTGTTTGAGCTTGGTTTGTTAAAATAACGTAATGAACCAAACTTGACACTTTTTTTTTTTGATAAAAATGTAAAGCTCCTACTCGAGCTCGCGTCGGTTATAGAAAAATAATGTGTATAGATCAAGCGGCTCGAGCTCAATTCATGTTCGACTAAGACTAAAACTCGTTCAAGCTTAACTCGTTTACAAATTAAACCAAATTTAAGCACAAATTTTGAAGTTCGATAAAAATTCAATAAGTTTGAACAGTATTTGGTTCTGCTCGATTTGTTTAGCTTTTATTTCTAGATTTTACTCGTGTAAGGGAGTGATATTCGTTCATTTAATCTTTGTACTCATTTCTTTTAGTAGGGAATAATACATCCTTATTTAAAGCATTTCATTCTCTTGAAGTTAGATAGCAATATTTTCATGTTCTCTTTTTGGTTCTTTAATTCCAACTAGGGGCTTATAACTTCTTCCTTACATATGCCTAATTTTTAGGTCACTAATAAATAGAAGTGTGCCAAACCCCAATGAAACAACAATTTTTATAGTTACGTAAAACAAGTACGTATATGCAGTTATCTATTTTTTACATTCAAAAGAAAAAAAGGAATGAATAAATATATACAAGTCTTACCATTATATTAGATAACACATTATGTACAGTACATATGAAGATTACTAAATTTGCAGATATATTGTTATTGAAACCAACGATATAATACAGAAGAAGAGTCTTAGTAGACAGTAATTCAAATTTAGTCTATGAAACCAACTTTTAATTTTACATAAATTGTGGATCAGTTCCAAATCTAAGAAAATTACATTTAAGAAAAATTCTTACAATGTATAGCCACCCCACCCTAAGATCAAGTGATCATAACGGGGAACCGCAACCACAACTGACACAATTGCATGCAAACCACATCAGTCACGTTAATCGCACTAGGCAACCTCTATCTCACAGACTCGTCTAACCTAGTGATGTTGAGGTGAGGATTAGAACTTGAGTCCATTAGGCGGCTACGACATCTTCTAGTTCAAATGATATTCAATTACATGATATTATCATCTATCACATGCCAAGTGTATAAAACGGCGTGTACTGATATTAAGGGATAATTACAAAAAGAAAAACTTGAGTTTAGAATTTTACAAAAAAACACCCAAAGAAATTTCAAAATTACAAAATACCCCTTAAGGTTTATTCCATCTGAAAACGTAAAAGAGTAATTGTAATATTTCTATTAATATAAGTGGCGTTTGGAATATTTTTTATGAAGAGAGTAAATTTAAGATGGAATCAAATCTCGAGGGATTTCTGTAAGTTTGAAAAAAAAATTTGTAAATACCCCAAATATTAGGGGTTTGGAACTCGGCCCATCCTAACTAACTATCTAAGTGATATGACATCACAAATTAAATTTAGATTCTTAAAAGGCACAGCCAGCTTGCAACAACTAACCACAAACTTAAGGTTCTTACCTTGTAATAAATAGCACAATATTCCCAAAACATCTCCTTCACTCCAATCTAGCTAGCCTGATCAAACATGGCTGTTTTCCATCACAACTTCATCTTAACAAGTCTTCTAATATTTCTCCGCAATATTATCGTAGCTTACTCGCGGGGCCCGGTCTATACGCCTCCAAACGTCGATCGATTAACCGATCGGTTTAGTCGATTATCGGTTAATCAGAGCTACAATGTGTTCTTTGGAGGGGCTAATGTGCATGTGACCAACAATGGGACCAGTGCTGATCTGAGTTTAGACAAGTCCTCAGGTGAATTAATAAGAACATTTCATGTGAGATCATTTTCTTGTTCTTTTAGTTTATTATTTTTGTGGGGTTTTTTTTGGTAGGATCTGGATTGGTGTCAAAGAATAAATATTATTATGGGTTTTTCAATGCTGCAATAAAACTGCCTGCTGGTTTTACATCAGGAGTTGTGGTGGCATACTATGTAAGTCCTTTTTCTTCCACATTTTAAGTCCAAAATTAATATGTTCAATCAAAAAGTATTGGAAATTACAAAAACTACCCCTGAGCTTTAATCTAGTTACAAAATATATCCAGTTATCTTAAAAAAATTGCATATAGCCCATTAAAGTATTACAAATGCAAATATCAACGGGTGTTTGTAATTTTGAAAGATAGTTGAGTTTTTTTGTAATTAGACTGAATCTCGGGGTACCTTTTTGTAATTATGAAAGATTGTTGAGCTTCTTTGTAATTAGATTGAACCTCAAGGGCTCTTATCTAATTTTCCTCTGTATTTCAGTTATCTAATGCAGATATATTCCCTCACAAGCATGATGAGATTGATATAGAACTTCTTGGTCATGAGAAGAGAAGAGAATGGGTCCTGCAGACAAATATATATGGCAATGGAAGTGTGAGCACTGGAAGAGAAGAGAAGTTTTATCTGTGGTTTGATCCCACACAAGGTTTTCATGACTACACCATCCTCTGGAACAATCATCACATTCTGTAAGCTCATTAGTTTCTTGAACCAATCAATATTCTTTTGAATAATTATCAGGAAAATTACAAAAACTAGCATGTAGTTTAGTCTAATTATAAAAATAAAAAAAATAAAAACAGTTATCTTTCAAAATTACAAATATCTCCTTAAATATTTGTTCCTATTTTACTTAGGGCTGCGACCGAACCAACCCGAGTTGAGCTTTTGAGAGTTTGAGCTTGACTCGTTTATTATCAAGTCGCGCTCTAGCTTAGTTTATTGAATATATTGACGATTCACGAGCGTTTTCGAGTCTAAATAAGTTTATTTAAATGTTCCTATTTTTATCATACGTAAACTTATAAAATTTAAAATTAAAGTCAAACTTTTAGTTTAAATTACACGAGATAGCTCACGAATAAAATTTAAAATTAAAGTCAAACTATTAGTTTAAATTACACGAGATAGCTCACGAACTTACTAATGAGCCTCCTCACGAGCTAACGAGCCGAATATCATTAAACTTAAGTTTGGTTCATATATTTTAGCGAGCCTCATTAAAGGAGTTCAAACAAGTTTTTATGGAGTCCATATTCGAATAGCTCACGAGAGGCTTGGTTCATTTGCAGTGATTGCACCATCAACATGGATGTTTGTTCCGTAAATACAGACCTTAATCAATGTTTGTAACACCTTAAGGGGGGGTGTTTGTTATTTTGAAAGATAACTGGATGTTTATGTAATTAGGCTAAACAACATGGTTAGTTATTGTAATTATCCCTAGTTATTTCATTCTGAATTTGCTAAGAAAAAAAATGCAGGTTTCTGGTGGACAACATACCTGTAAGAGAAGTAGTTCACAATAATGCAACCTCCTCTGTTTATCCATCAAAGCCTATGTCAGTTTATGCAACAATCTGGGATGCATCACAATGGGCAACTCATGGAGGCAAATATCCTGTTAATTACAAATTTGCCCCATTTGTGACATCAATGACAGGAATTGAAATGGAGGGCTGCATTGTAAATTCGAAAAATATGGCTCCTTCGTGTTCGAAAAGTAGCCTTTCGAGCATAGACCCTGTCGATGGCGAACAATTTTCAAAGTTATCAAGCCAACAGATATCAGGATTAGAGTGGGCTAGAAGGAAGCATATGTTTTACTCATATTGCCAAGATAAGCCTAGGTACAAAGTTTTGCCACAGGAATGCAGTGCCAAATAGTTGAACATTTGTATTCTTTATTCTTTGCAAATGATTTGTAGATGATATATTGAGAGAGATCAATAAGATGGAAAGATTATTGGTAGTCAAACGAAATTCTCCATGAGCAAAAGGACTAGGTTATAAATTGTTTGTATCCAGCCATATAGAAAACTACTGGCATTAAACAATCCAAGTGTATGATGAGATGAAGTTATTATATTTCTTTCGTTTCGTTGGGGTTGGAGGAGAAATGACCATAAGACTTTGGGTTAATTAATAATTACCAACCTTGTGATTTGGCCTAATTATAAAAAACTTCAATTATCTTTCAAAAGTAGAAATACTCCCTTAAGGTTTGTATTTACCTAATAAATCCACCCCATTGATGTTGCAATTTGAAAAATAGAAACAAATGTCAAGTTGGTATGGCTCAACTGTTCATAACTATAGGGAGCTAGAATTTTGGTCCTTTAAATATTTTAGATAGCAATTTCGGTCTCATAAGATTTTGATTTTATGCAATTTTGATCCCATGAGTTGTAGTTTGTGCAATTTTGGTCGTATAAGTTTTAATTTATGTGATTTTTATCTCAAATAGATGTTCTAATATTTCATTTATTCCCACAATACCATTGTATTTTAGCCCAAAAACCCAAAATACCTATGATTATTAAAAGTAACAATACTAGAATTGTTATTTTGAATAAAGGGTATTCACAAAGACTGAAACTACCATATCAAGAAATGACTAAGACTGTCAACCTCTAAGAGTTACAAAGCCAAAAATTAAGCCTAGATTGTTTATATTAAAAGATAACTAAGGTTTTTCTTTTCGTAATTAAGCTAAAGTAGTTTTTGACTTTTGTAATTATCTTATTGCAACTTCTATCTTTTGGTTGAGGTGGGTGAGATTTGGACCATAAAACAGCAGAAACCTTTGACCAAAATATATATATGACACAGATTGCAACATAATTCTCCAATCACAATTATTGGGTACAACAAAGTCAAAATATTACGTAAACAAACCGGTGAAATTCTTTCATCATCATCTCTCTTTCATGAAAATTGCAATCCAACTTATTACTGTATTCTTCGGAGAGCTCACAGCCATGCTGGATTTTTCAGTGGCATAACAACTGCTTTCATCATCATCATCATCAATCACTATGTGGGGTCGGTGGTGTGAAGTTTATAGTGTCAATTAATTATCTAAAATTAATTAACACTACAAATTCACACAGAAAGCAAAGTGAAAGTTTTCGCCGGATGCCCTTTTCCCGACGCAACCTTCATATGAAGGAAAAATGAGATGAAATTCCAAAACCATCATTTCATAGGTTTTTCTACTTGCATAAAACTATGATGAGACGCGCATGAGTTGAGATAGCTGCTTTCACTTGCAAGTAATTCTTGAGACTGTATTCTCCTTTTCCTTCCAATTCCACTCATTTTATAGCCACCAAAAGGAATCGTAGCATCGAATGTATCAAGCAATTAATCCATACGGTCCCAACTCTCAATGCTCTCATTAAGGTATTAGCAGTGTCGAGGTTTTGAGTGAATACTCCAGCAGCAAGACCATACCTTGTGTTGTTCGCCCTCTGAATAACTTCACCGAGGTCCCTGGAATTGGCAGGCAAAATAGAAGTTACTAAGGGATTGTTTGCAAAAACTTCTGCTTTTAGAGGATGCGATTTATTGTAGCAGTAAAGAAATTAGTTAAGGATCAAAAGTTGGGGTACGTTTTTGCAATGGAAGCTAAAAGTTGAA
Source organism: Rehmannia glutinosa (assembly GCA_016081115.2). Taxonomy (NCBI): domain Eukaryota; kingdom Viridiplantae; phylum Streptophyta; class Magnoliopsida; order Lamiales; family Orobanchaceae; genus Rehmannia; species Rehmannia glutinosa. The sequence goes on along the minus strand of JABTTQ020000466.1, from coordinate 289,615 downwards.
TAAGTTTTTGGGAGTGTTTGGTGAATACGATGTAAAAGTGTGTAAATGTCAAACCGTAAGCAGAATCGAAAATCTATAGCACTCATCTCCTGCTTTTAGATTCAAATTAATTTATGCAGAATCACAAGGATAAGATGACATTTGAAAGCACTAAAGGGTATTTTTTTCCAGCTTTTAGATGATAATCATTTTTTAAGTATTTGCATTTTCAAACGTACTTAAATTTCAAGACAGTTTGCACCGGGCCAAAGATCTCATCCGTTGCAATCAGCATGTCATCCTGGAAAAATTGCAAAAACTACTATATTAGTAGGGATGATTTTTAAACTATCAAGTTGCAAGCTAATAGAAATGCTTTTTAGCTAAGTTGATATACCTTGACATTAGAAAAAACAGTTGGCTGAATATAATAGCCCTTTGTACCAAATCTATCACCTCCAGTTTCAAGGGTAGCTCCAGATTCCTTACCAGATCTAATATACTTAAGGATCTTTTCAAATTGTTCAGCATCGATCTGGAGTTCACAAAATAGTTATATCAAGTTTATGGAAATGAAAGCAAGATAATCACCACTGTATTTGCATAAATCATACTTCATGGTAAAAAAATGAGTTCTGCTTTTCGCACAATTTTTGTTCAGGTGGTGGGGATTGGGAACAACGTATCATAAAAAGTTACGTTATGCCATACACGCAAGCGCGAATACGGGGATAATTACAAAAACTACATCTGCAGTTTAGCCTAATTACCAAAAACCAGTTATCTTTTAAAATTGCAAATAAGGTATTACAAATACCAATTTGAGGTTTGTATTTGTTTTATATATTACCCCCTCAGTAGGTGTAATTTGTAAAATAGAAACAAATGTCAAGGAAGTATTTGTAATTTTGAAAGATAATTGGGTTTTTTTTGTAATTAGGCTAAACCTCAGGGATATGCTAAAAAAGCAGCTAGACAGAAAGCAAACGTTGGCAGTTTTACCTGAGGACCTTGCTCTATGCCCGCCTTGAACGGGTCCCCAACAACACGCTTCAAAGCACGTGCCTTTGCTTTCTCTATAAATTCATCATAGACCTTCTCGTGTACATAAGTCCTGGAGCCTGCACAGCAGCATTGTCCCTGCAGAGGTTCCATGTGATTGTGAAGAAGTTTAATCAATTTAATCGCAAATCAGCAACGACTAATAAGAGCTTGATATACCTGATTGAAAAATAGAGCAAAGTGTGCCAGCTCAACAGCTTGGTCCACATCAGCATCCTCACAAACAATAAAAGGTGATTTCCCTCCAAGTTCCAACGTAACTGGCTTCAGATTGCTTTTGGCAGAAGACTCAAGAACAATTTTGCCAGTCTCTGTTGAACCAGTGAAAGCAATCTGCAAATAATAGATAAGACGACATCAAGACATGCAAAAGATGTAATTTGCAGTCTAGTCATAAACCATTACAAGTTTAAACAAGTCTAAGTGCATCATTAATAAAAATATTTGCTTCATCATATTATTGTTGCTGTAAAAACAAAAAGCAATAAACTTGAAACTTCGAGAAAGTTTTCTGGAAGTTGCAAATATAAAATATTTTTAGTAGTCCTTTCCTAACTAAGAATAGCTACCTAGTTTACGTGCACACCAAATTACTAACACCAATAATATAGAGGAAATGATGCACATTAAACAGATTACAGTTAAATATGTCGTAAACCTACCTCAAATTTCATTTAGTTGAGTCTTAAAATCTTAACCATGGAACACAGAATTCAAAATGAAAAGCCACGACAAAGAATCCTTTTCCATGATCAAAACATGGGTAGGGTAAGAACTTTAAACTTGGTAGTACCTTGTCCACATCCATATGGCGGCAAAGAGCAGCACCAGCAGTGGGACCAAATCCAGAAACAATATTCAGAACGCCATCAGGAAGGCCAGCCTGTCCAAATGAAATATGGATATCAACTATCGAGTTATTTTAAAAAGAAAAGTTCAGAAGTCGAGAATCGTCCAACGATAAACCAGACAGAGATGAGACGGTTATAGTTCTAATTTATTTCAACTTCTATATTAACCAAACTACTTCAAGTGACAATCACACTAATTACGAAGAACGCAATCTCGCCGATAGTGCACATTACCTCATGTAAGAGCTTTGATACAAGTAAAGCAGACAATGGAGTCTGTTCTGCTGTTTTGAGAACAACAGTGTTGCCACATGCCAATGCAGGTCCAACTTTCCAACCAAACATGACTAGAGGAAAGTTCCACGGGATAATCTGGCCAGCCACGCCAATCGGTTCATGCAAAGTTTGAACATGATGGGGCCCATCAGCTTGTATAGTGAGACCGTGAATCTTATCAGCCCAGCCTGCAGAATAGATGAATGGAAAATACTAAGATGAGTTAAGCAGAAATAGTCTTACATTTGCTCATATTCTGTCATACCCACCAGCATAATAGCGAAATAGTCTAACAAACATCGGTATTTCTACTTGAGCAGACTGTTCAAATGGCTTGCCACTATCCCAAGACTCAAGTGCTGCTATTTCATCATTATGCTTTTCAACCAAATCAGCAAACCGCAACAATATCCTTTGTCTCTCCTGCAGTGTTTTTACAGATTAATTAAACACTGCATAAGTAGAAAAAAGGACAATTACAAAAACTGTCCTTGAGCTTTGTTCTAGTAAAGAAAACACCAAATTATCTTTCAAAATTACAAAATACCCCTTGAGACCTTGACATAGTTTCTATTTGACAAATTTCACCTATTGAGGGGATTTTGGGGGTAATTTGTATAACAAATAAAAACCTCAAAGGGGTATTAGGAATTTTAAAAGATAATTGGATTTTTTTGTAATTAAACTAAATCTCAGGGTAGTTTCTGTAATTACCCCTAAACAGAAATGCACCAAAGAATGGTAGAGTTAAACTGAAATAAGAAATATTTACATAAGCAGTCATTTTAGGCCATGGCCCTTCATCGAACGCCTTACGGGCAGCAGCCACTGCTCGGTTAATATCCTCCGCATCACCTTCAGCTACATGTGCAATTACCTCCCCAGTCCTAGGGTCCAAGGTTGGGAAGGTTTTCCCTAATTCAAATCACTTGACGAGTTAGCTCAGGCAATTAAAAGAATAGCTACTTTCCGAACATACATGAAGAACAGTGGAAAACCTCACCTGATGCTGCATCAACAAATTGGCCATTGATGAGAAGCTTATCATATTGTACAGTAACAGGTGGCTTGATTGGATCCTCAAGAGCTGCTGCTGTGCTGTATCGGTAAATTCCTCTGCCCACATAAGTTTGTTTTCCTGAAGATCGATTGCAGGGTTAATGTAATCCACTTTAAAAGACAAAAATCTAATAGCAAATCAAAAAGGAACAGGTAATATCACTGGTAAATTAAAAAGCTACATAGCTCCTGCTATAGAGTATAAAAAATTGACAACAGTCAAAGCAAACTTGTGTGTTACAAAAGGTAACTTCATAAAAATAACAGATTAAACAAAAAGAAATTCAACACCAATGGCAATCACTCGGATTGGGATAATCTACTAGAGGATTCATTTACCAAAACATCGATTAAATTTTCCAAGGATGCCTCTTTTGAAAACAAAATCCCATATATACAAAAACACACACCAGATGGGCTATTTTTCTATTTCTCAACAAAACTGCAAAACCCCAGAAACCAAAAATAAAAAATAAAAAATAAAAAAAAGGAACCAAAACAAAAAAGGAAATAGAATAGGGGGGAAAAGAAATTTATTTCGCATCTTTATGGCTCTACATACATAAATACATAAAGCGTTATCCATCAGAGTTATTAATAAATAAAAGTATACCTCCACGAGAAAGCAAAGGCAGAGAGCGAGAAACAAGAGATGAGATTCTGCGAGACGCCATTGTTAGCGCAAAAGATCACAAACAATCAGTTCTCTATTCCTGACTCCAATTATATCGCAAGTTCTGATGAATTAATAAATATCACAGATATTTATCAGAAATAAATAGAGAGAGTACAAAACAGAAATGGATAAGAGTATGAGGATGTAAAAGTCAAATAAATGTGTAGATATCAGATATGGATGGATGGAATTGGAGGTGGTGCAGTGTCTGAAGTAAGATCGATAGAGATGTAGAGAGAGTGTGTGAGATATGTGGGAGAGCTAAAAAAGAGGAGGAAGAATTGAGTAAAATAAGGTTGGTGGGGTTTAGATATTCCATTTTCTTGGAGTTGCTTTTGCCATATCACATGATTCATGATTGCTATTTCTTATTTTTATTTTTTAAAATCATGATTGGTATTAAATTTTAAGATCTCTTTCTTTTTTCTTTTAATTTTCTGTCTTTCTTTTTTTTTTTTTTACATATATGTATATGAAATTAAGAGTAGAAAATAAACTCCAGTGGTATAGTCTTGTGTTATAAGAGCATCCACAATGGTGGTTGCAAGTTCATTTTTTTTGTGAGTCCTTCAATACCACATCTACAAAATATAAACTTAAATTATACACTTTTCTACTATTCACAATGATAAGTTCAAATTCAAAGTTCAAATGAATCCCACTATCAAATTATTATTATAATATGTATTTTTTTTGTTGTTTTTGTGTATAATTTTCGATAAAATCATTAATGTCATTATATGTAATTAATTTAATTTTCATAATTAAATTAGACTAATAAAAAATATTTAAGTCTTATGAAATTTCATTAAAATAAAGAGAAATACAACAACATGATTGAAGCCAAACGTTAACAAATTGGAACAACTTCTTACAATTGTTTTATTTAGAAAAGAACAAAAGAAAAAAGAAAGAAAATTGGATACAACGCAAGAAATGGTCACAACACAATTAAAAATATTTACAAAATTGCCATTCAACATAAAAAAAAAAAACAAATACAAAAACAAAAAAGAAAGAAACAAAAGAAAAGTTGAACTTGGTTAAACATGTTGAACTTTTTTTTTATGAATTTGAATTTTTGAATCCTCCATAATAGTTGAAAAACAAAAATCAAGTTTAAAATATTGAACTTGAACCATCCATTATGGGTGCCCTAAATGAGATTGACCCGAACTTAATCTCATACGAGTGCATATGCCCCAAAAAAAAGAGTAGAAAATAAATTGATCAATTATAAGAATGAAATAACGGTAGAAATTGTTGGGGGATAAAATCATCTATTCCCAGTACTCCTACTTTTAATTATGTATGCATCATTTAATGCCACAATTATGTTATTGATTATTTGAATATTATTTAATCATTATTAAATCACAGATATAATTATTCCGTCTACGCGGCTTGTATCTGCCCACGCCCCCGTTTTCGTCTACCAGGCCCGTGTGGCCTATCAACTCAAGTATAAAAGTGTATGGGTTAAGGACATTATTGTCCCACTTTCCGGAGAAAATGACAGTTTTTTACGCTCCCGGATATTTTTGGAAACACTCTCCCGTCATTTTTTTAGATAATTTTATGCTCCCGCCAAATTTTTTTATTTTTTTTGTTGTTTCAAGGTTGTTTCGAAATGTTTCATCTAATAAAATCTCAGTGAAAAAATAATTTCTACCCTCATTAAGTAATCAATTTTATACTTGAAACCTATAAAAAATCAAGAAATATACACATAAACAACACATATTGAAACCAAATAAACTGAAAATAATATAGAAACAAAATAAAAAAAAACACAATTCAATTTTTGATGCAATGTATTGAAAACATAAAAAACATGAAACAACCAAGAAACAACAGAAACGTCATTGAAAACTATATAGAAACAAACCAGAAACAACATAAACAATATAGAAAACGCCACATGAACAAAAAAAGCTTAAAAATAGGCAAAAACTGCATTGAAACATCGAAAACTACATGGAAACAACAAAAAACATCAGAACAATATTAAAAACTATTATAGAACCAACCCGAAAACAACATAAATAATATATTAAACAACGCATGAACATAAAAGAGCGTAAAAAATAAGTAAAAGTTGTATTGAAACATCGAAACAACGACGAAACAACATAGAAACAACCAAGAAACAAATATAAACAACATCGAAACAACATATAACATATAAAGCAATACAGGAACAAAAAATCGGAAAAAATATAAAAATAACCAAAAAACTATGCAAGAGCGTAAAAAAGTAGACAAAAAAAGAGTACAAAGTAATAGGAAGGTAAACAACGTCTTTTTTTTTTCTTCCAAAAGTTGAGGTATTTCAAGCAATTTCTCAAAAAGTATCTCTCATTACTCGTAAGTAATTCGGAAGGACAACCTTTTCTCGGAAAAAAATTGAGAGAGACAACCTCGGGGCCCATCAAAACCTTGACTTGGAGTTAACTCATGCGATTTAAGCGGATCTAAAATAAATAAAGAAAATTTGGTGATTGGATTAAGATGATCATCGCGCTTCATTTCATAGTGTCTTTGAGGAAGTTTCACTAAGCTTACAGACTCTTTAATCATCTTATGTGTTGCTTAAGAGTTTATAACTCCCATAAAATATTTTATAATCTCTTTTTTTTCTGAGAGCACTACTAAAATCTTAAAAAAAATCTATGTCGGAGCTTATAAGAACTTTTAATAAAAGTAAGGTGATCTCGAATATTTTTTAAAGGAAGATCTTATGTTAATAACCTCTTTTAATTTAATGTTTACAGTCTCCATTGGAGGATGGGGTAAATATTCATTTTTATTTGCTTTTCATTTTTCTCTTTGTTTTTTATGTTTTAGTATTCTTAGTCGCACATTTTCTTTTGGTCGTGCAAGCAGCCATTCCATGGAGATTTGTTGTCATCTGGACTTTCAATATTTTATTGGAATATTTTTCTCTGCCTTCATCCTTTTTTTTTTGTTTAGTCTGAACGATATTTTATATAGACGAAGATATGTGTATTATGTACTGATGTTGCAATTTTTCTACATTTTATTGAATATAACTTATTTTTGTTTAAACAACCTCTTTTAAGTTTGATAGTTTTAATTAAATTCAAATAAATTACATAATTATCATTACTAATATTTTAAAAACTTTTTTATCTTATTTTGTACAAACACTTTAAATAAGTTCACGTAAACACCCGCTAGATGAAATAAACAAAAAACAGTAGGGTATGGCCAAATAAAAAAAAATATACATCACCTCACAATTATTCACTATTATTTTAATTCTCTTTATTTTAAAAAATAAATTTATGAACTAGTTAAAATACATCAATGCTCACTAGCCTTAAAGCCTTTTTTTTAACTGGGTCCTGGGAAAGTATTAATTCGTAAATTATTTTAAATTAATTTCTTAAATAAATTGGGATGAGTGGTTAGAGGGAATGAAATAAATCTCAAAAAAATTGAAAGACTAATAAGTGCTCAAAATCTGACTACATCCTTACCAATGACAAATATACCTACCACTTGAGCTACAATTACCTCTTGGCTATTATTTGGAATTAATTAAACATTCATTTGTTAATAAAGCTAAAAATGTAAAATAAAATAAAATAAAATATTAATTATTTTTATATACTAATGCTCGCTTGTCAGAAGTGATTCAAATCGACACTTTAATGTGGAAAAGAAGGAAATCACGAGTTGATTTCCCAATCTTTGTTGCAGGTAGTATACAACTAATATAACGTTGATTCCTAGGAGTATATTAGATTATTTAAATTAGGAAAGCCAACAAAATCCCTTCTGTCATGGATCACAAATGAGATGTGATTCTATAGATATATTTTCCATGGCTGACGCTATTTACACACCCACTTACTAGAGTTTTTTGACAAACTGCAGTAATTTTAAAAATTACTTGACAAAATATGGTAAAATTTTAATCCCCTTGTTGAATTAAGCGTAAGCGCAATTCTTTTCTCTCTTTCTTCCTGACATATTAAGCGCATACGTAGTGTGCGCTTACCAAACTTTTTTTATTTTAAACAAACCAATGAAGTGCACGTTGCTCCTACGCCTCAGCCTGAAAAGCTGCAGAAAAGTCAGGCACATGAGTCAGATGCGCTTTGACCCAACTACCAAAATAATTGCTCAATTATTGAGCCCCAACGGTGGGTATCTTCTCCTCTTTAAAACCAGCCGGCTGAAGGTAAGTTTCTGTTATAAAAATAAGAAGTATATTTCTAGTACAGTTTGTATTACACAATAGAAAATGGAATTACAAATTACAGAACATCAACAAAAATTTGTAATAAACGAAATTACATAAGCACAATATAAAATTGGCCCGAATCGTGTGTTGAACACACTATCCTTAAAACAGATTCGTCCCCTATTCTGGACGTCTGTTTTCCAGGATAAGACGGGAAAAACTGGGTTACCTTATACCCGACGAATCAATATTATGTCCTGGATAATATCACCAAAATGCAACAGAAGCCAAAGGAACACAAGAGCAATATGCGAGAAAATTTGTTTAGGCAAGTGTAGGAGTGTTTTGGTGTGGATTGTGAAAAACATGGACCTCATTTTTATAGGCTTCAAGATCAAGCCAAATTAACTCCCACTACCCCACGACTTGGGGCATTCACTTCCTACTCCTCCACGACTTGGGAGTTTCAAGTGTCATCACTCTCCTACTCCTCCATGACTTAGGAGTTTCAAGTGTCATCACTCTCCCACTACTCCATGAGTTGGGAGTTTTAGGTGTTACAAAATTAAACATCATTGGAGTTTAATGGTCCAAGAAATTATGCCAATTGCAAAATTTTCATTCAATTTTCCAATAATCCCCCACATGAATGGAAATTTCGAGGATACAAAGATTTGGTGATAAAATCCAACAGTTGAACCCTGCATAGGATAGGTAGGTGTTACCTTTGAACCTTTCCTTGTGAAAATATATTTACTTTACTAGCGATCAAGAGCGCGATGTCTTTGAACTGCTCGCCTTTTGTGTAAAAGATGATATACCTCACACAGGATTCTTCCTAACATACTTCAGTTCTCATTGTTATGTTCATTCATGGCCCTGAACATACGCCTGGTTCTGCAAGAGGTTCTAAGAATTGAGCCTCACACAATTCTCTTCGAAGCGGACCCACTTCTCTCTCACATAGGTGATTCTTCTTTTAAGAGTAGCACGCACTACCCAAATGGCTTACCGATGCACAAGAATTATTAAAAGCCAAATGCTTATCCTCTTCTTGTTAGATAAATGTTTTTATCATAATTTTGATGATTTTGTTCAAATAAGTTTTTAAACCAAAACAATGTCCCTAAATGTTGTCTAAATACTTCCGATCGTCTTAAAATATTTTTACTATTTTTCGGAGTATTTTTTGGAGTTTATTTTCGATAAAAAATTGGACAACACATTTGTTTCAAAGCTCGACCGGTCGCCTCCCATAGGGCAACCCGTACTGAGTTAAGTTTTGAAAACAGAAAATGGGGCGTAAGAAAAAAAAAGGAGAGCGGCCGGTCGACTAGGTGGGCGGCCGGTGAGGGCGGCTGGTCGACCCCTGGGCGACCGTGCACTGGGAGCACCCTCTTGTTCGACTTCTCTGTTTAAGTAAAATCTTCAAGTCCAACCGGTCACATAAGACTAAGGGCGACCGGTCGCACTCTTCCGACCGGTCCCCTGTGTAAAAATTCGCAGACCAATTTCAATCTTATCTTTGCGCGACCGGTCGAACCCCATGTTTATCAAAGAAACTATCCGCTTGCGTTTTTGCATGCCTTTTCCCTATTTTGTGGGATTGATTTCTAACAAATTATATTGATCATTTTAAATGGTTTCTTTTGCAGCAAATCACTCCCCAAGGAGGAGCCAATGTCCGAAATGAAAGCCAAGTCCTCTCCTATAAATAGAGGCTTCATTCAAGCAACAAGACACAACACTCTACACAAGCAAAGAGCAATTGAGCAAACACTTTCATATATCTTGTTGTATTAGCCTAAGTACTTTCACTTGCACTTATTTAAGGTCTAGGCTTTCAATTCTTGATTACACTTGTACTCATATTGTATCAATCATTATTGAGTTGTAATCTTGATTTTGGTCATCATTCAACACAAGACATCCTTGTGAGTATTCTTGTGGTAAGAATACACTTGGGTGATCTAGGTGATAGGTGTTTGAGGGTTGTGGTGATCCTCAAGGTGTTGTAAGAGGGTTGTGGTGATCCTCAAGGTGGTGAAAGAGGGTTGTGGTAATCCTCAAGGTGTTGTATTATTTTTTGGTAAATTAATAAAATCTTTTTTTCTTTTTTGAAATCCATCCCTGGATATCTTTGGGGTGGTAGAGGATTAGGCCCTAGGTGGGTTGAACCTCTTTAAATCAACGTGTGTTGTTTACATTCCACACCTTTATTATTGTTTTTGGGCTTTCGGTTCTAAAAAAGAGGGCAAAATCAAAACCGGGATAATCTATTCACCCCCATTAGATTATTGTAGCCACTTGGACTTACAAGTGGTATCAAAGCCAAACTCTTTGGCTAGCTGTTCCAAGTAAAGAGGAAAGATCCATGGCTACAAATGATGCTCATCTCACCACCGGCGCCTCCACCAACAAGCCACCGCTATTCGACGCCAACAACTACGCATTTTGGAAAGACCGTATGGAGTGCTTCCTACAAGGGTGCGGGTTCGACATTTGGAATGTGGTCATTGAAGGAGTTGATCAACCAACAAAGAAATCGGAGGATGGCACCTTGGCTCCAAAACCTTTCAAGGAGTTTGATGAAAACGACAAAAAGGTTTTCTCTAAACGGTAAGGCCTTAAACATTTTGCATTGTTCTCTTTACCGCAACCGAGTACAATCGCATAAGAGGCATAAGGTCGGCACATGAGGTTTGGGAAAATTGGAGACAATCTATGAAGGGACTAAGAAAGTCAAGCAAGTAAGAAAGACCATGCTTGTTAAAGACTTTGAAAACTTTAACATGTATGATGGCGAAAGCATCTCCAAGATGGTGGAAAGGCTTGACAATATTGTCAATCCTCTTGTGGCCCTCGGTAAAGTCATTTCCGAAGAAGACAAAGTGACCAAGGTATTGAATGCTCTTTCCGGCTCATGGTCCGAAAAATTAATGGCAATCACGGAGGCACAAAATCTTGAGACATTCAAGTTTGACGAGCTTATTGGAAATCTACTCATTTATGAAGTCTATCTCAAGGAGAGGAAAAATTCCAAACCATCCATAAATCAATCGGGTATGCAAATTATTCCTAAAGGTCTTGCTTCTTCTTCTAATAATGCATACTATGATAATGATGATGATGATGAGGAGACGGCCGCACTTGTTCGAAAATTTGCAAAATTTGTGAATAAAAATAAAGCAAGAAAACCAAGAGATAATGCTTGCTTTAAATGCGGAAAACCCGCACTTCATTGCCGATTGCCCAAAGCTCGATGAAGAGGAGTAAAAGAAAAGAAAGCCTTTCACGAAAAAGAAGGCTCTAAATGCGGAGGTCAAAACGTGGGATGAACTACTCGAAACAACCGATGAGGAAGGAGAAATCGAACACGGTCTCATGGCCATAGAAGATGAAAACAATGAGGTACGCTCAAATTCTTCTACTTCCTCCATAGTTGATGACTTGCAATGTGATTTTGATGAATTGCAAATTGAGTTTCAAAATTTAATTGTTAAATACAAAAATTTGAAAAAGGAGCATAAGGAGCTTAAGGTTGAAAAAGAAAAATTATTTACCTCTTATGAATCTCTAGACAAAGCTCATGCTCTTACTCTTACTAGAGTTCACTCTCTTGAAACCGAAAAGGAATCGCTCACAAAAGATATTGAATGTTTGAAAAATGATGTGCATCATTTCAACATAAGCACGGATAAAGTCACAAAAATTTTAGATGCACAAAGAGGTGAGCATTCCAAATTGGGACTTGGTTATAAGCCATTTCAAAGTGTTTTTAAGAAAAATAACCAAGGTCCGACTTTTGTACGTGCTAATAATTATAATACTCCTACTTGTTTTTATTGTGGCAAAGTTGGACATTATGCTAATAATTGCAAATTGAGAAATAGCTCTAGACATGTTTGGAGACCCAAAGGTCTCAAGACTAACCCCCATGGACCCCAAAATTATAGGGTACCTAAAAGAAATTCTTTTGTAGGTAATAGGGGCTATTACAACAATGGAAGATTCAAAATGGCTCGTGGACAGCGGATGTTCACGCCATATGACCGGGAGGAGAGAACCTTTTACCAACATCAAGCTCCAAGAAGAGGTATGGTCATGTTCGCAATGGCAAAGGAAAAATTCTTGGAAATGGAGAAATTGGTAACTCTTCTTTCTCTCTTAGTAATGTTCTTTTAGTTGAAGGGATTAAGTTTAATTTGATAAGTGTTAGCCAACTTTGTGATTCAAATTATGATGTTTCCTTTAATAAAGAAAAACGCCTTATACTTAAAAATGGTGAAATTATTTGTGAAGCAAATAGAAAAGGCAATCTTTACAAAATTTGTACAAGTGATTTGGTTAGTCAAAATGTTTCTTGTTTAGTCGCCAATAATGATTTAACTAGTTTATGGCATAGGCGACTTGGACATGTTGGATATAAGAATTTGAAAAATATTTACAAAAACCAACATGTGAAAGGACTACCCAAATTGAATTTTGAAAATCTTGGCTTATGTGACACTTGTCAAAAGAACAAATTAGTTAAAAGTAGTTTTAAGCCCAAAAATGAAATTTCCACAACCAAACCCCTACAATTGCTTCACCTTGATTTGTATGGGGATATTGGTACGACTAGTCTAAGTGGAAAACATTACACTTTCGTTATTGTCGATGATTTTTCTAGATATACTTGGGCTCTCTTTCTTACCAATAAAAGCGATCTTTGTTAATGAGTTTGTTAAGTTATGTAGACTTATTGAGAATGAAAAGGAAGACACTATCAAGTCGATTCGACGATCGAGGTGGAGAATTTGATGGTGAATTTAGAGTATTTTGTGAAACCAAGGGATATGCTCATAATTTCTCGGCTCAAGGGACACCTCAACAAAATGGAGTAGCCGAAAAGGAAAAATCGGACATTACAAGAGATGAGTCGGTCCATGCTCAATGAATTTTCACTTCCAAAATACTTTTGGGCCGGCCGTAAGTACCGCTTGCTATGTCATTAATCGGGTTTATATTCGTCCTTAAATGAATAAAACTCCATATGAGCTTTGGAAAGGTAGAACTCTAAATATTAGTTATTTCAAGATATTTGGGTGTAAATGCTTTATTTTGAATACCAAGGACCAATTGGACAAACTTGATCCTAAGGCCGATGAAGGGATATTTATGGGATATTCAACAAAAAGCAAAGCATATCGGGTCTACAATAAGACTAGTGGAGTTGTCGAAGAATCCATTCATATCAAATTCAATGAAGCTTCGGTGTTGAAAGAATACCCAATGATGAAAGTGATGAAGAGGATATTATTGAACCAATTGTTCAAGTTGATGCCCAACCGTCCCACATCAAATGATCAACCATCCACTTCAAATGGTTCTCAAGAAGATAGAGGTGATATCTCGGATTTTCCCGTTGCATTGAAATTTAAGGGAGATCACCCAAAAGGTCTTATTATTGGTGATCCCCTTGACAAAGTGATGACCCGGAGAAAATTTGCCGAAAAGCTCTTATTTCTCAAAAGGAGCCTAAAAATGCTAAAGAGGCTATTGAGGATGAGGATTGGTTCCTAGATATGCAAGAAGAATTAAATCAATTTGAAAGAAATGATGTATGGGAATTGGTACATTGTCCTCCTTCTCAAACCATAATTTGTACAAAATGGGTATTCCTGAACAAACTTGATGATCAAGGGAACATTGTTCGAAATAAGGCAAGGTTAGTAGCTCAAGGGTATTGTCAAGAAGAAGGTATTGACTATGATGAAACTTTTGCACCCGTAGCACGTTTAGAAGCTATTCGTATTTTACTTGCCTATTCTTGTTTTAAAAATTTCAAACTTTACCAAATGGATGTTAAATCCGCTTTCTTAAATGGTATAATTCAAGAAGAAGTCTATGTAAAACAACCTCCGGGTTTGAGAATTTTTCTAGGCCTAATGATGTTTATAAACTTAAAAAGGCTTTGTATGGTTTAAAACAAGCACCCCGTGCATGGTACGATAGACTTAGCTCTTTTCTTTTGCAAAATGGCTTTATAAGAGGTAAAGTTGATACAACTCTTTTTGTTTTTGAAAAAGGGCAAGATTGCTTACTTGTGCAAATTTATGTTGATGATATTATCTTTGGGGCTACTAATGATTCTTTGTGCAAGAAATTCTCTAAGTTGATGCAAGGAGAATTTGAAATGAGCATGATGGGGGAGCTCAACTTCTTTCTTGGACTCCAAATTAAGCAATGTCAAGAAGGTATTTACATTTCGCAATCAAAGTACACAAAAGAACTTTTGAAAAAGTTCGGCATTGAAGAAGGAAGAACCGTTTCTACTCCTATGGCAACAAATGTCAAAATTGACAAAGATGAAAAAGGCAAGTCCGTGGATGAATCCAAGTATCGAGGTATGATTGGTAGTTTACTTTATTTAACCGCTAGTAGACCGGACATTCTTCATGCCGTATGCCTATGCGCTCATTTTCAAAGCAATCGCAAAGAATCTCATATGAGTACCGTTAAAAGGATTTTTCGATATTTGAAAGGCACTATTCAATATGGTTTATTTTATCCAAAGAATGAAAATTTTTCTCTTAAAGGTTATAGTGATTCGGACTATGCGGGAAATATTGATGATCGGAAAAGTACTTCCGGATCATGTCAATTTTTAAGCGATTGCCTAGTTTCTTGGTTTTCAAAGAAACAAAACTGTGTTTCTCTTTCAACGGCGGCCGAATATATTTCCGCCGCTTTTTGTTGTACTCAACTTCTTTGGATGAAACAAACCTTAGCGGATTACAAATGCTCTTTTGAAAACGTACCTATCTTTTGTGAAAATATATCCGCTATTAATATTGCTCAAAACCCGGTTCATCACAACCGTACTAAACATATTGAGATTCAACATCATTTTCTAAGGGATTGTGTTTCAAAACGAAAAATTGAGATATCTTTTGTACCATCTCAAGATCAATTAGCGGACATTTTCACAAAACCACTATCTTTCGAGACTTTTGCGTCAATACGAGTTCGGTTAGGCATAATGCATATTGAATGAGGCTTACGTTTGCATTTTGCACGTTTTAAAACTTAGGGACGAAAAATTGGATTTTTGGTTGAAAATTCGGATTTTGGAAAAACTGACAAAACAAAGGGATAAATAGGTTGAGGAAACCGTCGCCCTCAACGTCGACCGGTCGCCTCTAAGCCATAATTTGGATTAAAATGGTTCTGTCTTGATTCGTCATTTTAACATATTTTGACCATTTTTCGTCCCCTTTGCCAAATTCATAAATATTTCATTCAAAATTGATTTTCATGCATTCCATTCACAACATGGTCATTATATAGCATGATCATCATCATTATGGCTCATCTTTCTCGATCAAATGGTAAGTATTCTACTTTCTCTACTCAATTGGGTTGAACCCTCGAGTTTTTTTGCCTACTTGTAAATTTTTGATGTAATTGTTGTATGATCATGATGAGCTTGGCCATTATGTTGTATTGTATGATGATTGAGGTGAATTGGTGATGAAATTTATGGCTTGAAACATTTACAAGGGTTCTATACAACCTCTTTTATTTTTCACGCCCACAAAGTGTTCGATGATATGTCACAATGAATATTTCAACTTCTACATGATACTCTTGCTTCCAAAAGTCTTCAATACTTCTTGAGATCATGTTTTGGCAAATAAAACGAGCGTATGAACTCTTAATGATACATTTTTCCCATTTTCCTTGGATTTTAAGCATAAATTGCTCAATGGTTGATAAACCGTCTCTTTTGCGCACTTTGATATAATTGTATGATGTTTTTATCATCCTAACATTCTTTTTGATGATTCCAAAGGGGAGAAACAGAAATTGGTTCGTTAGCCAAAAGAAGCTATTAAAAGCTCGCAATAAAAGCTATAAGCTATGGCTTTCTAAAGCCAAGAATACCTAGTCCATGGCTTGTATTATGGACTCAAATTGCAAAAAGTTTAAGTATTGTGACAGGGGGAGCTTCTTAGCTCATGATGTCTATATGCATCTTCAATAAGCTTGTTATAGCTTATGCTTCTAACTTTTAATAATCTTTTTTGATATGCTCATAGATAGGGGAGCTTTGTATGAAATGTCTTTAACGGATAGTTTACTTGAAAAACCGAAAGTTTATTTGTTTTTCAAATCGTCCTCGAGAAAATTGTTTTGGTTTGTAATCATCAAAAAGGGGGAGTTTGTTAGATAAATGTTTTTATCATAATTTTGATGATTTTGTTCAAATAAGTTTTTAAACCAAAACAATGTCCCTAAATGTTGTCTAAATACTTCCGATCATCTTAAAATATTTTTACTATTTTTCGAGTATTTTTGGAGTTTATTTTCGATAAAAAATTGGACAACACATTTGTTTTTGAGCTCGACCGGTCGTCTATAGGGCAACCCATACCGAGTTAAGTTTTGAAAACAGAAAATGGGGCGTAAGAAAAAAAGGAGGGCGGCACGGTCGACGACTGTGGGCGACCGGCGACGCCACACTGGAGCGACCCTCTTGGTTCGAGACTTCTCTGTTTTGTAAAATCTTCAAGTCCAATCGGTCCACACTAAAAAGCGACCGGCCGCACCCTCCGACCGGTCCCCGTGTAAAAATTCGCAGAATTCAATTTCAATCTAATCTCTGCGCGACCGGGCGAACCCCATGTTTATCAAAGAAACTATCCGTTGCGTTTTGACATGCTTTTCCCTATTTTTGTGGGATTGATTTCTAACACTATATTGATCATTTTAAATGGTTTCTTTTGCAAAGAAATCACTCCCCAAGGAGGAGCTAATGTCCGGAAATGAAAGCCAAGTCCTCTCCTATAAATAGAGGCTTCATTCAAGCAACAAGACACAACACTCTACACAAGCAAAAAGAGCAATTGAGCAAACACTTTCATATATCTTGTTGTATTAGCTAAGTACTTTCACTTGCACTTATTTAAGGTCTAGGCTTTCAATTCTTGATTACACTTGTACTCATATTGTATCAATCATTATTGAGTTGTAATCTTGATTTTGGTCATCATTCAACACAAGACATCCTTGTGAGTATTCTTGTGGTAAGAATACACTTGGGTGATCTAGGTGATAGGTGTTTGAGGTTGTGGTGATCCTCAAGGTGTTGTAAGAGGGTTGTGGTAATCCTCAAGGTGGTGAAAGAGGGTTGTGGTAATCCTCAAGGTGTTGTATTATTTTTTGGTAAATTAATAAAATCTTTTTTTTTTTTGAAATCCATCCTGGATATCTTGGGGTGGTAGAGGATTAGGCCCTGCAGGTGGGTTGAACCTCTTTAAATCAACGTGTGTTGTTTACATTCCGCACCTTTATTATTGTTTTTGGGCTTTCGGTTCTAAAAGGAGGGCAAAATCTGAAAACCGGGATAATCTATTCACCCCCTCTAGATTATTGTAGCCACTTGGACTTACACTTCTTCCCACGGGTTTCACACAAGGAATGGACAAGGAAAAATCCTCCACATGATCCTGAGTCTTTTTACAATTAGGTTGTCCCATTGAACCTAGATCTTGGGATCTCCAAATCAACTAGGTTGGGTTTCCTTTGTATCAACTCATTTTTCCAGAGAAGGCTTAAGTCCCATTCCTCTTGATGATTTCGCAACTAACTCTCGATTTAACCCTTTGGTTAACGGATCCGCTAAATTATCTTTTGACTTCACATAGTCAATAAAGATAACACCATTGAGAGTAGTTGTCTAATGGTTTTGCGTCTCGACGTATGTGTCTAGACTTACCATTATACATATTGCTCTCGTGCCTACGCCAATCGCCGATTGACTATCACAATATATACAAATTCTGCTGGCACAAGCTTTGGCCATTTTGGAATATCTTCTAAGAAGTTTTAGCCATTAAACCTTCTTCTCCACACTTGTCTAAAGCTATAAATTCGATTCCATTATGGATCTAGCTATAACCGTCAAATCTGCTTAGAAGATTTCCACGATATGGTTGCACCTCCTAAAGTGAATACAAATCCACTTGTAGACTTAGAGTCTTTAATATCGATATCCAATTAGCATCGTTGTATCCTTCAATAACAAAGGATATCTTGTATAGTGCGATCCAAAATCACGAGTGTATCTTAAATACTTAAGTATTCCCATTGTACCTTTACGGTGTTCATGCGTTGGATTACTCGTGTATCGCTCAATTTACTCACCGCATAAGCAATGTCGGTCTTGTACAACTCATTAAGTACATCGACTTCCTATGACTCGTGAGTCTTCCAATTGAGACACGATCTCACCTCTATTCTTCGATAGATGTTGACTCGTGTCTATAGGAGTTCTAGCTAACGACGTGTCATCCTTACTAAATTTTTCTAGAATCTTATCTACATAATGTGACCGATCAAGTGTCACCCATTGAAGTTCTAGAAATTTTTATTCCGAGGATCACGTCGGCTAAACCCATATCTTTCATGTCAAACCTCGAGTTCAACATATCTTTCGTGGATTTAATTATTTTATCATTACTTCCAATGATAAGTATGTCGTCTACATAAAGACACAAAATGACATAGCCATTTTCGATTAATGTCTTTAACATAAGCACATTTATCACATTCATTGATTTTAAATCCACACTCTTTCATGGCATTATCAAATTTTTCATGCCATTGTTTTGAGCGCTGTTTCAAGCCATATAATGACTTGACCGGTTTAAAACATTGTTCTCTTGCCCAGTGCGAGAATCCTTCAAAAGTTGTTCCATGTAAATCTCCTCTTCTAAATCTCCATTTAAAAAAGCAGTTTTTATATCCATTTGATGTACTTCAAGATTTCGCAAAGCGGCAATTGCAAGTACCAATCTAATGGAGGTTATTCTCGTAACTGGAGAATACGTATCAAAGTAATCAATGCCTTCTTTTTGTCTGTAACCTTTAATTACAAGTCTAGCCTTGTACTTATCAATTGTTCCATCCGCCTTCATTTTCTTCTTGAAAATCCATTTATAACCTAGTGGTTTACTTCCCTCAGGAAGATCCACTAGTTCCCAGGTATGGTTTTGCAAGATGGAATCAATTTCACTTTTTATGGCCTCTTTCCATAATGGTCCTTCAGAAGAAGTTATAGCTTCTCTGTAGCTTTGAGGTTCACTTTCCAGCATGTAGGTTAGAAAATCTGAACCAAAAGATTTTTCTATCCTAGCTCATTTGCTGCGTCTACGTTCTACCTCTTCTTCTTTATTTCCTTGATCTTGTTCTATTGAATCATGTATCCGTTTAGAAGAGCTTGCTTCTTCTCTCGATCTGCATGGAAATACATTTTCAAAGAACGAGGCATTTCTCGATTCAATTATCGTGTTCTTGTGTATATCTTCAACTTTAGATTCATGCACAAGAAACCGATAAGCAGCACTGTTATGTGCATATCCAATAAATATGCAGTCAACAGTTTTGGGACCTACCTTCACCTTCTTTGGTGTAGGTATATCAACCTTAGCAAGACACCCCCACACTCGTAAATATTCTAGGATGTCATTCTTCCATGTCATAGCTCGTAAGGACTTTTATCTAATTCTTACGCGGTACCTTATTTAAAGGTAATTAGCCGTCAAGACACTTCTCCCCACATGTTCCGAGGCAAGCCAAAACTTATTAACGTAACATTCATCATTTCTTTAAGTGTACGATTTTTCCGTTCGCAATGCCATTCTCGTTGAGGTGAATAAGGGGTTGTTATTTCGTGTCTAATTAAAATGTTGGGCACGAGAATTGAAGAAATGGTGATTCATATTCACCTCCATGATCACTTCTTGTTGGGAAATTTATTGTTTAGATTTTGATGAATGCCATGTAAAACTTAGAATAGGAAGTTGGCACCCCATTTTGTTGTAAATCGCATTGTAACAAATAGAATGGTCAAGTGAGTTAAGTCGCCTATGCCTAAACATGCAAGAAGACAACTGAGAGACTAGAAGGAAGACTCACCGCAGATGCGGGACCGAGAGTATGGCAAAAGAAGAGAAGACGGAACTCGAGTGAAGGTGCAAACAGATGCACAGTAAAGTATCGATCAGTCAACTCAAGATAGCCAAGTCTCAAGTTGAAGTGACAAAAGAGTCATTCAATGATTGAAAGTGACTCTAAGTCACCTGGGAAAGCAAGGAAACGCAAAGTCGAGATAATCGAAAGAGATCCGTTGTACGTAAATCAAGAGAATTACTTAAACAAGAAATACCTCCATGCTACCTTTCTCGAAGTGCTCGATCCGACGCGTCGTGCAAAGGGAATGAACCAATGGGAAGCACTATACCGTGTCGAACTCAAAAGTCAAGAACAATTCATACGAGGAAGTGGCAATTCCAAGGATCGCAACAAGACAAGCCAACGACCACAAGTGACTTTCAAAAATAAGCCTATCTCTTCAACGGGCAGATTTTTTTGAAAGATCACTATAAAAGGCCGAGGAATGACTCGAGAGAAGGTTACCAAGGTTACACGAACCACGAACATTCAAGCAAATATTTGAATCAGTAACCTAAGATATTCTCAAATCATTCAAGATTAATCCTCAAGCCTACACTACGAAGAAAATCAATCCAACACTCACCGTGAAGGAAAGATAACTTCAATCGCCTGAAGAGGAAATTGTTGAAGAATCAAGGGGTCTACATTCCATGAAGGATTGTAGGAAGGTTCAAGGTCGAACCCGGTCTCGAGTTTTTGGAGGGCTTCATGATCAAATCCAAAGAGCTTGAGCAAGTGAGTTGTAGTAGCAAGGCAACGCCGCCTGAAGAAAAGCTCGAGTCATACGAGAAGCCACCGAGTGAGTGATCAAGGCATCTCCAGATCGAGTCCTAAAGGATCAAGTCACTGGTTGTGTGATCAAGACTTGTATCCGGATTGCCACTACTTTGTATACTTGATCAATACCTAGTGGATTCCTCCAGGGAGTTGGAGAAGAGAGGAGTAGAAGAATTACCCCATCTTCGAACCTCTATAAAACTTATCGTTTCATTTACATTTCAAGACTTTAATTCCTGCATCTTATTTGTTTAATTCTCTGACATATTTGCTATCCAACCGATAATCTCTAAGTACTAAAACCAAGCATTAAATCATTACTAAACCAAACTTAAGGGTGTTAAGTCTTCCAAAAACAAACCACAGTTGAGCTAATTCGGTCTTAACAATGAGTTATTCTATCAACAAATCGGTCGAGTCTGTTGAGTGACTAACTCTCTTGATTAACTAAATTGGTCATCACCAAGGACACAAAATGTGTAGTATCAACTCAACTTTTAAAAGGACTAAATCGAAAATTTGGTAAGGTTTATTCAACCCCCTTCTAAACCTTACACTCACACCCCTCGGGACCTACAAGTGGTATCGGAGCGGTTGGTTCATTGAGCCTTCCGCACCGTTCTTTGAACTAGATCTCCAAACTTTTCAAAGTCTGTTTTAGTACTTAAGTTTTCAAAACTCCTTTTATCATTAAAAGTTATTATCATGGAAGCAAATTTGACACGCATCCATATGTTCACAATTGAAGAATTTGATGATTGGAAAATTCGTATGCGAGCTCATCTATCAACATTACATGATGAGATGTGGATAGTGATAGAGGATGGGCCACTGCAAATCTTAAAAGTGAACACAAATTGTAAGAAGAGCTACGGAAAGGTGAAGAGGATGTTGCCCAGACAAGCTATGGTTGAAAACCAAGAACCGAATGGACAAATGATGATAGAAAAAGATACAACCTGACAATGTAGCCAAAGACATCCTTTACAAAACCTTGGACAAAGCCATGTCCAATAAAGTCAAATCATGCAAAACGGCTAAAGAAATGCGGGACAAGCTAACATTGATTTGTGAAGGCTCGGAAGCAAATCAAGGAAAATAAATTATCGGTGGTCAGTACAAAAATTTGAGAATTTCAAAATGATCACAGGAGAAAACCTGGATCAACCGGATGCTCGGTTCACGTAAATCACCAACGAGCTATCTCCACTTGGAAAGGAATATACACGAGAAGAAATGTGTATGAAGATCCTAAAAAGTCACCCAACCGAATGGGAAATGAAGGTCATGGCACCGAGACATTCCATGGACCTATCGAAGACCTCCAACCATGAACTATTCTCGGATCTCAAAGCCTACGAATTTGGTGAGAAGAAAGATCGAGGAAGAGACAAACAGACCCAAAACAAATGCTCTAATTGTTAAGGATGGAAAGAGAATCGAGGTCAAAGAAGTCATTGATCCGAAGAAATAACCCGATGGTTAAAAGGTTCAACAAGTTCTTCAATAAGAACTACAAGAGAGGCAAGGGCGAATCTTCCAAAGACACTCGGCTCACTCCAAGTCAAGGAAGATAGGCCAACCAAGAGAAACATGTATCATTAAAAAGTGAATATCAAAGGGGTGACAATCCAAGAATGGAAAGAGGCGATCAAAAGGTTGAATATCTATCTTTGAACTGTAGGCAACCAGGTCACTATGCCATTGATTGTCCATATCCCAGTAGTCAACAAATACAGAATGAAGAATAAAGAAAGGTCTTGAGAGAAAGAAGACAAGAAAAGAAAAAGGCAATGTTGGTCGCAGAGATTTGAGAGACAGCCAAGTCAAGAGAGACAAATGATTGAGAGCAGTGAAGGCGACTACACAAGTGACTCGAAGAAGCTCGATCCGTTTAATGGCCAAAGAACAAGATCAACTCCGACCAAGAAGATGAGGTACACTCTAACTCATCAAACTCGATTCTAGTGATAGTGATCGTGACACACACACTTCAACACCCACCGATCTTTATGATTCATTAGGCAAAATGATGAAAGATTTTGAACACATTAAATCCTCACACACACTACTAGATGAGGAAAACATCCTACGCAAGAGCGAACTCACAAATTGTGACTAAGGAGCCGAGTACTCTAAGTCAAATAGGCGATGAGAATAAAAGTTTAAAGGCCGAAAATGCCAAGCTAATAGCGAAAATAGCTGCTATAGAAAAGAGGGAGAATGACCTCAAAAATGTGATTGCCTCATTCACTAAGGCATCTAAATCATTGGATGATCTTATTATGAGTCAAAGAGAATGTGGAGACAAGACAGGCTTAGAATTTAATTCCTCGTGCTATGTCAAACTCCAAAAGTAATTTTGGAAAAAGGATCTTCAAGCAATGAAGTATCTCAAAAATCCAAAACTCCAAATGGTGCACACACATTCACTCCAAAGCACAATTACAAGCAAATCGGCCTTGGTTATAAAGGAAAAGGAAAACAAGACCGGTTAGGCGCGTTGAGAGGACAAATGAGAAGAAATTGACCAAGTTCCTCAAAGAAACTCAAACAGAATTACTCAGAAAGAGAAACAGAGCTACCAAAAACCCCAAAAGTTCCTCAACATTCCACGAAGGATTGTAGGAAGGTTCAAGGTCGAACCGCCTCGAGTTTTTGGAGGGCTTCGTGATCAAATCCAAAGAGCTTGAGCAAGTGAGTCAGTATCAAGGCGCACTGCCTGTGAAGAAAGGCGAGTCATACGAGAAGCCACCGAGTGATCAAGGCATCTCCGGATCGAGTCCCAAAGGATCAAGTCACCGTGTGTGATCAAGACTTGTATCCGGACTGTTACCACTTTGTATCTTGATCAATACCTAGTGGATTCCTCCAGGAGTTGGAGAAGAGAGGAGTAGAAGAATTACCCCATCTTCGAACCTCTATAAAAACTTATCGTGTCATTTACATTTCAAACTTTAATTCCTCGCATCTTATTTGTTTAATTCTGCGACATATTTGCTATCCAACGATAATCTCTAAGTACCAAAACCAAGCATTAAATCATTACTAAACCAAACTTAAGGGTGTTAAGTCTTCCGCTGAAAACAAACCACGTTGAGCTAATTCGATCTTAACAAATGAGTTATTCTATCAACAAACTCGGTCGAGTCCGTTGAGTGACTAACTCTCTTGATTAACTAAATTGGTGTCTACCAAGGACACAAATGTAGTATCAACTCGAACTTTTAAAAGGACTAAATCGAAAGTTTGGTAAGGTTTATTCAACCCCCTTCTAAACCTTACACTCACACCCCTTGGGACCTACACTTCTAACACCTTAATTTTCTTATTGAGTTGATTCTCAACTTCATTTTTATAGAGAATAAATTTCTCTATAGCTTCATCTTTACTTTTAAGAAGATACACATAACAAAACTTTGTGTTATCATCTATAAAAGTAATGAAGTACTTGTTGCCACCACGTGTCCGTCGATTTTAAATCACATACATTGTTGTGAATTAAATCAAGTGGTTCATTATTTCTTTCAATATTTTTAAATGATGTCCTTGTTATCTTTACCTCAACACAAGTTTCACACTTGTGCTTGGAATCAATATGGAATGTTGGTATATAATTCAAGTTAATTAATTTACGTATGTTGGGAAATTTATTGTTTAGATTTTGATGAATGCTATGTAAAACTTAGACTAGAAAGTTGGATTCAAGCTATGCAAGAAGAGTCAATCGGTTTGAACGAAATGAAGTATGGGAATTAGTTCAAAGACCCACCCATCAAAATGTCATTGGTACTAAATGGGTGTTCAAACAAGATGAACGAGGAGGGTTACGTGGTAAGAAACAAAGCAAGACTAGTAGCCAAAGGATATTGCCAAGAAGAAGGAATAGATTTTGATGAAACATTTGCTCTGTGAGCAAGATTGGAAGCTATAAGGATGTTTCTTGCCTATGCACGACTCACAAGAATTTTATTGTATATCGATGGACGTAAAAAGTGCATTCCTAAATGGTCTATTGGAAGAAGAAGTGTATGTTGAACAACCTCCAGGATTTGAGCGAGAAGACTCTTGGAGATAAGGTATACAAACTCAAGAAAGCTCTGTATGGATTGAAACAGGCACCCGCAGCATGGTATGATACTTTGTCACAATTCCTAACGAGAATGGATTCATAAAAGGAAAAGTAGATAGAACACTTTTCGAATTCAAGACAAGAAGAGTATCTTTTGCTTGTTCAAATATATGTGGATGACATCATTTTTGGATCCACAAACAAAGAGCTATGTGAAAAATTTTCAAACCTCATGCAAAGCAAATTTGAAATGAGCATGATGGGAGAGTGACATTCTTCCTTGGACTCCAAGTAAAAAAGTGAAGGATGGAACCTTCATAAGTCAAACAAAATACACCAGATTTAATGAAGAAATTTGGTATGGAGGAGAAGTCTTCGTGAAAATACCAATGAATACATCGAAAAATGGACATGGATGCGGATGGAAAGCCTCAGTAGATCAAACTAGATATAGAGCACTTATTGGATAATTGCTTTACCTCACAAAGCGGCCGGACATCACCTTTGTTGTAGGTGTATGTGCGAGATTTCAATCTGCTCCAAAAGAGAGCCATATGATAGCGACTAAGAGGATTTTGAGATATTTGAAAGGAAGCGAAGTTGGATTATGGTATCCAAAGGAAGGTGGATTCAAGCTAATTGGCTATTCGACTACGACTATCTTTGGATGCGAGTTGACAGAAAGAGCACTTCAGCACATGTCAAATGCTTGGAAATAGGCTAATTTCTGGTTTAGCAAAAAAAGCAAAATTCAATAGCCACCTCTACAAAAGGTCAATACATAGTCATGAGCAAATTGTTGTGCCAAATCCTATGGATGAGGCGGCGAAATGAGAGACTATGAAGTTGAAGAAAAGGAAATTCCAATCATGTGTGATAACACAAGTACAATTGCAATCACTCGAGAATCTGTGTTGCACTCAAGAACAAAGCATATCGATGTCGATATCACTTCATAAGAGATCATGTTGAAAAGAAGGACATCATATTGGAATATATCTCAACCGATAAACAGTTGGGACATATTCACAAAACCATTATGTGAGTCAAGATTTGAAGAACTCAAGCATGAGTTAGGGTTAATTGAGTGAGTGACACTCGAAGACTCAAAGAAAAGAAATGAAACACAAAAAGAGAAAAAGATCGAATTCTCAAAATCGCTAAATGAATCGACCATGTCGGAAAGACAAATATACCAAATTAGGACAAATGAGTCATTGAGAGAACTCGACCGGAAGAGTTAAATCGGCTAAAGGATAAGCTGAGTCATTTATGAGCAGAGTGACAAAAACGCAATCGTTTTTACTAAGCGGGAATATTTTTAAGAATGACGTCGAGATAATGATGATGTGTACGCAGACAAAAAGTCGCATACCAAGCTTATGATTGGATATAAATCTTTGCCGCATTAAATTCGAGACATTAAATGCTAATCGGCGTGCAAAATCTAAGCCGTTGATTTCGATCACATTTCAAAACCACCCGCACGCCCTTTCGTAAAACCATACTTAAACCATTTTCGTCTGTTCTCTCTCACATAATACCAAAACGTTTCATTTCTATCTCGTAAGCAAAGGCAAAATTCTCTCAAAACCCTATCAATATTCAAATCAATTTCTAAGTTTCTTTTCGGTGAAATCTGAAAAATGGCATCAACCTATAATTTTGTCAAGCTAGGAAAGCAAATCCACACAGTGGTCGATTTGTGGATTTCGAGGGCATGGTCAAACAGGGGTCCGATGACGCCTCATAAAGAAAATTGCTGAAAAACTCGAAAAATCCGGGCTAAAACCATTTCTAACGATGGAGTTCTCAATGACCTATGTGGAAGAGGTCACACAGCTTCTACGTGAACGCCGAGATTCACGATGAAGGGATAAAATCATCTGCTCACGGGAAGGAGTTCATCATCTCTCGCCAAGGATTTGGTGAACACCGCCACTACCGACGGAAGGAGCATCAAAAATCAACGGCGATGTGTAGACCTGGCACGCCGGAGGAAGTAGCCAAATCCGACTATCTTGATAAAATAGTCTACACAAACAAACAAGAAAGGTCAAGGAGGAGGATTACCACAAGTCGTTGGACATAGTTGCCAAATGCATAGACATCAAATTTGGCGGCTTTGACCAACCACAAAAGCAAAGTTGATCGTAATGGCTGCGATCGTTGAAGAAAGGAAAATAAATCAAATGAGTTTGTCAACAAAGCAGACTACTGCCGAAATGTAGGAACAAATCCTTCAAGGAAGATGGTGCATTTGGAGGATCCCCGGGATATGGCCTGGTGATTGGCCGACTGATGGAGGTGAAAGGAGTTCCTCTTCGACATGGAAAGACGCTTCCATGTAAATAAGAGGATGTTCGATCAAACCTCTCTCGGCGCACAAGAGAGCCCACGCCAAGAGAGGCGATACAAGTGAGGGGGAATCACCACTGACCTCAAGATACTGATTGTTTCCTCTCCACCAAAGAAGAAAGTCCCCTGCAATGCTAAGAAGATCACTCTCTCCCGCAAGAAAGAAAAACAAACCTCGCTCCCGCCCTACAAATAAGTCACTCGCTCCCGCAGCTCGTGTCTCCCGCCCAAAGAATAAACGGCCGAGAAGGAATCTCAAATACCTTCTCCTATCGTCAAAAAGAGGAAAACGATAAGCCAAGACGGCTGCTCCTCGAAGAAAACACCAGACGCCCCCGCCGCCTGAGACTCGGAAGACACTCTCTCCGAACCGTAAATTCCTCCGCACGAACCAAGAGACGAAGAAGAATCATTAAGCAATCCGAACTTGAAAAAACAGTGAGTCGGCCACTCAATCGCAATGAGATACCGTAGACTGGAAGTAGAGTCTCCGGATATTATTGATGCAACGTGCCCAAGTCTGCAAGGCGATCAACAGAGGCGAAGACCAAATGTAGTTCGAACAAATTGAGACACAAGAAGAAGGAAAGAGATGATGATGTGATGATCCTATCCCCACCTTATCCGAGACATCCAAAATCGTCTGCGAGAGTGGAAGAAGTAGAAATTGAGTCGATCCAGGGAACAGTTCCAACGGCCCGAGTTTATCGAAGAAGAAGAGGAAGCTGTTGAATTTTCTTGATCGACCACCGTGATCCAAGCATTTGGATGAAGAAAAATCGCATGTATATCTTGCGGATCTTCAAGGACAAGGAGAAGGAGAGATCGGCGAGAGGAAGCCGAGGCACGAGAGAAGGCCAAAGATCCGCCTCTCACTCAGCACCACAGAACATACACATCCTCACCTCGACATTCTATCGAAAAGTGATGAGGATCTGGACCCTCTTCTTTGCCCACGAAGAGTTGCAAATGCAGAAGCAATGCACGAATCCGAATTCTTCATGAGAAAAGGATGATGGAGGGACCAGGAGAGTCCTCCAAAGCACACCGAATTGGACCCAATGGGGTGTGCGGATATTGCCACGCTTGTTCTTTGCCACCACTTTCCCACTCACTCGGAAGAAGAAGGAATTAAGGGAAATGGCGATGAAATCGGGTTAGTGGGGACCCCAAATCGAGCCAACCCCTAATGAAGGTGTCTTACCATCTGCCCCAACGGCTGAACACTTAGTAGAAACAAACAACCGGGAGTTTGGAGACGAGTGACCCCATTCCAAGTCACTCACCATGCGCCAACCGAGGGGGAAACTCCTCCACCGCAGCAAGGTCGGAGGATGCTGCGAGATGACTCCACAACGAATCTAGGAGGCGAAGTGGAGAAAGTACAAACACAAAATACACAACAAGTTTCCATCAACGAAGCTCGAGGCGTTGAGACTGTCTCACCGAGGTGCCAAATCGCTACGAAGGCTAATGACGCCAACGGCGATGCGCCAAGGCACGAGAAGGAACATCCCCGGGAGTTAACACTGGGCGATGAAAGTGCAATCCATGGGGTTGAGACTCCAATGGATGCCACCACGAGAAGACCCTAAGACAACACCGACACGTCGAAAGGGAGGTCCAAGCCTTGCTGCGCTTGAGACTACGAGGAGGTAATGAAGGCCAATGGGAGGTTGAGACTTCCGGGTAAAGAAGTCAAGTAGAGAACATCCCTCCCGCTATCATTGATCCATCCCGAAAAGGAGATTAGCGCACTTCACGACTCCCGGGATAATCTGATGTAACTTTTCTCGGATCGGAAGAAGACGATGAAGTCGAGTCATCCCCTCGTGGATCGATCCAAAAGACTCGGCTAAGGATGTTCCAACCACGAGCAAGTCGACCTCAAGACTACTCGTCAAACTTTCAATTTTGATGATGAGCCACCCATGGAAATCTCATCATCGTCCGATGACGCTTCCGATAAGGCCGAGGACCGATCAACTCAATTGGAAAACCAAATGAGACCGACGAAGGCTCGTTGAGATACCAGGCTCGGCAAAAGTCGGTCCACTTCACAAAAGACCCCGGTACCGCAACAGAGTCCACCGCGCAGCTCCCAAGCGCAGTTCGACTCCACAAGGAACTTCACGCGCCCCTCTCATCATTGAATAAATCCCGGTTGGTCGTGATGATTCCTTTGTAGAATCATTTCCTTTCTCTCTGGAGGTACCCGACCTCCCTAACGAGTCGAAAATGATCTTGCGCGCTTCCACGACTGATCCTGTCATTCCATCGATACCATCATTCCAAATTGCTTATGATTTTGACGCTTGGCAATCACCGCAACAGAGGAAACAACTAAAGTTCGGGAGGTGTTCAAAGCATTATTTGCGTAAATTGAACGGATGGAGAGGCACCAGGCCTCGATGGACATGAGATCGACAACAGAGATGCCAACCCGATCCGCGACTTGAGAGGCATAATAGTCGAATCGGGAATGGTGGCAACAACAACAAATAATGCGTGTGGAACAAGCTAGATACTTCAGGACATTATTCAACAAGTCGTTGGTATGGAGAGTGAGAATCTTTGATGCAAAGACGAAATTGAGGGAACACATTGAGCACATGCATGAAGCTCACACTTTTTGAGATAAAGTCTGCTGCGTGAGCAAAATAAGAGTGATCTC
Organism: Rehmannia glutinosa; assembly: GCA_016081115.2. Taxonomy (NCBI): domain Eukaryota; kingdom Viridiplantae; phylum Streptophyta; class Magnoliopsida; order Lamiales; family Orobanchaceae; genus Rehmannia; species Rehmannia glutinosa. The sequence goes on along the minus strand of JABTTQ020000466.1, from coordinate 259,615 downwards.
CAAATAAGTATGGAAGAAAACATGGATAAAAAATTCAGCCTTCTCATGGCCGAGATGAAGCTAATTTCAAGAGAGTCCAACGCTACTCGCTTCAATTTCGCGCCGCATACTCCGCAGACTCGAAGCGAGAACTCGGCTATCGCCAGGCTCGATTTCCTGCTTGCAAGTATGTTTCCAGGGGTTCCTCTCTCCTTTGATGATGCCAAAAAGGGAAGAGGAATACCTAAAAGTCAAAGAGTTCGATGTTGAAAAGGAAGGAAGCAACAGCAAAGGAAAGACAAATGAGAAGTGTCAAAACAAAAGAAAGGAAAGTCGAGTTGAGGAAAGGATCAAAAGATATGACATTGATGATTGCACAAACCCCCAACAAGGTCTTGTCACAAATGATATTATCGCAAAGAAACTCCCATGACTCTGCCACTCCAACACTGGCCGCATCATTGGGCCGAGAAAAGAAAACAAATGAAGCGAGGGATGGAGGAAGTGGAAGGAAGGTTGAATGCCCGAGTTATGGACATCTTGAAACAACATGGAGGCATTCCAAAGAGATGAGACACTTATGCCATCTCGGATGTCGGGACCGAGCCACGATCGGTTGATGAATTTAAAACGCTCGCATCCCGAAGGATACTTCGCAAACATGTCGTGGCTCAAGCACTGGGACTTGTATCGGGAAAAGGGTCTCACGTTATGTGAAGAAGGCGACAGCAAGCAGACTACACCGGATCACTCTGCTGGTCACTCCGCCGGGTCACTCACCGGGGAAAGAAGAAGACCCAAAGACAATACACGCCCGAGGGAAAGAGGAAGAAGCGATGGTGGAGGAAGAGCTTTCGACCTGGCCTCTGCCCAAAAACATTGAGTACATAGATCCGGCAAGAAAGGAGGGATCTCTTGGGTGTGTTGATCAAGTAGCCAATCTGCAAGTGGCTAAAAGCAATCTTGAGTATGCGAAAAGAATAGAAGAAGAAAATAAGAGAAAACTCGGCTATGGGAGGAAAGACAAGAGAGATTAAGAAGAGATGAAGCTACCCGGAAGGCATATGAAAAGAAGAAGAAGCGATCAAGATGAGAAAAAGAGAAGAAGACCAAGATGACAGAATCAAGAAGATGAAAGAAGGAGGCATCGAAGGAGATGAAGTGTTGTTGTCCACCCCTTCATGTATTTTTACTATGCAAATACATACTATGTAAGTCTTCTCGCAATAAATCAGAAATTCTCTATTTTTTTGTGTAGACAAATATTTGCTCACGATACACCTTGTAAACAATTGTGTAAAAGAACAAGAATGTTATGATCAATAAAAGGATTGATTCTACGCATACATTCTCTCGTGAATGCACTATATATATGTATCTTTGCTATTTACATTTTGAATGTTTTAAGTTTTGGCATCATCAAAAAGGGGGAAATTGTTGGGAAATTTATTGTTTAGATTTTGATGAATGCCATGTAAAACTTAGAATAGGAAGTTGGCACCCCATTTTTGTTGTAAATCGCATTGTAACAAATAGGGCTGGTCAAGGCGAGTTAAGTCGGCTATGCCTAAACATGCAAGAAGACAACTGAGACTAGAAGGAAGACTCATTTGTGGGAGACACCGAGTATGGCAAAGAAGAGAAGACGGAACTCGATCAAGGTGCAGGTGAGATGAAGGCGAGTAAAGTATCGATCAAGTCAACTCAAGATAGCCAAGTCTCAAGTTGAAGTGACAAGAGTCATTCAATGATTGAAAGTCGACTCTAAGTCACCTGGGGAAAGCAAGGAAACGCAGTCAAGTCGAGATAATCGAAAGAGATCCGTTTGCACGTAAATCAAGAGAATTACTTAAACAAGTAATACCTCCATGCTACCTTTCTCGAAGTGCTCGGTCGAAGCGTGCAAAGGAATGAACCAATGGGAAGCACTATACCGTGTCGAACTCAAAAGTCAAGAACAATTCATACGAGGAAGTGGCAATTCCAAGGATCGCAACAAGACAAGCCAACGACCACAAGTGACTTTCAAAAATAAGCCTATCTCTTCAATGGGCGATTTTTTGAAAGATCACTATAAAAGGCCGAGGAATGACTCGAGAGAAGGTTACCAAGGTTACGAACCACGAACATTCAAGCAAATATTTGAATCAGTAACCTAAGATATTCTCAAATCATTCAAGATTAATCCTCAAGCCTACACTACGAAGAAAATCAATCCAACACTCACCGTGAAGGAAAGAAAACTTCAATCGGTTGAAGAGGAAATTGTTGAAGAATCAAGGGTCTACATTCCATGAAGGATTGTAGGAAGGTTCAAGGTCGAACCAGTCTCGAGTTTTTGGAGGGCTTCGTGATCAAATCCAAAGAGCTTGAGCAAGTGAGTCAGAGTAGTAGCAAAGGCAAACGCCTGTGAAGAAGAAGCCGAGTCATACGAGAAGCCACCGAGTGAGTGATCAAGCATCTCCGGACCGAGTCCCAAAGGATCAAGTCAGTTGTGTGATCAAGACATGTATCTGGACTGTACCACTTTGTATACTTGATCAATACCTAGTGGATTCCTCCATGAGTTGGAGAAGAGAGGAGTAGAAGAATTACCCCATTTTCGAACCTCTATAAAAACTTATCGTGTCATTTACATTTCAAAGACTTTAATTCCTGCATCTTATTTGTTTAATTCTCACGACATATTTGCTATCCAACTGATAATCTATAAGTACTAAAACCAAGCATTAAATCATTACTAAACCAAACTTAAGGGTGTTAAGTCTTCCAAAAAAACAAACCACAGTTGAGCTAATTCGGTCTTAAATGAGTTATTCTATCAACTCGATCGAGTCTTGAGTGACTAACTCTACTGATTAACTAAATTGGTCATTCACCAAGACACAAATTGTAGTATCAACTCGAACTTTTAAAAGGACTAAATCGAAAATTTGGTAAGGTTTATTCAACCCCCCTCTAAACCTTACACTCACACCCCTTGGGACCTACAAGTGGTATCGAGCGGTTGGTTCATTGAGCCTTCCGCACCGGTTATCGAACTAGATCTCCAAACTTTTCAAAGTCCGTTTTAGTACTTAAGTTTTCAAAACTCCTTTTATCATTAAAAGTTATTATCATGGAAGCAAATTTGACACGCATCCCTATGTTCACAATTGAAGAATTTGATGATTGGAAAATTCGTATGCGAGCTCATCTATCAAAGATTACATGATGAGATGTGGATAGTGATAGAGGATGGGCCACCGCAAATCTTAAAAGTGAAAACAAATTTTGAAGAGCTACACCGAAGGTGAAGAGGATGTTGCCCTAGACAAGCTATGGTTGAAAAACCAAGAACTCGAATGGACAAATGATGATAGAAAAAGATACAACCGGACAATGTAGCCAAAGACATCCTTTACAAAACCTTGACAAAGCCATGTTCAATAAAGTCAAATCATGCAAAACGGCTAAAGAAATGGGGACAAGCTAACATTGATTTGTGAAGGCTCGAGCAAATCAAGGAAAATAAATTATCAAAGTGGTCAGTACAAACATTTGAGAATTTCAAAATGATCACAGGAGAAAACCTGGATCAACCGGATGCTCGGTTCACGAAAATCACCAACGAGCTATCTCGCACTTGGAAAGGAATATACACGATGAAATATGTATGAAGATCCTAAAAAGTCTCCCACCGAATAGGAAATGAAGGTCATGGCACCGAGACATTCCATGGACCTATCGAAGACCTCCAACCATGAACTATTCTCAAATCTCAAAGCCTACGAATTTGAGTGAGAAGAAAAGATCGGAAGAAGACAACAGTACCCAAAACAATTTGCTCTAATTGTTAAGGATGGAAAGAGAGTGAGGTCAAAGAAGTCATTGATCCGAAGAAATAGCCCCGATGGTTAAAAGGTTCAACAAGTTCTTCAATAAGAACTACAAGAGAGGCAAGCTCCTCCAAGTCAAGGGAAGATAGGCCAACCAAGAGAATGATCATTAAAAAGTTGAATATCAAAGGGTCAATCCAAGAATGGAAAGAGTCGATCAAAAGGTTGAATATCTATCTTTGAACCAGAAGGCAACCAGGTCACTATGCCATTGATTGTCCATATCCTGTAGTCAAAAATACAGAATAAAGAAGAAAGAAAGGTCTTGAGAGAAAGAAGACAAGAAAAGAAAAAGGCAATGTTGGTGCAGAGATCACGAGACACCAAGTCAAGAGAGACAAATGATTCGAGAGAGAGCAAAAGGTGAAGTACTACACAAGTGACTCAAGAAGAAGCTCGATCTGTTTAATGGCCAAAGAACAAGATCAACTCGACCAAGAAGATGAGGTACACTCTAACTCATCAAACTCGATTCTAGTGATAGTGACGTGACACACACACTTCATCACCCACTCGATCTTTATGATTCATTAGGCAAAATGATGAAAGATTTTGAACACATTAAATCCTCACACACACTACTAAATGAGGAAAACAACCTACTAAGAGTTTAACTCACAGGTGACTAAGGAGCCGAAAGTACTCTAAGTCAAATAGTCGATGAGAATAAAAGTTTAAAGGCTTTGAAAATGCCAAGCTAATAGCGAAATAGCTCGCTATAGAAAAGAGGGAGAATGACCTCAAAAATGTGATTGCCTCATTCACTAAGGCATCTAAATCATTGGATGATCTTATTATGAGTCAAAGAGAATGTGGAGACAAGACAGCTTAGATTTAATTCCTCTGTGCTATGTCAAACTCCAAAAGTAATTTTGGAAAAAGGATCTTCAAGCAATGAAGTATCTCAAAATCCAAAACTCCAAATGGTGCACACACATTCACTCCAAATCACAATTACAAGCAAACGGCCTTGGTTATAAAGGAAAAGGAAAACAACCAGTTAAGCGCGTTGAAAGGACAAATGAGAAGAAATTCACCAAGTTCCTCAAAGAAACTCCAAACAGAATTACTCAGAAAGAAAGAAACAGAGCTACCAAAAACCCCAAAAGTTCCTCAACATTCCACGAAGGATTGTAGGAAGGTTCAAGGTCGAACAGTCTCGAGTTTTTGGAGGGCTTCGTGATCAAATCCAAAGAGCTTGAGCAAGTGAGTTGTAGTAGCAAAGCGCAAATGACTGCCTGAAGAAGCCGAGTCATACGAGAAGCCACAGAGTGATCAAGCATCTCCAGATCGAGTCCCAAAGGATCAAGTCACCGTGTGTGATCAAGACTTGTATCCGGATTGTTACCACGTTGTATACCGATCAATACCTAGTGGATTCCTCCTGAGTTGGAGAAGAGAGGAGTAGAAGAATTACCCCATCTTCGAACCTCTATAAAAACTTATCGTGTCATTTACATTTCAAAGACTTTAATTCCTGCATCTTATTTGTTTAATTCTCACGACATATTTGCTATCCAACTGATAATCTCTAAGTACTAAAACCAAGCATTAAATCATTACTAAACCAAACTTAAGGGTGTTAAGTCTTCCAATAAAACAAACCACGTTGAGCTAATTCAGGTCTTACAGTGAGTTATTCTATCAACAAATCGAGTCAGTGCTTGAGTGACTAACTCTACCGATTAACTAAATTGGCATCCACCAAGGACACAAATGTGTAGTATCAACTCTAAACTTTTAAAATGACTAAATCGAAAATTTGGTAAGGTTTATTCAACCCCCTTCTAAACCTTACACTCACACCCCTTGGGACCTACACTTCTTAACACCTTAATTTTCTTATTGAGTTGATTCTCAACTTTATTTTTATAGAGAATAAATTTCTCTATAGCTTCATCTTTACTTTTAAGAAGATACACATAACAAAACTTTGTGTTATCATCTATAAAAGTAATGAAGTACTTGTTGCCACCACGTGTGCCTGTCGATTTTAAATCACATACATTGTTGTGAATTAAATCAAGTGGTTCATTATTTCTTTCAATATTTTTAAATGATGTCCTTGTTATCTTTACCTCAACACAAGTTTCACACTTGTGCTTGGAATCAATATGGAATGTTGGTATATAATTCAAGTTAATTAATTTACGTATGTTGGGAAATTTATTGTTTAGATTTTGATGAATGCTATGTAAAACTTAGACTAGGGTCATGTACTCAAATTGAGTTAAGTCGCCTATGCCTGGATACACAAGAAGTCAATCAAGACTAGAATGAAGACTCCATCATGAGGCGGTGAGTGTGGCTAGGAAGAGAAGTCAAGAACTCGAATGAAGGAGTATCAACTGGGATACATCTGTGTGAAGTGTCAGTCAAGTCAACTCAAGATAGCCAAGTCTCAAGTTGAAGTGACAGATGAGTCATCCAATGATTGGGAGCTAACTCGAAGTCACCTGGGGAAGTTAAGGAACTGCAGTCAAGTCAAGACAACTGAAAAGAATCCGTTGCACAGAAGTCAAGAAGGTTACTTAAATAAGTAATACTTCCATGCTGCCATGTCTTAAAGTGCTCAGTCCCAAAAGCGTGCAAAAGGAATAAACCAATGGGAAGCATCGCACTGTGTCGGACTACGAAAAGTCAAGGTTCATTTAATACGAGGAAATGTCAACATCAAGGACTGCAACAAGACAAGCCAACGACCACTAGTGTCTTTTGAAAATCAGCCTATCTCTTCAACGGGCAGATTTTTAAAAGTTCACTATAAAAGGCTGAGGAATCACTTTGAGAAAAGGTTAACCTTGCATACCTGAGCATTCAAACTATTATTTGAACTGTAACCTGAAAAATATTCTCAATTTATTCAAGCAAATCCTCAAGCCTAAATTTCAAGGAAATCGATCCAACACCAAGTCATGTGAAGGAAAGACAACTTCAAACTATTGAACAGAAACTTCAAGAATCAAAAGGGGTCTACATTCCAAGGAGGATTGTAGAAAGGTTCAAGGTCGAACCAGTCTCAAGTTGTTGGAGGGCTTCGTGATCAAATCCAAGAAGCTTGAGCAAGTGAGCTGAAGTAGCAAAGCAGCCGCCCTATGAAGAAGGTTCGAGTCGGACGAGAAGCAAGTTGTGTGACCAAGGTATCTCATTGAGTCCCAAAGGATCAAGTCACCGTGATCAAGACTTGTATCCGGGTCAAACCACTCTATACTCGATCAATACTTAGTGGATTCCTCCAGGGGAGTTGGAGAAGAGAGGAGTAGAAGAATTACCCCATCTTCGAACCTCTATAAAAATTATTGTGTCATTTACATTTCAGCATTTACTTTCTCGCATATCATTTTATATTTGCCGATAATTTGCTATCCAACTCGATAATTAACAGAGTGCTAAAACCAAGTGTTAAAACAAACTTAAACCAAATTCAAGGGTGTCAAGTCTTCCGCTAAAAATCTCATCACGACCCAAGTTAAGGCTTAGACTAAACAAATTGAGTTATTCTATCAACAACTCAATCGAGTCCGCTGAGTGGCTAACTCTATTTGGTTAACTAACCTAGTCAGTCCCTCAAGGACTTAGTCTGTGTATTTAACTCAGTATTATTTTAAAAGGACTAAAATCGAAAAAGTTGGTAAGGTTTATTCAACCCCCTTCTAAACCTTACTCACACCCTTGGGACCTACAACGTAGAGTATCATAATTAACATGTCCTAGTCTACCATGCCACAAATTGGAAGACTCAAGCAAGTAAACAAAAAAGTTATTCATTTCATTGATTTTTGGTTTAACAACCATTACATTGAGCTTAAACAACCCATCAGAAGCATAACCCTTGCCTACAAACATTCCATGTTCATCAAAGTTACAACCCCTGACTCAAAAACAATGCGAAAACCATGTTTATCTAAAAGTGAACCAGACACCAGATTTTATCAAATATCTGGCACATACAACACATTGTTGAGAGTTAGTTCCTTCCCGGACGTCATCTTCAAAACCACTTTTCCTTTCCCTTTGACCTCAGAGGTAGCTGAATTCCCCATATAAAGCTTCTCGCCGTCTTCACTGGCTCAAAGGAATTAAACCTTTCTTTGACAGAACACGCGTTTCTAGTAGCACCGAGTCAATCCACCACTGTTGGAGTTTGAACCTACCAAGTTCACCTCAGAGACCACTGCAGCCAGGTTCATATCTGACACCTCTTGAGAAATTTCCTCAACCATGTTAGCCTCCCGATTCTTCTTCGGTTTCTTGTAATCAGAAGCCTTGTGACCCTTGCCGCCACAATTGAAGCATTTTCCTTGAACTTCTTTTTTGAAATGCCTCCTTTTGGTCTCCAATTATTGAACCCTTTACCAGCTTTTCTGGTTTTCTTTTTCCCTTTGGAGCTTTCGCCATGCTCTACAACATTGGCTTTAGTAGCCACAGGATTGAACATTTTCCTTCCGAACCTTTGTTATCTTCTTCAATCCGGCCTAACAATCAAATCTTCAACGTTCATCTCCTTTCGTTTGTGCTTCAGATAGTTCTTGAAATCTTTCCAAGCTGGTGGCAAATTTTCAATTATTGCAGCCACTTGGAAAGTTTCACTCAAAACCATTTCTTCAGCAAGAATATCATGTATAATTATCTGAAATTCTTGCACTTGACTTATTATAGACTTGAATCAACCATTTTAAAGTCTAGAATCGGCCAACAATAAATTTTTTAGCCCCCACATCCTTAGACCTATACTTGTGGTCTAGAAACTCCCACAATTCTTTAGCGCTTCTTTTAGAGCTATAAACATTATACAAATGGATCTGCTAAACCATTCATTATATAATTCTGCAAAGGAAATCAAAGATGATTCCATGCATCAACCGCATGAGCGGCTTGAACATCCTGTTTCATCCTCACTCAACTTGGGAGGATCTTCAATTAAGAACCTTGCTAGGTTCAACGTAGTCAAGTAAAACAGCATTTTTTGCTGCCAACGTTTGAAATCCAAGCCATTGAATTTCTCCTTTCTCAAAGATGATTCACCCAAGACAAGAATAACAGATGAGGTTAGCCACAATCCAAGGCACAACCGGGTTAACCACGGATTGGGCACAACCGGATTATGCACAATCGGATTAGGCGTAGCATATGTCTCATTAGCACCAATCGGAATTCGAATTCAAATCGAAGCCATTTCCAAATACAAATCAAAGTTTAGTGCTTCGATTAATCGTAACAAATCCGATAAGAACAAAATAAAATTGTTCAACTTTTTATTATAAGGCCAGTGTAATTTCCTTCCACTCCAAATAGACGGGTATATATTTTCTTAGTCCAAAATCAAATTCGAACCAACTTATCAATACAACAATTAAATGTTAGTACAACAATATAATTGCGTAATTAGAATTTCGAATGAAAATTCAAATTATGACAATTCAAATAAAATCATGACAATCATTACAATTTGATTAGCAAAATGTGAGCATGCGATTGATTTCTTCAATTCTAATAAATAAACCCATAAGACTTGCAGACTACATTAATCAAGAATCACCGCATGCGGAAGTCCATTAACATATGAATCCTAGGAGAGGCAAATAAAGGTAATCAGTTAGCATGTGATTGGAAAATTAAAAACTTCTCGTCACCAAACTAATGATGCAAAACCGTAGTTCAAATTCTTTGCTTAAAACTAATCCAACAAAAGAATATAAAATTCCACCATATAAAACATTAGAAAATAATTTCCAATTTAGAGATACAAACTAGATAAACAACAACTAATAAGAACAGCAAGTAAGAAATTCATGCCATTACAAATATATCTCTACAGATGGCAACAATAGCAGAACTGGAATGAAGAAAATTATAATTATGAATTCAATTTTCCGATTCAAAAAGATGAAATGATTTCGATTTTTTAAAGGCGGAAAAAATATAATCTGAAATTATGTTAGTGTATAATCCCAGCTTATATAAACTGTACTGAAAAAAGAATCTGTTTTAAGTTTGTTATAAAAATAAGAAGTATATTTCTAGTACAGTTTGTATTACACAATAGAAACTGGAATTACAAATTGCAGAACATCAACAAAAATTTGTAATAACGAAATTACATAAGCACAATATAAAATTGGCCCGAATCGTGTGTTGAACACGCTATCCTTAAAACAGATTTGTCCTCTATTCTGGACGTCTGTTTTCCAGGATAAGACGGGAAAAACCGGATTACTTTATGCCCAGCGAACTAAAGATTATGCCTGGATAATATCACCAAAATGCAACAGGAAGCCAAGGGAACACAAGAGCAATATGCAGAAAATTTGTTTATGCAAGTGTAGGAGTGTTTTTGGTGTGGATTGTGAAAAACATGGACCTCATTTTTATAAGCTTCAAGATCAAGCCACATTAACTCCCCACTACCCCATGACTTGGGGCATTCACTTCCTACTCCTCCATGACTTGGGAGTTTCAAGTGTCATCACTCTCCTACTCCTCCATGACTTAGGAGTTTCAAGTGTCATCACTCTCCCACTACTCCATGAGTTGGGAGTTTTAGGTGTTACAAAATTAAACACCATTGGAGTTTAATGGGTCCAAGAAATTATGCCAATTGCAAAATTTCCATTCAATTTTCCAACAGTTTCCACACCAAAAGTTTACAATTTTACAACAATATTTTGCACCCAATTTCAAGCAAAATTTTACAGTCCGGCGGGTGGCGAAATTTTCCGTCGACGCAACTGAATTAATTTCCTGGCGAAGGAGCGACAACGACGTGCAGCGGCTTTTTCCGGCAGGACACAAATTTTCCGGCGAAGGTGCGATATCTTTCCAGTGAGGTAGCGGCGAAATTTTCCAGCTAGGCAGTGGCAAAATTTTTTCGGCAATGCAACGAATTATTTTAGGTTAGCGTTTATTATACTCATATAAAATCTTCTTATCATTGATTTAGCAATCGATTACTGTTGAGATATTGGCTTTGTGGTATATTATTGCATTCTCTACTCGAATGAATGCTAGGAAACTATTAATGAATCAAATTCATGCGTTTCAATGATATTTCACGTATGTATATATTGTGCTTGTTTTTTGCTTTTTTATGTTGAAATGTAATTCAAAAATACTATTTAATACTATATTATAGTTTATAGGCAATATCAACTTCAAACATGATAAACATAGTCGTGTTCTTCGGAGGACAAATTATGCAAAATGGTATTAAAATGAGATATGATCGTAATGCAATTGGTTGTAGGAGAATATCTCGTAGGACGAATCTATCTAATCTGCATAATAATATTATTCGCAATGACCGGCCTTGCTGAAAATCTATACATTTTAAAGGGTTTCAGCCAAATATTTGTTAGTCAAGTGGCTACGATAATCTAGAGGGGGTGAATAGATTATGCCGATTTTTCGTAAATCACCCCCTTTTTCGAATCAACAAGCAAATGACAAGAATGTAAATGCGAAAATTAACCAACACTCGTTGATTTAAAGAGGTTCAACCCACCTAGGGCCTAATCCTCTACCACCCCAAAGATCTCAGGGTGGATTTCAAAAAAAAAAAGATTTTATTAATTACCACAATTAATACACCTTGAGGATCACCACAATCCTCTTACAACACCTTCAAGGAGATTACCACAATCTTCCTTCACCACCTTTGAAGAGTACCACACTCTTCAAACACCTATTACCTAGATCACCCAAGTGTATTCTTACCACAAGAATACTCACAAGGATGTCTTGTGTTGAATGATGGACAAAATTTAAGATTACAACTCTATGAAACCAATACAAAGATTGAGTGCAAGTGTAATCAAAATCAAAAGCCTAGACCTCAAAGATGTGCAAGTGAAAGTACTTAGGCTATTACAACAAGAATGTAAAAATGAAAGCTTGAACAATTTGCGATTTCTTGTTGTGTATTTTGCTTGTGTGTGTTGTTGTATCTTGTGTCTTCAATTCATCCTCTATTTATAGGGAAGTCTTCACCAACATAGGCTCCCAACATAGGCTCCTCTATCTTCACTTTTGTCTACAAAAAGAGGATCACAAGATGTAAAAATATTGTACAAAATTGAAAAGTATATCTTTATCATCAAAGAATTCAAACGGTATAATTTTCTTTGTCACAAAATAACATAGAAGGCGACGGTTGCCGTATAAGATTTCACCGTTTTGAAAAAGATAGTGCGATCCAGTGCGGTCGGAGGGGGGGTCGACCGGTCGATCGGGCGCGGCCGTCGCCGCCCCTAGTTGGACCGTCCCTCTCCTCTTTTTTTGACAAAATGTTTCTGTTTCAACTTTGTGTTCTTGATGCACAGTCGACGCTTTGGGCGGCACGTCGACTTCAATTTGAAATGTTGTCCGATTTTTGTCAAAAATAAACTTCAAGAAATACTCCAAAAAATTAGTAAAAACATTTTAAATCAATTGGGAGTATTTGGACAACATTTACAAATATTGTTTTAATGTAAAAACCAATATAAACAAAATCATCAAAAGTGTTGTCCAATTTTAATCAAATTAAAAACTCTAAGAAATACTCCAAAAATTAGTAAAAACATTTTAAATCATTTAGGAGTATTTGGACAACATATAAAAACATTGTTTTGGTATAAAAACTCATTTAAACAAAATCATCAAAATCTTGATAAAAACATTTATCTAACAAACTCCCCTTTTGATGATTACAAACCAAAACAATTTTTAGAAGGTCGATTTTAAAACAAAACAAATTTTTCATCTAAAACAATAATCCATTACAAGCAAGATTTATCATAAGTACAAACACACAAGGATAGGAGCAAAGATTTTTCAAAATCATTTTTGCACAAGCTCCCCCTATCAATATGCATATCAAGAACAAGTATACAAGTAACAACTAAAAACTAAAAGCTTAGCTTTTACAACTTAAGCTTGAATTCCATGAGCTTATAAGCTCCCCTGTCACAAAACATCATTAGTCAATCATAAAAGTCCACAATACATCAAATGGACTAAGCAATATTCACAACTTATGGCTTTTAAGAGCCCTAGCTTATAGCTTTTTTGCAAGCTTATTTTCGCTTCTTTGAGCGTATGAGCGTTTTCTGTTTCTCCCCTTTTGGAATCATCAAAAAGAATGTTAGCACGATAAAAACATCATATATTCATATCAAAGTGCGCAAATTTATCGATTTATCGGCGTTTTGAAAATAGAAGCTTAAATTCCAAATAAAAGGGAAAAATAGATCAATTGACTTGTAAAAGCTCATTTGATTGATAAAACATGATCGCTATAAACTTATAAGACTTTTCAAATCGAGAGAATCATGTAGGTGATGAATTTTTCATTGAAACATTTCGTCGAACACTTGGCGTCGTCGAATAAAACTAGAAGAATATAACGCCTTTGCGATTCGTTTAAGCCAAAAAATTCATCACCGATTGCAATACAACATTATACATTCATCATCAATCATCATAAACAACATATTAATACAAGAATTTCAACAATATATTAAGGTACAACCACATTCTCAAGGGTTCAACCCAATTGAGATTAAAGGAGTAGAATTCTTTCCATTTATTCGGTAAAGATGAGCAATGATGACGATAATCGAGCTTAATGAAGTCCAAAATATAAAACATATGCAAGAAAACAAATTTGAAGTGAAATTTGTGTGCAAAATGCGAAGGGGACGAAAAATGGACAAAATAAGTTAAAATGAAGAATGTTGAACACGAACGGTTTTAATCCAATTTTAGGCTTAGGGCGACCGGTCGAGGTTGAGGCGGCCGGTCGAGGTTGAGGGTGACGGTCGACGTTGAGGGCGACCGTTGCCCTCAACCCTTTCACCACTATCTGTCGCTTTTCCAAAATCCGAATTTTCAACCAAAAATCCGATTTTTCGCCCCTAAGTTTTAAAAAACGTGCAAAATACAAACGTAAGCCTCATTCAATATGCATTATGCCTAACCGAGCTCGTATCGATGTAAAATTATCGAAGATAGCGGTTTTGTAAAAATGTCCGCTAATTGATCTTGAGATGGGACAAAAGATATCTCAATTTTTCGTTTTGAAACACAATCCCTTAGAAAATGATGTCGAATCTCAATATGTTTAGTACGGTTATGATGAACCGGGTTTTGAGCAATGTTTATAGCGGATATATTATCACAAAAGATAGGAACACTTTCAAAAGAACATTTATAATCCGCTAAGGTTTGTTTCATCCAAAGAAGTTGTGTACAACAAAATGCGCGGAAATATATTCGGCTTCGGCCGTTGAAAGTGAAACACAATTTTGTTTCTTTGAAAACCAAGAAACTAGGCAATCACCTAGAAATTGACATGATCCTAAGTACTTTTCCGATCATCAATATTTCTGCATAATCCGAATCACTATAACCTTTAAGAGAAAAATTTTCATTCTTTGGATAGAATAAACCATATTGAATAGTGCCTTTCAAATATCGAAAAATCCTTTTAACGACACTCATATGAGATTTTTGGGATTGCTTTGAAAACGAGCACATAGGCATACGGCATGAAGAATGTCCGGTCTACTTTGCGGTTAAATAAAGTAAACTACCAATCATACCTCTATATTTGGATTCATCAACCGACTTGCCTTTTTCATCTTTGTCAATCTTGACGTTTGTTGCCATTAGGGGTAGAGACGGTTCTTCCTTTTTCAATGCCAAATTTCTTCAAAAGCTCCTTTGTATATTTTGATTGAGAAATATAAATTCCTTCTTGGCATTGCTTAATTTGAAGTCAAGGAAGAAGTTGAGCTCCCCATCATGCTCATTTCAAATTCACCTTGCATTAACTTAGAAAATTTCTTGCACAAGGATTCATTAGTAGCACCAAAAATAATATCATCAACATAGATTTGCACTAACAAGCAATCTTGCCCTTTTTCAAAAACAAAGAGAGTAGTGTCAATCTGTCTTCTTGTAAAACCATTTTGCAAAAGAAAAGAGCTAAGTCTATCATACCATGCACGGGTGCTTGTTTCAAACCATATAAGGCCTTTTTAAGTCTATAAACATCATTAGGCCTAGAAAAATTTTCAAACCCGGAGGTTGTTTTACATAGACTTCTTCTTGAATAATACCATTTAAAAATGCGGATTTTACATCCATTTGGTAAAGCTTGAAATTTTTAAAACAAGAATAGGCAAGTAAAATACGAATAGCTTCTAAACGTGCTACGGTGCAAATGTTTCATCATAATCAATACCTTCTTCTTGACAATAACCTTGAGCTACTAACCTTGCTTTGTTTGAACAATATTTCCTTGGTCATCGAGCTTGTTCCGAAATACCCATTTTGTACCCATAATGGTTTGAGATGGAGGACAAGGTACTAATTCCCATACATCATTCCTTTCAAATTGATTCAACTCCTCTTGCATTTCTAAAAACCAATCCTCATCTTCAATGGCTTCCTTAGCATTTTTAGGCTCTTTTTGAGATATAAGAGCTTTCTCGGCAAATTTTCCTCGAGTCATTACTTTATCAAGGGATCACCAATAATAAGATCTTTTGGGTGATCTCCTTAAATTTCAATGCTATGGGAAGATTCAAGTATCACCTTTATCTTCTTGAGGAACACTTGAGCTTGAAGGTTGATCATTTTGAGTTTCATCTTGAACAATGGGTTCAATAATATCCTCTTCATCACTTTCATCATTGGGTATCCTTTCAACACCGAAAGCTTCATTGAATTTGACATGGATGGATTCTTCAACAACCCCACTAGTCTTATTGTAAACCCGATATGCTTTGCTCTTGATTGAATACCCCATAAAAAATTCCTTCATCGGCCTTAGGATCAAGTTTGTCTAATTGATCCTTAGTATTCAAAATAAAACATTTACATCCAAATATTTTGAAATAACTAATATTTGGAGTTCTTCCTTTCCAAAGCTCATATGGAGTTTTATTCATTTTAGGACGAATATAAACTCGATTAATGACATAGCAAGTCGTATCTTACGGCTTCGGCCCAAAAATATTTTGGAAGTGAAAATTCATTTAACATGGACCGACTCATTTCTTGAAGTGTCCGATTCTTCCTTCGGCTCCCCCATTTTGTTGAGGTGTCCTTGGAGCCGAAAAATTATGACTATATCCCTTGGTTTAACAAAAGACTCTAAATTCGCCGTCAAATTCTCCACCTTGATCACTTGAATAGACTTAATAGTATCTTCCTTTTCATTTTCAATGAGTCTACACAACTTAACAAACTCATTAACGGCATCGCTTTTATTTGTAAGAAATAGAGCCCAAGTATATCTAGAAAAATCATCAACTATAACAAAAGTGTAATGTTTTCCACTTAGACTTGCCGTACCAATATCCCCATACAAATCAAGATGAAGCATTTGTAGGGGTTTGGTAGTGGAAATTTCATTTTTAGGCTTAAAACTACTCTTAACTAATTTGTTCTTTTGACAAGTGTCACATAAGCCAAGATTTTCAAAATTCAATTTGGGTAGTCCTTTTACATGTTGGTTTTTGTAAATAGTTTGCAAATTTTTATATCCAACATGTCCAAGTCGCCTATGCCATAAACTAGTTAAATCATTATTGGCGACAAGACAAGAAACATTTTGACTAACCAAATCACTTGTACAAATTTTGTAAAGAATGCCTTTTCTAATTGCTTCACAAATAATTTTATCATTTTTGGAAATAAGGCATTTTTGCGTAGTTGTTGGCGTCGAATAGAGGTGGCTTGTTGGTGGAGGCGCCGGTGGTGAGATAAGCTTCATTCGTAGCCATGGATCTTTCCTCTTTACTCGGAACGAGCTATCCAAAGAGTTTGGCTTTGATACCACTTGTTAGTCAAGTGGCTACGATAATCTAGAGGGGGTGAATAGATTATGCCGATTTTTCGCAAATCACCCTCTTTTTCGAATCAACAAGCAAATGACAAGAATGTAAATGCAGAAATTAAACAACACTCGTTGATTTAAAGAGGTTTAACCCACCTAGGGCCTAATCCTCTACCACCCCAAAGATCTCCGGGATGGATTTCAAAAAAGAAAAAAAGATTTTATTAATTACCACAATTAATACAAAGACCTTGAGGATCACCACAATCCTCTTACAACACCTTCAAGGTGATTACCACAATCTTCCTTCACCACCTTTGAAGAGTACCACACTCTTCAAACACCTATTACCTAGATCACCCAGTGTATTCTTACCACAAGAATACTCACAAGGATGTCTTGTGTTGAATGATGGACAAAATTCAAGATTACAACTCTCTCGAAACCAATACAAAGATTGAGTGCAAGTGTAATCAAAATCAAAAAGCCTAGACCTCAACGATGTGCAAGTGAAAGTACTTAAAGGCTATTACAACAAGAATGTAAAAATGAAAGCTTGAACAATTTGCAGATTTCTTGTTGTGTATTTTGCTTGTGTGTGTTGTTGTATCTTGTGTCTTCAATTCATCCTCTATTTATAGGGAAGTCTTCACCAACATAAGCTCCCAACATAGGTTCCTCTATCTTCACTTTTGTCTACAAAAAGAGGATCACAAGATGTAGAAATATTGTACAAAATTGAAAAGTATATCTTGTTGTCAAAGAATTCAAACGGTATAATTTTTTGTCACAAAATAACATAGAGGCGACTTTGCCTGTATAAGATTTCGACCGTTTTGAAAAAGATAGTGCGATCCAGTGCACGGGTCGGAGGGGGGTCGACCCGATCGGGGTGCGACGGTCGCCCCTAGTTGGATGGTCCCCCCCTCTTTTTTTTTTGTACGAAAAATGTTTACTGTTTCAACTTTGTGTTCTTCGAGGTATAGGTCGACGCTTTGGGCGACCAGGTCGACCTTCAATTTGAAATGTTGTCCAATTTTTGTCAAAAATAAACTTCAAGAAATACTCCAAAAATTAGTAAAAACATTTTAAATCAATTGGGAGTATTTGGACAACATTTACAAACATTGTTTTGATGTAAAAACCAATATAAACAAAATCATCAAAAGTGTTGTCCAATTTTAATCAAATTAAAAACTCTAAGAAATACTCCAAAAATTAGTAAAAACATTTTAAATCATTTAGGAGTATTTGGACAACATATAAAAACATTGTTTTGGTATAAAAACTCATTTAAACAAAATCATCAAAATCTTGATAAAAACATTTATCTAACAATATTGCAATAACAATATGTGTGGGATTATTTTATAACGAATGATCAAGATTTGTGGTGCTTCCTAGATCCAGGGGTAGGGAATCAGTACGTTGATCTGTTTGTAGAATCAGAATCAATAATGTCTAATATAGATTTCAATAATTCAGTGGACACTTCCATATATGATCAATATGCGGATTATCTTAGAAATGGACGTGTGACTGATGACCTGCCTAGAATCACAGAAGGTTAACTCTAAGTACATAGGAGTTTTGAGCAGACATTGTTGGCTCTAGTCATGGTAATGCACATCAGAGTGTTTTAGTTGGGAATACAGATATTGGAGATAATTTAAGGTCGGACGAACCTCTTTTTTCTGAACCAGATGAAATTGAACATGACAATATTTCTGATACCGATGATGATAACATTGATTTGGGGGGTGGTCATGATAATCGTAATAACGCACAAAATACTCGGCCATTGATGGTCAATCGGCGGGTAATTATGACATGAGTTAAAATTCCTTTCTTTGACTCAAGCTACACAGAAAGCCCATTTGACTCTATTGGGGTGCTTAATTCTGCTCAATTTTATTACTTCGAGAAAGGTGTCCTAAAAAAAGGCATGATGTTTAAAGACAAAAAACATTTGCAAAATGCAGTCAAAGATTACTGCGTGCGACGGGTTAAACGGGAATTCAAAGTTGTTGAGAGCACACCAACTCTTTGGAAAGTTGTATGCAAACACAATCCTAGGTCATCTGTATTGTTCAATTTATCTTCTTAGCAGTGCAATTGGTGGTTGAGAGCTACTTTTAGCAAAAAATTATCTATGTGGCAAATCACCAAATACGGGGGTTCTCATTCTTTCTTGATGAATGATGTATCTAAAGATCATGGCAATCTGGACAAAAGTTTTATTGATGATGATCTAATTGGTATAGTATAGTGTGATCTGTCCTACGATATTAAGTATGTGCAACAAAATGTCAAGGACAAATATGGTTATGATATTTTGTATGATAAGGCATGTCATGCTCTGAAACATGCCCGTGAGTATGTTTATGGGACTTGGGAAACTTCTTGTCGTTTTTTACCTAAATATATGAAGGTCTTGCAGAAATATAATCATGATACTGTTGTTGAGTGGCTACACAAGGACCCTAATGTGCTTGGAATGAAGACATTGAAATATGTATTTTGGGTTTTCAAACCATGTATTGATGCATTTCCACAACGTCGTTCGGTGATTAGTGTCGGTGGAACACATTTGTACACAAAATATCGACACAAAATGTTAATTGCTGTTACACTTGATGCAAATCAACGTGTGTTGCCCTTGGCGTATGCAATTGTGGACGAGGAGACTTTTAATTCTTGGAACTGGTTCCTACAAATGTTGTCCACTCATGTTATCCGAGGGAGAGAAGATGTGTGTCTTATTTCTGACCGTCATCCAGGAATTATAAGATCCGTTGAATGAATGGCTGAGTTTCAACCCCCAAATGGACATCATCGTTTTTATCTGAGGCATGTTGTATCCAACTTTCACAGTCGGTATAAGAATGTAAAACTTAAGGAATTATGTTGGCAAGCGGGGGCGGGTGAGAATCGAACATTTGAAAAAAAAATGGAGGAAATTAAAAAGTATAATGAAGATGCACATTCCTACTTGGATGCAATAGACATGACCAAATGGACATTGTCACATGACGACGGGAGACGTTGTGGGATTCTAACTACTAATATTTCAGAATGTATGAACTTGGTCCTTAAGGGTGCGAGGCGATTGCCTATATCTGCTTTGGTGCGTTTCACCTTAACCCGTACAACAAAATATTTCTACGAAAGAATGAAAGATGCTACAATGGCATTGCAAAGTAACAAAATATGGCCAGATGGAATCCTCCAAAAATATCATAAACAACAAAGACTTGCATTAAACCGCGGTGTGTAAATGTATGACTTTCAGACTCAGACGGCAAGCGTTATTACAATAGCACCGGGTGAAAGTCGTGTTCGGACCTTTAGGGTGAAATTGTCTGCACAGGGGTGCTCGTGCGACAATGGAAATCAGATGGTATTCCGTGTTCACATGCTATGTAGGCTTGTAAATACGTGAATATTGACCCAACCAACTTCATGAAATCATATTACAACACCAGTATATATGCAGGTACATATACAGGTCAGTTCTTGCCACTCCCAGATGATGATGAATGGGATGAAACATATTTTGAGTTGTCCCACAATCCAGATACATGTGTACGGAGGTCTCGTGGCCGAGATAGGATTACTAAATACACAATGCAATGGACTGGCCAGAAGAGCGTGCTCGACAACAATATCAAGCTCATCATGCATCTTCTTCACGGAACACTTAATTTGTACTCGTAGTGAACTTTGTACTAATAGTATGACTATTGTAGTGAACTTTGTGCTAGTAGTATGACTATTGTAGTAAACTTTGTACTCATAGTGAACTTTGTACTAGTAGTATGACTATTGTAGTGAACTTTGTACTCGTAGTGAACAACCATATCGTAGTATGACTATTGTAGTGAACTATGTACCCGTACTATGTCTATTGTATGTCCTTAATGTTTTTCTTTATTGTATTACCATTTTCTGCATATGCACTCAGTATTGATCAAATATTTATTTTTCCAGGATATGGCTGACATGGACTTGCATAGCTTGTACGAACCTCGAGATAGGTCATTTCTTATCTTACAGGACACTCATCGTTCAGTGGGTGTATTTAAAGGGGATGTGGACTCGATTATCACAGTTAGGCATGGATGTACTCCTTTTTGGTCTTTCAACGAAGATTTAGTTGATTGCCTGAGACGGGTAGTGCATGCATTGTGACAAAGATGGGATTTTATGGGCGGCACATGTGGGAGTATGGACATTGATTATCATCTTATCGCCACATTAATTGAGTGGTGGCGATCTGAGACAAACACATTCTACTTACCGATTGGAGAGGCAACCGTTACATTACAAGATGTAGCCATTATATGGGGACTTCCAGTAGAGGGATAACTAGTGATTGCCAGGGACCTTGGGAGGACTAAGCTTGAGTGGATGGAATATTGTGGAGAGTAGTTAGGTTTTATTTCTATATCCAGGCAGATGCGAGGACGATCACGCATTCTTTTGACGGCTTTGAGGGAGGAAGATGAAGACGAGTTGCTCCTACCTCCATATGGTGTAAGGTGGATGCAATATTGCAGATACACTTACACAACCAGCCACTCTGTGCACATCATTAGGGATATGCTTGACCGATTTGATCGAGAGAGATATTTACGCTTTGTTTTGTTTTTTCTACATTTCAAGTACATACATATTCTAAAATGTTTCTCAATGTTTGTATTATTAGTGGTGTTGGGAGCCATAGATATTATAGACTTGGACCACAATGCATCACTCATCTTTGGAGATCCCAGTGACTTCTCATTAACTATGCTATTGTGGAGATTCACCACCCAGAGCGAGTGATGAGATAGTTCCGCATGCGGCAACATATTCCTGATGTTGTATCTGAGCCACATGCAATGCTACATTCTATTACTCGTCGGGGTCGACTAGGTTTTGATTGGCCCGCTTATCATGCTAATTGGAGTGCGATATTGGGCCATGGTCGCGACATCTATCGTCCACAAGAACTTATCGGTGATGGCCCCAGCGTAGAGCATGGTTATCATGTATGGTATACTAACATTACTCGACGACTTATATCACTCGCAAACTTGCATACGATAGATGGATACCCCAATGAACACAAACCGCAATGACTCATGATGCTATGGTAAGATTAGGGGTGATCACGGTGCGGTTTTGCGGTTTTTGAGTAAATTTCAAACCAAATTGCTATATGCGGTTCGGTTAAATAAAATTTTCAAATTGCGGTTTTATGAAGTAAAATCGAAGGTGCGGTTTGAAGCGGTGGCGGGCGGTTTTGCGGTTTTAATTAACTAAAATATTATATAATTGATAAATTAATATAATTTTATTCTATCTTTTAAAGAAAAAGCCAAAGAAAAATATTATAATTGAAAAGTATTTTTTAAATAATGTATATTTTTGTGAATAAAATGCAAATTATAATATCTTTTATTTTAGTTAATGGAAAACATATTGCATTGTAACAACATTTAAAGAATGTAAAATGTGTTGTAATTTAGTGTACAAAGTGTGAATCTAATTATATCATTCATAAAATTAGTTCTTAATATATTTATTGTCTAACTATTTAACTAAAGACTAAAGAATAATTTTTCATTTTACCCTAAATTATAGAGATGCGGTGCGTAGCGGTTTTGGCATTTTAAAAATCTATAACCATAACCGCACCAACAAAGCGGTGTGGTTTCTATCTAACATATTAAATCGCGGTTTTGGTCATAAATTAATATGAATGGTGCGACTTGGTGTGGTTCGGGCGGTCCTGCGCTTTTTTAAATTTATGATCACCCCTAGGTAATATGTTTGTGATTTTAGTATTATTCACTCTTAAATACTTATTGCATGGTGTAATGATACGGTCAAACATGTATTTTTGTAGTGTACTTTGCTCGATCGATTATCGATCAGTGTTCAAGATGTTAGTGCCGATGACCCTCAGTCAGTGGATCACCTATGACACGAGTTTCGTGATGGGATGGCTAACATGAGACGTCTTCTTGGATTGCCTGCAGAGCAGCCAACTGATCCATCCACAGAGGAGCCTACGCAGGCTTCCACTAGAGCTGCGAGCCGAGGAGGGCAGTACAGGAGGATCTATACCACCGGGATCCCCTACATATTCGCGAGTCCGTCCACCTTGACATATCATACATTTTTGTCTCCTCCAACATATCCAGCAGGGCTGTCCACATCGGCGTATCATACATCTCAGGGTATGGACCACACTGCAGGCGTATATGTGCCAGAGCCTGCTGCAGGTTATGACAGTTTTATCACTGCTCAGTTCACTTCTTTTACATTATTGCTCGACATGGGTGTAGGCACCCGCACTCCACAGGACAAAGATAGATCCATCCGACTTCATGCGTTCGCATTTTGAGGACGCGTCACATGTTCTATTTCCGAGTGGACACAATGGGGTCACAAAGATGGAGAGTCGACTTCACCATCTGCAAGCAAAAATCGATTATGATGATTATCGGGATCATGACCTGGAGGAGGAGCACACGAGTTAGATATCCACCCGTGATATGGCACCGGATACATTGAATTTAAAATTATCTTTGTTAATGTAGTTTTTTTGTTTTTTAAACTAATACATTTTAAATTAATCGTAGAGATTAATTAAATTATAATTAAGTTTAAATTGCTATTATATGTCGTTTTATTTTTTTCGGATGTGATGAGGAAAATCGGTAAAATTATGAAAAAATGGAAAACACATAAAGCACATACACATGTTGCGCTTCATTTAACATAAAATAAATAAAAAAATCACATGAAGCGCATAAAAGGTTTGAGCCTTTCCAAAAGGCTCAACCTATTCATGCGCTTCATTCTTAACGGAATTAAAAAAAACACATGAAGCGCATGTCATGTGTGAGCCTTTTCTAAAGGCTCAAACAGTATATGCGCCTACACTTAAAATTACAATTCCAACAAAAACTACCATATTTTGTCAACTTGTTTTGAAAAGTACCATAGATTGTCAAAAAGCCCCACTTACTAAATTCACCACCACCCACTTTTTAAAATATAACATAATTACTAAATACACCTCCCATAATTTTCAATTTTACCCTTGCATAAAAAAATCCTAGGTGGCATGATGGCACGACGGATTTTTCTCGCCATCATGCCACATGGCACGATGGATGATGATATTTTGTCATCATGCCACATTGACATGGCACGATAATACGATGAATTTTTAGCCATCATGCCACATGGAACGATGGATGTGGCGATGGTATGATGGATTTTTTTGTCATAGTGCGTGATCGTGCCAAGTGTCGTGATTTGTTACTATGCGACAGTGCTTTTCAACTTTGAAAATTTGAAAAATAACATATTTTATACTATAAACTAAGAATATACATTTATTATTTAGGGATATGAATACTTTATTGTCCGTATATTCAACAATTTGGGCGTTGAAAAATCTTGTGTTCATACAAAAACTTTCTTCAAGAAGAAGAAGAATGTGGGTGAATGATTTGGGTATATTTAGAACTTCTTTAAGTAAGGGTAATATAGTCTTTTAAGTGAATGATATTTTTGCAAGGGATAAATATTGTTAACAACCCCAACTATACAGGTTTTTACACTTTGCCACGAACTTTAAAACGATACAACAGCAACCTGAACTTTACGAAATTTTGCACTTTGGTTAAAATTCCGGTTTACCCCTGGACTTATGAAAGTCGAATCAGGTGCGTTTACCCTCTAAACTTTAAAGTTGTTGCACTTTGCAACCCGAACGATAAATTTCATTGCATTTTCCTTGCTTACTCCCAAAGGTCTTGCGATCCATGAAAATGGTATCGAGCCTAGGTTTATTAAGAACTTTTAGTTAAATTTATTATATTTATGTAATTAACAATTGGTGAGAGAATTTTACTCCGAGATTATGGATCCGGACCGATGTCCGAGATGTACCCTTACAGGACATATCGTCAAATATTGACGATGTATGCACAAGAACACCTTGACCAGGTTTCATATTGGGAATACCAACATGAAGAAAAGGAACAAAAAGAGCCGACGGGGAAACCTTAAGGCAATGCAAAATGCGAGCGAGAATATTATAGCGATTCTCGGATGCTTAACTGGACCACTATATGTTCACTTGATGAACCTTCAAGAAACGGTTCATGAAAATTCCCATCGAACAATGATTCCGATGGAGTACCCGAGTGGAACGAGATACTTCCCAGATAAATCTAAGATCTCCGAAGATCTTAGAGAAATCGAAGACGGTGCGAATTATGGCAACCGCCATATTCATCTACCAAAGATAAAGTTCATCGATCCAGAACCGATGGAGACGATGGTGAAATATCGAAAGAAACTCTTGAACTCCTTCATGATATTCGAGAACGAGTCAAGAACCGGAGGATGAGCCGAGTTCATCCTGGAAGGAAACGTATTGATTTTGGGGCGGTACCTATTTACACCAAAATGGGAAACCAACCGAAGTTATACGGAAGATGACAGATGAGGAAAAACTCATTGCTCTAATCAAAGGAAAATCCATCAAAAATTAAAAAGATGGATATGGAAAAGATGAATCTTAAAGATCTACATGACCTGCGAGAATCCTTCGCGGGATTGGGTATTGTAGATTTAAAGATGAACGCAGTGAGAATCACCTTTGGTTACCTATGACCCACAAGGTAGACCAATTCCTCCACCACCGCCACCGATTAATCCTAACGTCGAAGAAAGTGCGGGTTCACATCATGGAGCTCGGGGCGAGAGGATGCCACATCTTTGGGGATTTTACGACTGGAGTGATCCACTTTCGGGGACGGAGGTCGAAACCCTCTTGCGGGAACTGGACAACCTACCTAAGGCGAATGTTTATCGGGCGCCTTATGGAAGATCGCACCTCGACCCAATACATCCGTATGGGTTGATGTTAAATCTGGACATCCTGATTTTAAAAAAACAGAGAAGTTCTCATTGATGAATGGGCTTGACTATGAGAATTTCAAAGAACCCTCGATCTTACAAAGGATTCATTCATTTTACTCCTTGAAATGAGTCTTGAAGGATCGGTGAAGATCGCTTCGGGATATGACCGATGCTAGTACAAAAAGTTCGGTCACATCGGGAAATCACTTAAAGGAATTGTCGATGGTATGGCAAAACTATTCAAAATCCAATTCATCGGCACGGGTTATTTTGAGGATTAGAGGATGAAAAAGAAAGAAATATAAACAAGCCCTCTACCCTTGAGTTACTAGATATTTGTCATATTGACGAATATATCAAGTTGTTCACCGAATACGGTGGAAATCCAAGATTGAGGAAAAAGAA
Organism: Rehmannia glutinosa; assembly: GCA_016081115.2. Taxonomy (NCBI): domain Eukaryota; kingdom Viridiplantae; phylum Streptophyta; class Magnoliopsida; order Lamiales; family Orobanchaceae; genus Rehmannia; species Rehmannia glutinosa. The sequence goes on along the minus strand of JABTTQ020000466.1, from coordinate 233,599 downwards.
GGCGCCAAATTGTTTTTGCCAAAATTCCAGAGTCCCTGGAGAGAAATGCTTATCGGGAATACAAGGGTGGAGTCAAGTAAAGCGTGGCGAGAAAAATGTCTTTCCTAAAGGCCAAGTTATCCGAATGGTGCTATCAAGCGGCTCCGCACAGAATTACAAGAGATTAAGAGGAATTAACAAAGCGGTTCCTCTATGTTGCATAGATAATGACATCCCAACAAACTTGTGGAGGTCAAACAAGCGACACAAGAAGAAGAAGGAGAGAAGCCATCCATACCGCCGAGAAAGCGAAAGAATAAAAGAAGTAGGTCTTCATGGAGACCTAGAAGGTTTTGGTCAAAACAAAAAGCCCGAGTTATAAATCGGGGCAAAGACCAGCACCAAGCGGGAGTAGAGCCTCATCATCGAGTTCTAATCAAGCAAGTACCAGCAAAATCCAGGAGAAGAACTTTCAGGCGTGCTCACACTAGAGCTAATGAAAGTTTCAAAGACTGTAATTGCTTTGGACATGCGGAGCAAGAGGGCATATCTCAACGCGGATTGCCCGGCAATCAAAAACGAGGAGTCGAGGCAGTTCGAGGCCACACCGAGAAATCGAAGAAGCTGTCTATTATCGTGGATTTAATATAGGTGTATCAATTTGAGGATATTCCCTCGGATGAAAGCATCTATGAAGAAGAGATCTATTCTGACGATGGAAGTGACTCACTCGGATCGAGTGAAGAAGAAATTCTTGACAAACGATCAGGAGGATATGTCGGGATTCCTCTCTCACACGACGGTTTCTCATAAAACTCTTATGAGAATCATGAAGGAAGATCCAAAGCTTCAAGTCTATGATGGATTTACAATTGGAGCTATGGAAAAAGCATTGGATAAGATTGGGTTTCGTAACAGAAGACACCAAATTATCCATAGGGTAACAACCGGAGAATTAGCCATTCCGATGGAGTTTACTGAACTGATCGAGATGCGTTGGTCCCTATTAGAGAAATACATGAGATCAAAAGCGAGTTAAAAGAGAAGTTGCAAATACACTCTCATGGATTCACATTGGAGCCATAAGAGTCATTATTAAGGCAACATTCAAGGAAGGAATAGATTCGCCACTCAATCTTGCTATTTTTGACAAGCGAATCTCACATCTCAAGGATTCATGCCTTGGAGCGATTCTGAGAAATTTGTATGCGGGAAATTAGCATTTAATGTCTATCCTAGAATTGCATACAATTTGGGAGATCGAGACTTGATGAGAGTCCTAACCGTTCATCAAGATTTCAAAAGAGTCGATTTGATGAAAGAAGGAAAGCAGACCTTACTCGATCACGTACAAGATTTTCTATGCTCTCTCGAATACCCATCATTCCGAAGTATTCTTGAGAAAGGAATTTATTGAAGTCCCAAGAATCTTTGAGGACTTTGCCAGGGTGGTGTTACCAGAAATCATTGAATCTCCAACTATTAAGGAGATTGATATGATAATTCAAGATCAACCAGTCTTCAACAAAAGTCGGAGTCTCAGAGTTGAGCACAGAAGGATGTCTCTTCGGCAAGACAGAATGGTGAGTAGCGGCCGTTGGGAAGAAAGGAGACCAAGTACCATTCGCGCATCCCGATGTTTTTAAAACAATGAGGAGAGCCGAAATGTCCGAAAAAGATGGCGAGAGGTTGAAGTAATATTCGACATCACTCAAAAGGATAACATTTTTCCTTGTGATGTTTTATATTATCTCCAACAACCAATCGTTGGAAGGTATCAAGGAAGCCTGAAGATAGGAGAAATTGAGCTTACTATCACAGGAGTTGCAGGAAAGGTCCCAGAACAATTAATACTGGGAATTGAATTTCTTGAGGAACATAAACCTTGGGAAAGATTACAAGATGGAATGGAGTTCACAGTGGCTAATAAAAGATACAGAATCAGATGACCACTAGTCCATTCTCCATATACATTTCTATTGGAATGTTATATGTCAATACAAGGCCAAATATTTCGCCGCCTATATTGATTCAGTCTTAATATGTACTTTGCGCAGCCGGATGTTTTTCCTAAAGAAATTGGAGAAGATTTACCAGCTATTGCAGGAAGAGATTTCTCTAAAAGGATTCTTATCCTTAACAGAGGAATTAAACAAGCAGAAATCATGATCGGAGGCGCAGGTAGTACCCCATGGTACAAGGTGAAAACGCCACCAATCTATTTCCATGATACAGTGCGATATTTTTGCTAGGAAACAATTTCCTACAAACATTCAAGCGATTCACACAGAGAATGAGACAAGAAGACTTATTTTCACAACCTTATGTGATCATAAGATTATTGTCCAAAGATCGGGAAGCATTTTGACGAAAAAATGCCTATTAATTTTCGCAGCAAGCGTGGTGATGAAGCCAAACTTCGCAATCCAAAAATGGCGGATCGAAGGAAATTTGGTGAAGCTTTATTATCCTATAGACAATTTGGTTCCATCCAAAAGGATCGTAAGATATGGGATAATAATTTGTATTCATTCGTAGTACAAGGAGAAGAACGAGTCACTCCGGAAGCCATTGCGAGAATTATGGATGAGTCTAATGGAGAATCCACAGAGTGATGTAACTATAGAGGAACAAATATCACTCGAGGATATCAAAAGAAGATTCAAAGGAATTATAATGAAGATCCTTTGGCTTGGTGGGATAAGAACGAGCTTAAAGCTTCCTTAAAGGTTAAACCTGGAAAGGAGTACGAGTTCGTAAGATTCAAACCAATCCTTATGAATCGGGAAAGATCGTGAGGATATGCGAGAAGATACTTAAGGAACATCTTGACCTTAAGTTAATTTCACCAGGAGTTTCTCCATACAAAGCCCGGATTCTTAGTCGAAACCATGGAGAAATCAAAAGAGGAAAGCCAAGACTTGTTATTAATTACAAAGGGATTAATAACATTTTGGAGTTCGACGGATACTATATCCCAAGCCAGAGAACATCCGTTAATCGTATCAAAGGTGCCAAGATATTCTCAAAGTTCGATTGCAAAGTCCGGATTCTACCGCATTAAGATGGAGGAAGAAAGTAAGAAGTTTACGACTTTCTCTACACCACAGGGGGACACTATATTTGGAACGTGATGCCTATGGAATCGCTAACGCACCCCGATATATCAAAGAAAGATGGATAATCTTTTCAAAGATTATTTCGCTTTCATGTTCGTATACATCGATGATATTCTTATCGCCTCAAAGAACATGAAGGAGCATCTCAAGCATTTGGAAATATTCTCGGATGTTTGTCACAAGAAGGATTAGTGCTTTCTTAAAAGAAGGCGTGTAATTGCAACAAGGCAGTTGAATTCCTCGGAATTGAAATCGATGAATCTGGAATTATTCTGAGAATCATATTGTGGAAAAGATCTGAGGGATTTCGGATACATTGAAAGACAAGAAGCGAGCTTCAGAGTTTTCTTGGAGTTGTTAATTTTGCCGGATGTTCATTAACAACCGCATACTACGAAGGTGTTTAGCCCATTGCTTAAAAAAAGATGCAAAAAGATTCAAATGGGAAGATGAACATCAAGAAGAATTAAGCAACTTAAAGAAGTTTGTAAAAAGCTTCCAAAGCTTGCAATTCCCAAGATGAGGACGAATCGGTTCTTTACACGATGCCGATGATGATTGGTGGCGTTCTTCTTACGAAAGTCACACCAAACGAGGAAGTGCCATGCGAGATCTCGCGGTTTATTCACCCCTAGTGAAGCAACTCGATGGCATATTAACGAAAAGAATTCTTTGCGCATCGAGAAGGCTTTTAAAAAATGGCCTCTATTTTTATCGCTAAAAGTTTACTTTAAAAATTGATAATTCAAGTGTCAAGGCTTTTAAAAAAACAAAATTGAATCAAAACCGAGAAAAGGCTCGATTACTTAAATGGCAAGTTGAATGTCAATATTATGATTATGATATTGTCATTATAAAATCTCATGAAAATATTCTTGCGATTTCTTGACACGAGATGGAAGGACGCGTTGTCGACGAGGTCCTTAAACGAGTAAGACATCTCGGGAAAACCCGGAGAGTCTAGAACGAGATTTTGGGGCGTTATGTCTCAATGCGTGTTCTTTGGACGACTTTCAACAGCTGACCGTAAATCCGTTTCTAGTCAAATACGAGCATGCCGGTTTGCTCAAGACAATTGTTCTTAGCGGCGCAAGGGCCTCTCTTCCAGCCGCATCTCCTACGGTGCAAAAAGGGGCCGAGAGAGTACGGGGCTCTAACCCGGAGGTTATGGATTCAAGTACCATAATCACAAGTGTTGCGGTGATGCATCCCCGAGGGTGTACAAATCGAATGCAATGTTGAAGCTCCTGTCACAACCCGAGTCTTCAAGTCAACCCAAAGACCTGCAGGGGTAAAAGGGAGAGTTGAATCTTAGGCCACGCAGACAGCAAATCTAAGGTTCAAACTGACGAGATTAAGATTTCTCCTATGCAGGTATATCGGCAATGGGAGAAACTGGTTACAAAACAAGGTATTAACCCGAAAAAACAATGGTTGATATCTCGAGGCAAGTATCCCGAGTTTGGATGAAACCAGAAGTCATCCAAATGAAGTACACGAATGGTATACTTTTGGAGCTTTAGCTTCAATCTATACCGTGTCACCAGGATTCCCGAAATTTCAAAATTACCGAAATGGATTGGGGAAGCGATATCAGACTTGGGCCAATAATCCACACTTGGCCGAGAGGAGATATTTTGAACTCGTATTTTATCAGTGCGGCTCCCGAACCAGCAAAAAAAGGCTTTAATGAAGCTTTTCATTTCATCAAGCTAAGAAGACCGGATGGAAATGCTTTAAAATATATTAAGGCAAATTCACCTAAGAAGGACCAATGTTAGTAGGAGCATTTTCTCAAGACGAAGCTTCTACCGTGGCGAGCATGGGTCTTTGGGTTTGTCTAATCAAATGGACAAAGTCAAATATCCATTCAAGTTCTTCCGAATTCGACGAATGGATCTTTCCTTTTGAATTCGATGATGGATCAACCACGGGGTTTGCGGAAGAACTCTTCAAACCAAAAAAGAATCCTCAGGGAAAACAAGATTCCTAAAGCAAAGAAACTTACCGAAATTCTCGTGAATATGGCACATGTTGGCCGATGGATCGACCGGATCTGCAAGCATGCCCCGACCGAAGAACCCGAGTTTGGGAAAGGTTTTCGACCCAAACCCGACCGACAAGACCAGGCAAATGGAAAGGACAAGGGCCCACTCACAAAACGCGCGTTTTCCTCGGGGACCACGCAAACCAACTTTTTAGAAGATTCCCCGACAACTTTCACATAATGGGTGAGTCACGCGGAAGAAAAAGAAAACCAAATTGGGCGAGGCAATAATGCAGATATGACGTAAGCGATGGCGTCATAAGTATCAGCGAGATTTGGAGTCCGCCTTTCAAGTCCGGACTTACATCTATAAAAGGCGAGATTTGAAGGAAGCTGAGGACATCGAACATTTTCCTTAGTTTTCTTATAATAAATTCTGAGAGAAAATTTGTAATATTTTAAGTGTTTTAGTTTTTAAGTTTTTATGTATTTTTCGAGTGCAAGCCTCATACATGAGAGGCTAAACAAGTATTCTCCTCCCAAAAGGAGATTACTAATGTAATAAATTTTTCTTTAAGTTCTTAATAAAATAAAGGTTGTTTGTTCAACATGTGTTCATGATGTACTATTGATCAATCCCCTTTGAAGAATTACTTTTACGCCTTGGAGTAGGGAAACGAACCAAGGCTGTCTTTGCGAGTTTACGAAGGAGTCGGATAACTTGCGATCATCTTCCCGAGGGTGAGGTTGAACAGTGAGGAGCTGTTCGTCAAACGATCTGGGGCGTAATTTTCCGATCGGTGGCTTTGCGAACCACTTAACCCTGTCTTTGTTTCGGTCAAAAGAGGTATGAATTTTAAGGGATTTATTAATTTTACGGAAGCATGTTGGGCCGATATGGTCGTAATGGACTATTTTCATTTTCAGTCTAAAGACCCAATTTATATACGGATAAGTACTTGAAATAGGAACTTGATAGAAGTATGTCTTGTTGAGTTTATAGGTCGGAAACCCGACATGATCCATTTAAAACCTCCGAATAGAGACTGATCTAAGTAGGTGTAACAATGCCACGAACAAAACAAATTCTGAAATATCGGGTTCTTATTTCTCGAAAACCAAAAAATAAATTGATTATGGAGTGAAAATTTTATGATTATTGTAGAATGCAATATATTTATCCTTATGGAGCGGTTTGCCTCGAATTAGAGTTTAAAGGGATAACTAGAACTATTGTTTTTAAAGAATACATGCCTAGGGTAAAATGGTCCAAAGGTTGCAAAAGGTAACTATTTTCATAATTCGGGTGCAAAGTGTTACGAATTAAAGTTTAGGTGGTGAAGTATAAAAAGGGGGTAAAGTTGGGGTGGCAAATAATAATTATCTCTTTTTGCAATTATATGGAGGTGAGTGTATTCACCAATTTTGGGGGTTTGAATAACGCCACCCATTTTTTATTTAGATGAAGAGTACATAAAATATATTTGTGTACTTGTATCACTTTAATCAATATACGTGAATATATTTATGTGTAATTTTATCATTTTAATCAATATAAAAATATCGCAAGTTTATTCCTTATTTGTTTCAATGTCTTTTATTCAAAACGATAGATTTTTATTAATGAAACTCAACCAAACTTTTAACAATACAATGGAGCCAATTGGCTCTCAGACCACATTGACTATACGAAGAGCCAAGTTGGAAATTGGCCAAGACCAATTCAAATCCACACCAATATTCAAATGTAACACCCATAAAATTTTATAATTTTTATATTACTTTATTTTTATTATAAACATAATTATATTAATTATATATGTATACATTTTATATTTATCTTCTAATCAGTAATTAGACAAAACCCCACTTTTTGCCCATCATCTCCATTTGTTCTATCTTATCCTTACATTATCCCACTTTTAAGTCCACTTTTGCCAACTAATGTCCATCAACCATGTTTTTGCTTTTAAATCATATGATATCTTCATTTTTCTCTAAGAATCTTGTTGCAATACTTTCACATTCCTCTGGAAATTGTTACAAGTAAGTAATCCTCTCCTTGTATATAATACTATGATCATTTCTTATTTTATCTCTCTAGTTGTTCTCCTCACCATTAACCTTTGGAATTAGAAATGGGTTTTTAATTCATGATTTGGAGAGAAGGGTATAGATAGGATGATGTAGATTTGGGTGTTGCAATTTGGATGGGATAATGTGTGAGTTAGTGTGTTAAAAAAAAAAATGTGTGTGTTCTTTGTATATATATATATATATATATATATATTTTGTGTGTGTGTGTGTCCGTGTGTATTGTGTGTATGTTTATGTGTGTGGGTCTCGTGTGTGTGTGTTTGTATCTTGTATATATATATATATATATATATATATATACTAAATATATGTGTGTGTTGCAAAATATGTACATTTATTTGTGTGTGTTTATGTGTGAGTCTTATACCGGAAAGGTGTGTTTGTGTGAATTCAAGTTTTTGTGTGTGTGCGTGTGACGTGTGTGTGTAGTGTGTGTGTTTTGATTAAGAAAATTTTACTGAGAGATGAAATGGAGGTTTGGGCCAATGACTACCTTTTGGAAATTGATAGAAGATGAGATTAGATTTGCTTTGAAACTTTTCATTTTAGTCCACTAAGTTTTCGATTAAGTCTTATTTCCATATGAATGTTTAGAATTTTCAATTTAGTCCCAAATAAGTTTCAATTCAGTCTAGATTTCTATTTAAAATATTTAGAATTTCAAATTTACCCCTATAACTTATTTAGACTTTCCGAATTTGATCTAACCCCAAACTTTTTAATTTAGTCCAAAATCTCATATTGTCTTTTAGTTTCTTTCAATTAGTCCCCAAACTAATTATATATTTAGTTAACTTTAAAGCCCAAGGCTATTTTATAAAAAATAAATATTTCAATTATAAGTTAGTACTTATTTTTAGCCCTAAATCATGTTAAATTTATATTGTAGGTGACAAAGAACCGTACAATTAGGACTTCTACATTCGAGCAACTCGTGCATCTATTTTTAATTTGTTGATTGAGGTAGGGATTCTTATCACATTTTATGTGTATAATTCATTGTCCTTGTTAAATGTCTAAATTGTTTAATTATGTGAATTACGCATTTTAAATGTTTAAATGATATGTATAATTATGTGAATTATATGCTTTCGATGTTTTACATGACATGCATAATTACGTGATTATATGTTTTGAATGTGCTACATGATATGATTAATTTTTATAAATGACATGTTTTTCATTACAAGGTATGCTATGTATGTTTATGCAATGGGAAAGGAAAATATTTTGGCCTCGTGCCTCGAAAAGGAAAATATGGCATTCGTGCCGGGGAAAGGAAATTTTTTGGTCACGTGCCACGAAAGGAAAATTTTTGGTCACGTGCCACGAAAGGAAAATATGGCATTCATGCCACGGGGAAAGGAAAATTTTTGGCCTCGTGCCACGAAAGGAAAATATGGCATTCGTGCCACGAAAGAAAAAAATTTTGGCCTCGTGCCACACGCGAAAGGAAAATATGGCAATCGTGCCTAAGGAAAGGAAAATATGGCATTCGTGCCTACGGGAAAGGTTATGTGATATCCGTATGCCAACGGGAAAGGTTATGTGTTAATTTATGTAATTGTGCACTTTTCGTATTTAGCTTGGACAATCTTTATCCCTCTTCGAGTATGTGGTTACTCACCCCTAAATTCAAACTCTTTTCCGATTATATGGACGGATGAGTTTGCAAATGTGGGAGAATAGCCAAAGATTTCACTTCTTAATTATTTCAAATCCAAGAACATCAAATTCGTTTTAAATTTCGAACATTTGTGATATATTATTTCTTTTTATTTGTTTCAAAGTATTTTGAATGAATTTTTAATTTTTGGCAAATACTATATAATTATTTCTTAAGACTTAAGGTTTCCTCATTATCGCTCCGCTAAACTTTCCATTTATCTATTTATTTAAAAAAAAATTATAAGCATTTTCTTAAAATTTTCAAGAACGCTAAAAATGCACTTCAAAAAATGGGGCGTTACGAAAAGATGGTATCGGGCGGGTCTACTTTCCCAGTAGACTTGCAATTTTTATTTTTATTTTTTTTTTTTTAAAAAATGGCTATCCCTCTCCATCGCGCTCCGTCCAACCAGGTAAGTATTTATTTAAATTTTCACATCATTAGAAATTGGAAAAGTATGATATGCTATGTGAATTATGAAAGTTTATATGAACTTTTATGTGACTTGTTAGAACTTAAATGTGTGCTCTGTGATTCGTTACATGATTTAAAATTTCTTGCATGTCATGTTAGACATAAAGAACAACGTAAAATAGTGATTCATAATGAACCATAGAAGCACAACGTATATTTCTCTTATAAGATAATATAGAGTTGAACGACTTATATGATTAATTTATGACTTGATTGGCGTGAAAAAAATGCTAGAAAGTGACACATGTAGTATCATACTTTTGTGAAAGAGTTTAAAACTTAGATATTTTATTTTTATCTTGTAGATAATGCCGCAACGTAGAGACAATTCGAACTCGTCACTTAACTCAAACCAAGGTCGTGGGGATGCCGATAATGCCCTATTGGCTAATCTCATAAACCATTGCAAAAGTTACCCCAACAGAACACCCCACCACCTACACCAGGCCACCAAGTTGGTGGAAATGAGAACCCCCATATTCTGGAACAATTTCGGAGGTTTCGTCCACAGACTTTCAATGGGCGTGACGGGCCTTTTGCGGTCGAAGAGTGGTTACGTGCGTTGGAGAGAATTTTCGTTCGTCTACCTAGCACAGATGCACAACAAATTTCATGTGCCACTTTCCAATTCACAGAGGATGTTGATCACTGGTGGGAGGCATTTTGCCGTTCACGGACACTGGAACAACTCAATGACATGACCTGGACCGATTTTAAACGGGAAGTCATGCAACAATATTTTCCTCAATCGTACAGAGACCGAAAAGAGACTGAATTTTTGGAATTGAAGCAAGGTGGCATGACAGTCATCGAATATGAACGTAAATTTAACCAGCTAGCGAGGTTCGCCACACACTTGGTGGACACAGACGAAAAGAGGGCAAGAAGGTTTCGCAGAGGACTTCGACCTGAGATTGGCAGTGTATTGGCTTGTTTGGGGACAACGACTTATGAAGAACTCCTCTCACGAGCTCAAGAAGTGGCTTCTTGTCGGAAATTGACAATCCCAGGCTCGAAGACCGGGCGATGTTTCAGGGAAAAGAAAATGGAATGGGCCGACTCGAGGAACAGTGCGCAATCGGGTAAACAAATCGAACTGGGCAAATGCTATTCCTGGCTCTAAAAGAGAAACCAACATGTGCATCATGCGGAAAGAATCATTTTGGGGAGTGCCTTTTAGGGAAAGGAGTGTGTTTTCGGTGCCATCAACCAGGTCACAATGCTAAATTTTGCACCACCTACACCGACAAGAAGGGGAAGGCACCCACCGGACAGACGCACGCGTCTATGATATGACGCAGCGAGAAGCTCAACAGAGCCCGGAACTCTAACGGTATGTTACGGGTTTTATACACCGCTTTGTGCTATTTGATACTCGGTGCTACACATTCCTTTATTTCTCGTTGATTTCCATGCTAAAACTCAACTCAAGAGCTACACTATTAGTGACATGCTAGAAATAAGCCTCCCATCCTAAAAACAACAAGCACTAATTTAGTGATTAACAATGTGGAGTTGGATTTTGACGGAAAGGGTTTAGAAGCGAATTTGCATGTGATTGGGATGAAGGATTTTGATATCATTTTATGGATGGACTGGCTGAATAAGTATAAGGCTAACATAAAATGTCACGAGAGAAATAATTTTGCGACCCTTAAACGGAGATGAATTCATATTTTTCGGAGCGAGAGTAAGTGGTATGCCCGAATGATATCAACAATGAAGACAATCAAGATGTTGATGAAAGGAAATTGTCGGGGTTATCCGGTGAATATGATGGCCATTCCGGTTCTTTGAAAACCCTCATGGAAGTCCCAGGTTATGCGTGAATATGCTAACGTCTTTCCGGAAGATTTCACGAGTACCTCCAAATCGACCGATGGGAGTTTACAATTGATTTGATTCCGGAGTCTGCCCACCTCAGACGAAAGCGCCATATAGAATGGACCCCAAGGAGCTTCAGAACTAAAAGTTCAGCTACAAGAACTTCGGATATGGGCTTCATCCGACCTAGCGTGTCGCCTGGGGAGCGCCGTTTTATTTGTAAAGAAGAAAAACGGGACAATGATAATGTGTATAGACTACAGGAGTTGAATAAGCTCACCATAAAGAACAAATATCATTTACCAAGGATTGAGGATCTTTTTGATCAATTGAATGGGGCAAGTGTATTTTCTAAGATTGATCCGAGGTCCGGATATCATCAACTAAAGGTTAAGGAAGAAGATATACACAAGACGACTTTTAGGACCCGATATAGACACTATGAATTCACAAAGAATGCCCTTTGGACTTAGTAATGCTCCAGCGAGATTTATGGATTTGATGAATCGGGTTTTTCATCGATTTGGATCGGTTTGTGATTGTATTCATAGATGACATATTGGTATACTCAAGGGATAAAGAACAACATGATAAGCACCTTGGCATAGTATTGGAGACTCTTCGTCAAGAGAAATTATACGCAAAATTCAAGAAGTGCGAGTTTTGGCTCGATCGAGTAGTCTTTTTGGGACATGTAGTTACAACGAAAGGTATTGAAGTTGACCCATCAAAAGTTGAAGTCAGGAAAAATGGTTGGCTCCTACAAATGCCAATGAAGTACGTAGTTTCTTGGGCCTTGCAGGATATTACGGAAGGTTTATCGAAGGATTTTCGAAAATAGCAGGCCCGATGACTCGACTCACTCACAAGGAAGGGTGAGAAGTTTGTTTGGACTGAAAAGTGTGAACAAAGCTTTGAGAACTCAAACAACGCTAATCTCGGCGCCGATTTGACAATTCCAAATACTACGATGCTTTTGTAATCTGACGTGATGCCTCAAAACAAGGGTTAGAGTGCGTTTTGATGCGAGAATGGTAAAGTGGTTGCTTATGCTTCAAGGCAACTAAAACGTCATGAGCTCAATTACCCTACGCACGACTTAGAGTTGGCGGCGATCGTGCCTTAAAGATATGGCGTCATTATTTATACGGGGAAAATGCGAGATTTATACGGATCACCGAGTTTGAAGTATTTCTTCACACAAAAAGAGTTGAACATGAGACAGAGAAGATGGTTGGAACTTGTGAAAGATTATGATTGTGCGATCCATTATCATCCTGGGTAAAGCTAACATCGTAGCGAGACGCACTTAGTCGGATGAACAGAGGAACAATTGCAAGTATGTTCACGCGAGAACAAGAGGAACTTATTAAGGAATTTGCTAAAATGAAAATAGAAATTATAACTCCACCAGAAAGAACTCGAGGCGATACTAGCGGATTGGTGGTCCAACCAACGTTACGGTGTGACATAAAGGAAACACAAACGAAGGATGAATTTTTGTGCAAAATGAGCAAGAAAACTTTAGCCGGGGAAGTTAAAGGTTTTGAAATAGCGGTTTATGGTGCACGGTGTATGAAGGGAGAATATGTGTACCTAAGGACGACTTAATTAAGAAGAAAAATATTGGTAAAGGCACATTGTACACCTTACACAAATCGCACCCGTGGTGGGACAAAGATGTATAAAGATATCAAAGGAGTTTTACGGTGGAGAAATATGAAAGGAAGCATCGGAAAATTTGTAGAGAAATGTTTGACGTGTCGAGAAGTGAAAACCGAGCACCAACAACCTTTCGGATTATTAAGACCACTTGATTCAGTGGAAATGGGAACATGTGAACATGGATTTTGTAGTAGGTTTACCAAGATCAAATCAGGGGAAATCAAGCTATTTGGGTTGTAGTAGATCGTTTAACCAAGTCGGCGTATTTTCGCCAATCAAGATGACACACATTCTAGAACAATTGGCACATCTTTATATCAAGGAAATTGTAAGATTACATGGGGTACCGTTTCTATAGTTTGAGATAGGGATCCGAGATTTACGTCAAAATTTTGGGGTGGTTTACAAAGAGCAATGGGGACAAAACTCAATTTCAAGACGACTTTCCACCCTCGACAAAGCGGACAATCCTGAAAGAACCATTCAAATCTTAGAAGATTTACTTGAGGGGTTGCATTTTGGATTTTGATGATAATTGGGAGAAATACTTGCCTCTTGTGGAATTCTCTTACAACAACGGCTACCGGCGACTATCGGAATGGCCCCTTATGAAGCCCTATACGGCGGAAAGTGTAGATCCCCTATCTATTGGGACGAAGTTGGCGAGAAGAAAGTGTTAGGTCCCGAGATAGTCGAAAGCGGATGGTCAAGGTTATTGAGAAAGTCGAGAGATAGAATAAAAATAGCCCAAGACCGCAAAAATCTTATGCGGATCGAGAAGGAAAGACTTACAATTTGAAACAGAGAGAAAGTTTTCTTAAAGGTTGCACCAACTAAAGGAATAGTAAGATTTGGCGGAAGGGAAAAGCGAGATCTAGGTTCATTGGACCATTTGAAATATTGAACGAGTGGGGATGTAGCTTACAGATTGGCGTTACGCCAGAACTAGCAGCAGCTCATAACGTATTTCACGTGTCTATGTTGAGGAAGTATGTCCATGATCCAAGCCACGTAGTCAATCATGAAGCACCGAAGTCAACCGAGACATGACTTATGAAGAAAAACCGGTGGCAATCCTTGATAGGAAGATACACAAGTTGAGAAATAGAGACATCACCCCGATCAAAATTCAATGGACTAGACATGATAAAAAGAAGCGGCGGGAGCGTGAAGGCGAGATTCGAGTCAATTATCCCGAATTATTCCATCAACCGGGTAAGCTATAAATTTCGAGGACGAAATTTTTTTATAAGAGGATAGGATGTAACACCCATAAAATTTTATAATTTTTATATTACTTTATTTTTATTATAATCATAATTATATTAATTATATATGTATACATTTTATATTTATCTTCTAACTCGTAATTAGACAAAACCCCACTTTTTGCCCATCATCTCCATTTGTTCTATCTTATCCTTACATTATCCCACTTTTAAGTCCACTTTTGCCAACTAATGTCCATCAACCATGTTTTTGCTTTTAAATCATATGATATCTTCATTTTTCTCTAAGAATCTTGTTGCAATACTTTCACATTCCTCTGAAATTGTTACAAGTAAGTAATCCTTTCCTTGTATATAATACTATGATCATTTCTTATTTTATCTCTCTAGTTGTTCTCCTCACCATTAACCTTTGGAATTAGAAATGGGTTTTTAATTCATGATTTGGAGAGAAGGATATAGATAAGATGATGTAGATTTGGGTGTTGCAATTTGGATGGGATAATGTGTGAGTTAGTGTGTTAAAAAAAATGTGTGTGTGTGTCTTTGTATATATATATATCCGTGTGTGTCCGTGTGTATTGTGTGTATGTTTATGTGTGTGTGGGTCTGTGTGTGTGCTTGTATGTGTGTGTGTTGTACTGTATATATATACTAAATATATGTGTGTGTTGCAAAATATGTACATTTATTTGTGTGTGTTTATGTGTGAGTCTTATACCAGAAGGTGTGTTTGTGTGAATTCAAGTTTTTGTGTGTGTGCGTGTGACGTGTGTGTGTAGCTGTGTGTGTGTTTGATTAAGAAAATTTTACAGAGATGAAATGGAGGTTTGAGCCAAGGACTACCTTTTGGAAATTGATAGAAGATGAGATTAGATTTGCGCTTTGAAACTTTTCATTTTAGTCCACTAAGTTTTCGATTAAGTCTTATTTCCATATAAATGTTTCTGGAATTTTCAATTTTGTCCCAAATAAGTTTCAATTCAGTCTAGATTTCTATTTAAAATATTTAGAATTTCAAATTTACCCCTATGACTTATTTAGACTTTCCGAATTTTTCAGTCTAACCCCAAACTTTTTAATTTAGTCCAAAATCTCATATTGTCTTTTAGTTTCTTTCAATTAGTCCCCAAACTAATTATATATTTAGTTAATTTTAAAACCCAAGGCTATTTTATAAAAAAATAAATATTTCAATTATAAGTTAGTACTTATTTTTAGCCCTAAATCATGTTAAATTTATATTGTAGGTGACAAAGAACCGTACAATTAGGACTTCTACATTCGAGCAACTCGTGCATCTATTTTTAATTTGTTTGATTGAGGTAGGGATTCTTATCACATTTTATGTGTATAATTCATTGTCCTTGTTAAATGCCTAAACTGTTTAATTATGTGAATTATGCATTTTAAATGTTTAAATGATATGTATAATTATGTGAATTATATGCTTTCGATGTTTTACATGACATGCATAATTACGTGATTATATGTTTTGAATGTGCTACATGATATGATTAATTTTTATAAATGACATGTTTTTCATTACAATGTATGCTATGTATGTTTATGCAATGGGAAAGGAAAATATTTTGGCCTCGTGCCTCGGGAAAGGAAAATATGGCATTCGTACACGAAAGGAAAATTTTTGGTCACGTGCACGAAAGGAAAATATGGCATTCGTGCCGGAAAGGAAAATTTTTGGCCTCGTGCCACGAAATGAAAATATGGCATTCGTGCCCACGAAAGAAAAATTTTTGGCCTCGTACACGAAAGGAAAATATGGCAATCGTGCCTAAGGGAAAGGAAAATATGGCATTCGTGCCTACGGAAAAAGGTTATGTGCTATCCGGCGTATGCCAACTGAAAGGTTATGTGTTAATTTATGTAATTGTGCACTTTTCGTATTTAGCTTGGACAATCTTTATCCCTCTTGAGTATGTGGTTACTCACCCCCTAAATTCAAACTCTTTTCAGATTATATGGACGGATGAGCTGCAAATGTGGGGGAATAGCCAAAGATTTCACTTCTTAATTATTTCAAATCCAAGAACATCAAATTCGTTTTAAATTTCGAACATTTGTGATATATTATTTCTTTTTATTTGTTTCAAAGTATTTTGAATGAATTTTTAATTTTTGGCAAATACTCTATCATTATTTCTTAAGACTTAAGGTTTCCTCATTATCGCTTCCGCTAAACTTTCCATTTATCTATTTATTTAAAAAAAATTATAAGCATTTTCTTAAAAATTTCAAGAACGCTAAAAATGCACTTCAAAAAATGGGGCGTTACATCAAAACTCTCAATACAAAAAGCTACAACAATGGGGAAAAAGATATCAAAAAGAAAATACATCGGAATGAAAAAAGAAGAACAAATAGAATATTTGTTACAAGTGACAAAAACTAAAAATCCATTCAACTATGTGACAATCTCTTCGTCTTTTCTTCAATATGCCCAGATCCAATTCCATTACATATTTTTCTTCAATAGTAAGACGTGAGAAAAATCGCCCCTTGCAGCCGATCAACCACCAAAATGGCCAGATCTGAAACCAAAAAGGCTAAATCTATTGCCAAAATTACCAGATCTGAAAAAAGAAGAAATAGGAAAGAAAAACAAAGAAAAAAATCCATTTAAAGAGAAATTAACCACTCCCATAAAAGAAAACTAAAGTCCCACTAGGGAAAAATCATTCTCATAAAGGAAAACTGAAAGGAACTAGCAAGAAAATTAAATGAAGTGATTCTTCCATCCTCTCTAATGGAGGAATGGGCGAAAGAGAGGAGATTTTTTTTAGGAGAAGAGAGAAGGAATAGAAAAGAGTTACAGAGAAAAAAATAAAAAAAAATAATAAAAATGAATAAATGTCTTTGAAATTATGTATTTTTCCCTACTCCACTAGAATACATAATCCACATCTTGAAAAGTTTCTTGAAAATTTGATTAGGAAAAATATTCGTTTAAGGTAACTAAGCAACTTGATATTAATTTAGCTTTTTATATGTATCTTTTCATATTCTAATTTCTTCTAATATGTTCTTGTAATCGTAATTTTTAGAACATTTTGTTTTTTTTATATAATATAAGTTTCATGGAAGACTTCTTTGAAAGAATTTTAACAAATTAAATTTGTGTGTATTGCAAATTGCAAAATTGTATAAACATATATAATATTTTCATTCGAAACAATTTCATAATTTAAATTGAAAGTGTGTACTTCTTCTGGCTTTCTGTAAAAATAACTTGTTCTCCCTTTCTTTTGTTTTCTTCTTCTCTTTCTTTCGGTCTTTGGATTTTTCAATCTCTCTCGTTGGTGGGAGTAGTTTTCTTCCGTTTGTGGGAGTAGCTTTCTCCCCTATGTGGAAGTAGATTTGCTTTTTCTTCTTTTTTCTTTTTTTTTGGTCTATTAAGATATATACTAATAAAAAACTTCTTCAGGGCATCTATTCTTCATCAGTTCTGGTAGATCTGTAGATCATAAAGGGGTTTGGTGTGGATTGTCCGAACCTTGTTTGGAAGTGCAAGCAATCACTCATCCAACCAAGAATCATAGTGCACTCAGTTGATCTGATGATTTATGATTTATTGTATCTATTTAGTTTTGTTTTGTTTGCCTCATCATCTTTCCTTGTTTGAAAGGTGTGACTCAATTTGGGCTTTTTCCGTTTAACTTAAGATATCGTATCTTGTTTATTTCGTATTGAGTAATAAAATATATGCTGTCAACAAAAGAGTTTACGCGAACTTGTTTCACGAAGCCTAGAAATTGTGAATAATAGGATTTTGTATTTATGATGAATCAGAATTATTTGTAAAGTTTGTGAATAAAATTTTAAAAAATATAAAGTATTTCATTAGAAGTGGTTTCAGTTTTAATTGATGGGAGTGTTTGCAAAAACTTTCTTTTTTAGAAGAAGTGATTTATTGTATAGAAGTAAAAGTAGTTGAGAATTAAAAGTTTGTAACATTTGCAAATAGAATTAGAAGTTGAGATTCAAAAGTTGGGAGTGTTTGGTGAAAAAGTTGAAAAATTATTTATTTAATTGTAAAAGTCAAACCATAAGCAGATTCATAAATTTAAAACACTATTCTCCCTACTTTTAGAGCCTAACTAAATTAAAGCGAGAATTAGAAGCAGAGTTACATTTGTAAACTCTTTTAGCCAAAATCACATAAACACTCTTTTTAGAGATTGCAGACACTCCAACATATAAAACTCCCAAGCTCTTGTGTACATTATCTATTAAATGTAAATAAGTGGAAACAAGTGAGGTCTCACCAAATGACAAATGTTGAGGCTAAATTAAGAGTTTTGAATATAATCCACAGTAATTTTTTTGAGTACAATGGGGAATTTGGGAAGGGGACACACACACTCGTATAGAATCAAATCCGGGTCATTTGCCCTTATAACACACGTCTTAACTATTGGAGAACAAGGTTGATCCCAATATAATCCACCGTAATGAAAGTACAGTTTTTTAATTGATTCCCATATCATGGAATGGACGTAAAAAATATTAATTGTATGTTATCCTAAAATAAGTATAATTCGCTCACAAATAAAAAATATATATATATAATAAGTTAGTCAAGGATATTGTCGGGTTCATATCATTTTTTTTCTGATTCGAATCATATGATTTTAAATTGTACTCAATACATCTCCTAAAATTATAAAAATAAATTGGTCAAGAGCATGTGAGAATCGATGAAAGCAATGTCAGGGTCAGGCAAGTAGGGATGGCAATTTCCTCCGAACCCGACGGAGGATCCGATATCCGACCCTAACGGAGGAGGGTATGGAGGGTAGTTTTGTATCCGATCATATAAATGGGTACGTGGGTATGGAGATTTTCGGGTATGGGTATGGAGGTGGGTCTAGATACATCCTACCCATACCCTACCCGATACCCGATTAAATAATAATATTATATATATATATATCATATATCTACATATATATTTATTTATAATATTTTAGATATATTTTGTTTATTTATACAAATCTATTTATTTATATTTAAAAAAAAAAAGGATTCCTTTCCCCATGTCCCAACCAAAATCTACTAACCCACTAACACTCTTGTTTAATCCTTTTTAATATTTTGCTATAATTTTATAATATTTAGTTTGCTAATCTTATCTTTATTCTTTTTTCCTTATTGTTTCCTTAAAAATTTAGTAAATATCTATATCTTTATTTAAATAACTCAAATTTCTCTTTAAAAAAAGAAATAACTTTTTTTTTGAAAAAAAAAAAGAAATAACTTAAATTTGAAAAAATACAATTGTAAGTGGTAATATGGTATGGGTAGTGTATGAATACCCGATCCTCGGATGGGTATGTGGATGAGTATGAAAATTGAATACCCGATGAGTATGGGTATGGGGATATGTATGAATATAATAAATGGGGATGGGGATGGAGGATATAGAATCCTACCCGAATCCTACCCATTGCCATCCCTACAGGCAAGAGGCAAATGGTCTACACCATATAAAATATATCAGTAATTGGAAATTAATGACAATTTAAGAAGCTTCCTTGTATGGTTGTATTTTTAAGGATGGTTTTCCACTTTCTAACTATTTGGAAAACAAGTTTATGTTTGTTTTAAGAAATTTTCAGTAGAAATAAAGTCACTTCCAGTTTTCACATTTTTATGGAAATATTCTTTTGAAAACACAACCAAAAAAATTTCACTCAAAACACGCAAATCTAGGTAAAAATACACTATAATCACGCAAACCTGTGTCAAAAATACATTTAAAAAGCTATAACCAAACATATTCTCATTTTAAAATAGAAATTCGGACAACAAACCAAATAAATTCTCATTCTCACATGAAAATCAATAAAGTTTGAAAATTCATTTTTCAACACTAAAAACTGGAAATTCGACTTGGAATACATCCATACAAGGCCATAAGATTGAAAATTTCAACATGAAATATCTCAAGTTGATACAGAAATTCCACCAAATACAAAAATGTTAACACGTGTACACTTGTATGGCTAGTAGCATACATAAATGTTACATTAAAAAGAGACCAAAAAAGTACCAAAATCTTGGATTTCTCAATAGCTAGAAAGTAGAAAGTAGAGCTGCCAAACGGATCGGTCTATCGAGCCAAGAGCAAAAATTGGACCGGGTAAAATAATAGTCGGACCGCTATTTTTAGAGCACAGCCTGACTCAGGAGTCAGCCCATGTATACAGTGAAAAAATCGGGGCAACCAGGTTGGTCCGGTGTTTTGAGTCGAGTGGTCTGGGCCAAATAGGCCCAATTTTTCTGGGCCTAGAAAATACCACTGAACCAGGCCGAACTTGACAGCTCTGCTAGAAACTATTTGTTTCATTTTCAAGGAAAATCTTTTCAAATTTTGATTTTTGAAATTCTAAAACTGCGGTTGTTTCATTAAGAAATATCACTTATTTTCATTCTTAGAAATTTTTTGAACAGTCTTGAAATGAAAATATGCCTTCTAAAACCGTTTCAGGGCTACCGACATTTTAAGTTTTTTCGTGCAAAAAAATCCATTTAACACATACATTCTCATTTCAGACTTACGCAGTAAACGCCAAATATAACTAGTTCAAACATATTTCACATTTTACACGGAAATAAATTATCAACCTGAAAATGTTGGAAACATAAAATGACACAAAAATGAAACAAAGGCAAACAGCTCCAAACTAATTCTGGTAAAACCAGAGCCGTGTCTAGAGATTTTGAGGCCTTAGTTGAAATTTTAGAAGGGCCTACTTTACTTTATCATTAATAATCCTCATTTTAATTTTCTAGCTTTTTGAAAATCACCTATCAAAGTTTTGTAATCAAGCAATTTTAACATTTCAATCTCAAATAGATAATATAGCTAAGTCCATTCAATCTATCTACTTGATCTTAAGTTGGATTTAATCAATTTTTTAATTTTGAAAAATTTCTTTCGGCAGTAGCAACAATCAAATGTACCGTCAAGAAATCTAGTAAGCAATATACGCATTTGGAAAATAATATAAATTTTATGATATAGTGTAAAACATTTATCCGAGTACTAATTTCTCTTATAGAACAATGTTTATATTAATTTGGAATAATTATCATTCATCAAAATGCCTTTAAATTAGCAATTTAGAATGATATTTCAAAATATAAGTTCTTAACAAGATGAATCTTTTTGTTGGTTAAAAAAAAGCTTTTTCAATTTTGTGCCAAACAATATTTTCAAAATCAAAACTAAATACACACATATCAAACTATTAAAATTACTTATTTAATTTGAGGCCCTCGGCAGCCGCAAGGGCCATAGGTGACCGCCTCAATGGCCTAAAGGCTCCCACGGCTCTGGGTAAAACCATCATGAACTGAGTCCATCCACAGCAGGCAGCCACAGCTACAAAGCCTACATGTAAATTTGTAACTTTTCAATGGCATGCTAATATTGAAGCAGACAATCTTAAATGTAATTCAAAGAATTTAAGAGCCAGAGCAGAAACAGCCAAATTAGAAAAACAAACGTGTAAAAAATATCTTTGTGGAACATTGTTATAGAATTGCCTCACCCAGACACCATTTAAGAAACACAGCAATAATCAAATGAGAATAGCCATGCAAACAGTGTTTATATTCAATTTCGACATGGAAATTTAATTATACCATCACAGTACAAGAAATCCCAAAATTACAGAATAAAAATCACTTGATAAACGGGACTCCAGAAGTCGTCCGTCTAGCATATTCCTCATAATCCGAACCAAAAAACTGCCTCAAGAAAAACTCCTCATACGGTATTCTCTGTTGGAAAAAACGCCAAACCACTACTGCAAATGCAAGCGTAGATAGCGGATTACAAAGCATTATTTGCGTACCAACGGACCAGATGAAAAAGCCACAATAACTCGGATGTCTGATATACTTATACACTCCATTAGTTACCAGTACATGATGCTCTTCATGAAATCTCTTTATTAGATGAGTAAAAGACCTACCAGCAGTTATTATAGCTAGTTTTCGTATAATTTCGCCAACGACCACCATCGCAAGGCCCGTGTTGCTTATTAACCAGTGTTCTTTCATCTCTGGGAAGAAATAAATTTCTACAAAGTACTCTACCAAGGAACAGATCATCGCCAGCATATAGTTTTGCTAATTAAAAGAGACTTAAGAGATACACTGTTTTTCCCATGAATGGCAACTGCTAGAACATACTCAGAACAATGGAAGAAGATTATGGCAAAGAACATTTGGGATAACTGTCTGCATGCTGTGAAGCTGAAGATTTCTGTCATTTTTCAAAAGTAGATAAAACAAATCTTTCCTCAGAACAAATAAACAGGTCCCATTCACTGAGTCATTTCAAAGTAGGAAAGTTGGATAAGGTACGTCGGATTTTACTTCAGACCTGAAGTGATCGCAGAGAAGCAAGCTATTAGTGATGAAAGATGGGGCTCCACTTCACCATAAAGATGCATAATAAATGACATTCCTGGAGATAGCACAAAGTTAGAAATGATGGTTTGAACAGATAAAATAATTATCTATCTTGCATTATTAATAAACCAATAGATTTAGTTACAAAAAGAATGTATCTGGGCCATAAGTATGATATCTTTTCGATAATGGCAGCCCATTCTTAGACTCAAAATGTTTCAATTCCCACGAGCAGAGCACCATCGAATCTTTTCCTGCCTAAAATTAGAAATACACGAACACCAAACATTCAGCAAAGCTGTGTACATCTGCTAGTGAGCCAACTCTGACCTATATTACATAGAGCTTGTTTTTCTAATCTTGGTTTCAGGAAGCCCCTAATCAACATAGATATAATCAAGGTAGTCAAAGTGGTAAGGCACACTCGAGGTGACAAGGTCCTATATCGCCCAAGGCGCGAGGCGCCATAAAACGCTCGCCTGACTCGAGCAAGGCGCAAAATTTTGGAAATATTATCTATAACACTATCATATTCTCAAATGATAAAAAACATAATCATTCAATATAAAATTAAACCATATGCACCAACAATGATATAAACATAACAATTTCATTAGCCAAACAACAAAAGCATCAAAAGAATTTTCCAGCTGCACTTGCACTTCCACTCTCCATATACAATATTACAGTCTGCACAGTAAATAAAAAAGGGTGGTTTGCTACTTTACTGTTAGGCGTTGGCCATAAAGAAAAGGAAGAAGGCAGAGTCTTCTAGGAAGAAGCATGAATCGCCAAAAAAAAAAAAAAAAAAAAGGAAAAAGGAGCAGAAATTGCCAGAAAAAAAAAAAAAGAAAGAAAAAAAGGAGAAGAAGAAGGAAGAAAGAAGAAAGAAACGAAAGAGGACGAGATCGAAGAAAACTTACCTTCAATTTCCACAGCAAATGGAAGAAAAAGCTCTCCAGAAAGAATAGCGGTGTTCTGATTCTCCGGCTGGGTTGGAGGAAAGTTGATTTTGCCTAATTTTTGTGTAATAATTGGATTGGGCTTTAAAATGCTTTGGCCTTTAACAAAAAACCAAAAAGCAACAAAACCCTAAAATGAGATTATGAGAAGGCAAAAAAGATATCCCAGCTGAATATGAGTAGATGCCCAAGGCGGCGACTTGCGCCTTTGGCGCTTTTTCTCCGCCTTGCTCGAGCGGCTGCACCTTGGGTCACCTAGGCGCTGAGGGTGTTTGGCGCCTCACCCAGTACGCCTAGGCGTAAAGGCGAGCCCTTTGACTACACTGGATATAATAACTGAATCTACTTCTAACTTTTTATGCCAATACGAGATGCGAGAAACATGAATAATTTACTTGCAAAGTATTGGTTCAGCTCTTTTTCAGATACAATGGGGATAGAGGATTATTGGTTCAGCTCTTAGTAGGGCTGAAAACATACAATCCATTTGTGAACTGCCCATAACTAACTAATTCTCTTCCGTTTATTCATATTTCTATTTATGGCTCGTTTACAAGTTTGTGCAGTCCATACTTTTACTAATTTGGATGTATATGTTATAAGTTATTGGCTTATTATCTCCATCTGAATCAAAATGAGCCGCAAGAAGCTGTGGAAAGTGGAATTTGAATTACTGTACTAAAGTACAGAAACTCCATTTATAAGTATAACGACATGGAACTAAAGATCAAATCATACACCAGCAGAACTATCCAAATTCAAAGCAATCAAAAACCTAATCGAATGAATTTACACAGAAACCAAGGCATAAACTAGTAATTACCAATCCAACGAGATGCATAGTAGTGGATTGCAAAAAGTTGTTACAGCCAAATGAAGAGAAACGATTTTGCTTCAAACTAGAAATCACCTGATGGTACGGGATGCAGCGCATCCGAGGGAGGAAAAAAGTAGGTGACAGCCCCGTGCGGTGGAGGCGGCCACTGCCAAGGCGGTAGTTAGGGTTTCTCTTACGGCGGTTGATCGATGTTCTTGATACAGTTAAGTGCAGCTCTCGACGCTGGAGTGTTAAATACGTTTAGATGAAATGTATTATAGATTTACATTTAGATTATATAAAAATTAATTTTAAGTACGTCATTAATGAACCAAAAATTATAATACAAATTAAACTAATATTTTAATAATAGTTAAGTGAATAGTATTTGTACTAATATAGATTATATAAAACTTAATATAAGTTTTTATATTATATTAAATTATAAATTAACGAAAATCCAACATAATTACTTAATAATAATTAGTATATTTATATATTATCATTACTAGAAATCCACCCGTGCGATGCACGGATTATATATTAAATAAATATAATTTTAATATTTTAGTTATTTTAATAAATTAAGTTCAATATATAATTTAAATGTAAAGCCAAATAATCATGGATTAAAAATAAATGATTAAGTAGTAATGGAAAATTACAAACAATATATATATATATATATATAAAGAAAATAAAAAATTAGAAATGAAAGTTACAGATAAATGATATCATACCGTTTGTGATATCAGATAATAGGAAAATTGATATCGGCAATAATAAGCTAAACAGTCACCACTAATTCTTTGAAAATCAACATTTTCTGCAGCTAATTTATACACATCATTTCAAATTAAAAAAGATGCTAAAACATAAAATCCTAATAAAATCATATAAATTGGCCTACATTGCGGAGTTTTTAAGGCAAAAAAGTCGATCTACAATTTTTCCTAACATAACTATTTCTATTTCGATTTTTAGGGTTTTTCCACAAAGCCCAAAAAATCTTTACTACTTTGCTAAAAAATATGTTTAGCATTCGATCACATAACTATTTCTATTTCGATTTTTAGGGTTTTTCCCAAAGCCCTAAAACATCTTTACTACTTTGCTAAAAAAATATGTTTAGCATTCGATCAAACGTTCGAGAGATATAGATCGATTTTATATTTATTTTCAGGATTTTTTTAAGCAAAAAAATAGCCATTTGGATTTTTTTCGCACAGAAATATATTCTCTTGATTATAGACTTTTTAATGCAACTAAATATTTGGAAGCTATTTTATTTTCTAATAGATCTGCGTCTATTTCTACTTTATGGGATTTTTTAAGGTCAAAAAATTAAGATCTAACTGCTTTGCGTCGATCGAAACAAATCTTAAATTATTAGTTAAAAAACGAATAACATTCGATTGGTGTTTTTTTCAGCCATATCTCAATCATTCTACAATTTATGGTCATGTGCTTTTTTTTTTGATAGTTGCATCATATATATATAGAAATAAAAAAATAAAACATATGCAATAGTATACGATGACATGATTTATGGTAAGGTAAGTTTCAATCTAATACAGTGGATATTTTATATTTTGCTGAATCAATAGGAAAATTTATTTCATATTATTTATTTAATCAATTTCATTTATCTGTTTCAGATTAGATATGAGAAGAGATATGATACTTGACACTAATTGTTGGGCCTTGGAGATAAGAAGGTACATACTTTCTAACATTTTCTTATATTATCTTACAGAAATTATAAACTACATTTACCCAATTATTTTTTTTTTTTATTGTGTTTTCACTAATTATTTGTATTTTTTGTTGTCAATTTAATATAAGAGAACACGAGCTAATATGACTAAACATACACTGCTACTGAGTATACACTGCTAATGAAGTAAGTGCTACTATGTGTTTAAAATTAATATTTAGATGAATGCTTCTGGTTCATATAGGCCAATTGTCAGTTCAGTTAACAATTGAACCTTGAATAAAACTTTCATATCCACCAACCTTTCTATTACTTCCTGGATCATCCTGGAAAACAAAATATTAATCTTTTTAAATCAATTAGTATTTCTTTCAAAAAAATTAATTGTACTTTAATAAATTGTTTATTTTAATACCTTTTCATCACTATTGATCCTCAAATCTAAAGTCGTCTTCACATGTGGATCAATACATTCTTTGTCCCACTTCATCTTAACGACCGATCCTGGATTTTGTACCGCAAAATTGTTTGCAAAAGTTTTCTGCACCAATGTATATATTAATTTATGAATTTAATCAATGTTTATTTTTGAATAAGTAGTTATACCTCATGTTCCCAGTCTTGTCAAAAATGTCACATATATTTCTCACTAAAATTCCCTCCACCAAAGTGTCATCTCTTTTTAGGACAATTTTTACAGTTATATGCCTCCAATCTGCACCAGAAACAATGTTCACATATAAATGTATTATATGTTGGAATTTTTGGACTTCTTGTCTTCTAATTGTTACATGAATAATTGTACTCTTAAAAGAAATCAATGAAAAGAAATATAACAAACTCTATTTTAACTGTAAAGACAATGAATTACAAAATTTAAAACAATTAAACATACTTCTATGGCATGTAAGATGCATTCGAATCCATCATATGCAGGCAGCAGCTCACCATAGATACGCACACATCGCAACCTTGTTGCCTAGTACAGATTTTGTGGGAGTGAGATCCTTAGCCAATGTAAATAATGAAGTCATCCTTAGCCAATGTACGATTTTATGTGTGTTTTGCGGTTTGATGCGCCTATTTATAACAGATGTTGTGAGCCCTATCAAAAAGAGAATGAAGATATTTGAATCGTTTCAATGCCTAATGTTTTATATTCAATAATTGTGGCTTGTGTTTTTCAATATAGACTGCATCTATTTTCATGCTTTCAAAATAAAAAGAAAAGTTATTTTTAATGCTTGTTAGTTGCCCGATGTATGTTTAATTTGTACTTGTAATTCAAAATCTTCGTACTATATGATCTACTTAAACATATTTGACCAAACAAAAAATAATTCCAAGGCAGATGTTGATATTTTCTAGACAAAATGCAGCGATATTCAATGTCTTGTCTATCTAATTTTGGTTCCCAATAAAGAAAAGTAGTAAAAATAGAAAACAAATAATAACAATCTTAATTTTTATTAATTCTCAAAGGTTTCCAAAATTAGATACAGTTTTTGCGGAAACTTACTAAAATTATCACTATCCAACTTTTATATATATATATATAGATTCGTATTATTTTTATTATTATACTTATAAATAAAATTTGAATGACTTTTAGATTTATTTCAATATTATAAAAATATTAAATTATTTTTCGCCAAGTATTAACGGATAACTAGTACGGGTATTAAATGTTTTATTTCAAAAGTACAGAGTATTTAACAACTCTTCAAAAATATGTACGGAAAACAAAAGTATTTTTTAATTATGTACATATGGGTAATATAGGGATATGATAAATAGAGCTCGACCCTTCACCTCAATCCTCGTAATCCATTTAGAATATATCTATTAAGATATATAATTATTCCCTTTTATGGTATTAAGTTATACGATTGGAAGATGAGAGAGTATAACCAAATTTGCTGGATATTTTACACTGGCTTGATCAAATAAGCTTCAAAACTAAGCAATTAAGAACATATAAACTCATGTTAGGTAAATTGAATGCAGATCTTGGCTAACCCAAAAGGAAATTAATTTGAAGATGTTCAATTTTGACTAAACCAACTTAACTAACTTCATGAACCAAGATTTTCTAAATGTGCAAGCCCCATCACCCAACTATATCTTTAAGCTATATCTAAATCGTGAATCTTGGTGAGAAAAAGAGCAAGGAAAAATATGGAAAAATAAGAAAACCTTGGTATGATCTTTTTCGAGTAGGGTAACAACAGTGTACGATGTGATGAGGGTGAAAAAATGGATTGATCATTTTGCCCTCAGAATAAGCTTGTAATGACCAACAAGGCAAGGATCCGCGTGGATAGGGTATCGAC
Organism: Rehmannia glutinosa; assembly: GCA_016081115.2. Classification (NCBI taxonomy): domain Eukaryota; kingdom Viridiplantae; phylum Streptophyta; class Magnoliopsida; order Lamiales; family Orobanchaceae; genus Rehmannia; species Rehmannia glutinosa. Next base: position 205,282 of record JABTTQ020000466.1, on the reverse strand, counting down.
CTCGTAGCCGATCATGGTTATTTTGGCCGATTGATCTTCCAATATGCTTGTTTCAACAACTCTTGTTCGTTACACTTCTTCCTAGCTATGCGGCCTGTAGTTGGTATCTGGTTCACCGCTTCAGGTATCAACACCATGGCTTTCAGCCTACACGTTTCAATTTCAACTAATCTGTAGTTAATAGTCAAGGCCGTGCAATTAATACTTGGGCTGATCCAATATGACCCGAAAACCAAACCATTGATCATGTTATTAGTATGTCAAATCTTTTTAGATGTGGACACTTGTCGACCTAAGAAAACTGCATAGAATTCCTACCATTAATCATTTTTAAATATCCCATTGCCAACATAAAAATCTCAGAATGATCATTGGAGGATCTTAGTCGAGAACCACCCCTACTAGCCTAATGAGTGTTCAATTTGTAGGTCCTCAATCTTGAACTCGACACCCCCAAATCTCGATCTAGGAATTGAATTACTGATCCCAAATAAGAAAATGAAGAAAATAATTTTCTCAAATCTGAGATACAAACATAGCATTAATTTCCAAAATCAATGATGACCAGCAGAATAAAAATAAAATAAAATAAAATAATGTGGGATAAACCACATGCATGGTCTATTTCCCAGCCAGAACATGAACAAACATGACATAAGTAAACTGATACATGGCTCATGGCTGGCTGGCTGGCTAAGAGACATAGCTGGAACATACACTGAGTTCTGTCTGCATAAATCAAAAGTTAACTGATATATCCTAGTACAGAAATTGGTTAAAAGCTCTCTTAGTAAAGCATTTCTATCAGACATCTAGTTGTAATTCTTTGGATAATAACCACCAACAGAGTTCTACTTCCACAAGTGGAGTGCTCATAGCTATCTTCAAGTATTTTCCTACTTCCAAGTGGAACAGCCGATATCTCAAGTTTTAGCAGGCACAAGTTTGAAACATAGGCAAGGACAGAGTTGTCCATTTTTTAGCATCTTATCGGGTTCTTCCAATATGATATCCCTTGTCAAGACGACTCAATCTGACATTATCATCTTCTGGTGAAGACGGGAGTGTTTAAGCTTTTTCCTCTAAATGGGCTGGCAGAAGAGGAGCATTTCATGCCACTGGGATTTTTGGTTCACCTAAATTCACAAAAGCCTGTGCACGAGCCATGCGGGCTGCTGCTGCATTCCAAGATACGAGGTGATTCATAAATGTGTTGACGTATTTGGCTCTATCGTTCTGCTTGAAGACGGTAATAAGGAATTAGTTGATACCAAACAAATGGAAAGATGTAAAATAATGGAAATGTGAAAACCAACTTACCTTGTAATCCAAGTAATATGCATGCTGCAAAATCGAGGGAAAAATCAATAAGGCTAGCTCAGGAAAATGTGTGTGTGTGTGTGAGTGTGTGTCTGTGTGACAGAGAGATGATGTGTATACCTCCCACAAATCCAAACTGATTATTGGCTGCAATAATTAAGAGGTCGTTAACATGCTGAAGGGAAATCATCATGGCGAAATTGGATAACAGTCAGTTCCCAGAAAAATAAAAATAGAAACATATAGAAGTTCTTACAATGTCATTCCACACTAGAGGATTGACCGCATTGGATGTTTTAACAATTGCAAGACATTTTTTCTCCCTCTTCACTGTAACAATTTGAATGAGGAAATTAGTGACGGTGCATTATAATACAAACCAAGACTTCATTTCACTTGAACAGAACCTAGAGTTCATAGCATCTCGCATCTTGCTAACTCAGACAAATGCCAACAGGTCAAATTATTCCATACTATATGTGTTGTAACTTTATTAACTCCATTTTGAATGAACAAATCATTAAACTATAAATGTTCTAAGTTATTTGCAGGTCTTAGACTTTCATCGCGTCATTCTCGATTCAAGCAGAGGTAAAACTTACTGAAGGAAAAGTAACACGAAACTGAGCTAAAAGAATTGACAATTCAAAGACCAATTTATTTATGTGTGCTTATTCATGCAAAATCTTTTTCTGTTTTTGAATTTATCAACTCAAAGCAAAATTCTGTGACTGAATCAGCCCATATAACTTCAACGACGATAGATGACTTACAAACCAACCAAACCCAGCCAGATCCAAATGATGTGAGGGCTGCTTCTATGAATTTCTCTTTGAAATTGGCAAATGAAGCAAAATCCTTTTCTATCTGCTGCAGTATGCCCAATGTCGGCATTTCACCACCTCCAGGTTGCATTGATTCCCAAAAGAAGTCATGATTCCAGACCTAAAGATGTGAGCATATAAGATGGCAGTATCTCTTACTAATGCTATATCAGATCCTTTAAGATAAAAGAAAGAAAGAAATATGTGTGTTTACATGGGATCTGGTATAGAAAATGACTGAATCAAGAATGCAAATGAATGAAGCAAAACCATTTACTTCAGTTCAACTTGATACCTATTCTTAATCAAATTTTGCAAATTAAGACTGACGGATGAATACTCTAATAAATGGTCTACATTACAATGTCCACACTAGAGGATTGACTGCATTGGATGTTTAACCTTTACAATATTATCACCATTAACAACAGGCGCCTGCCCTCTGATAGTGACATATGGAAGAATAAACAGCTTCGTCAACCATGAAGCTGAAAACAACATTTAAAACGGAAGAGCTTTATGATTATGACATGATTACCTGAGCTGCATTATTGAATTCAGGTAATGGGTTGCCATTGTTATACGTCACTCTGATTAGCTCATCCATGGTACATCCATAGAGAATGTCATTCTTCGCAAGTTGTTTGTTAAGAGCTTCTACATAACCACGATGATGAGCACCCCAATGCACTTCAAGTGTTCTCTGACTCATATATGGTTCTAGTGCATCCTAAAAATGCAGCACGGAAAATAAAGTGAACAGAAACGATATTGAGGAGCAAGTGTAAAGCATCCAACCACCTTCTCAACTGTGCAATTAAGATTTTTTCAATTAAGTCATTTCAACCCTTCATTTCTATAACAAATAAAATTAATCAAGTATTTATTACATTATACAAGTTGTGCCTGCCTGTATAAGATCCTGAAAATGCAATTAACATTTAGCGCGAAGCAAATCAAACAATTTGGTTTTACGACACTACTATTTTCAGAATCATTCCATCATGCAACAATACGTACCAGCTGGGATGTCCGCAAGACGAATGACATCAGCTAAACACATTATAACACCATAAGCCACAATTCATATGGTAGTAGGTTCAGAGAAATCACTAGCTTAATGCGCCTAAAAGTTTCTCATCCGAGGAAGGAAATTTATTTTCTCAAACTTCTCGCACATTTGGCATGAAGTAAAGCCATTTACAAAAGGGAAGTTCATGTTGCATTTATACACATTTTGATCTCAATATTTGATTTTTACTGATCAATAATATATTAATACCCATCAAATATTAGGTATATGATATAAAACATTGCATAACAGGAAATACAGAGATGGGAAAATTAAAAAAGGGGGACATTAATAAATGAGACGATGAGTAATCGGGAACAAAGATGCAACACAAAAATCTATTGATTCATATAATATCTGGGGCGCTCGGCAGTAGCTAATGAATCACTGCAACCACCAATCAAATAGGGAACTACTGAACAATCTCAGCACATTTAGCATTCTCCATTACAGTTTTGACATAGTTCAGGGTAATTTCAGATAAATACAGGAATGCAGACAATGAGGATTAAATAGTGAAAAGACTTTTTGTTTAGCATTTATCTTCATTGTGGTGTCATAAGCATTAGTTTCATATTTGCACGAGAAAATGAAATAAAGAAGTCAATGAAATGCAATCTCACAAGTCTGTAAGGTGGGCTTTTCAGGCCATAGTAAGCAACAACTTTCGATACTCTGCGATTATTACGCATATTATCCCTTCTTTCGCCCCATCCCTGTATCAAAAATCAAACAAATCATTTCAGAAACAAAGAAATCCAACTTTTTTCCTGCAGATAATCTTACATCATGAAACAAATTTTATCACATAATGCTAATAAAACAGGGATTAAACTAGCATTCACACAACATACCAGATTGCGAACTCTGACGGAACTCTTCAAAATCTTAGAAGGTGGGCTGGTGGAAGCAAGAACCTTGGAGCTCAAAGGGCAATGATTACTACTACAAGAAAGCAAATTCATTTGAGGCTACAACTATCTCTACCTCCCTTGTCGCTAATAAAAGAGTCCCGCAAAGCAACACCTAAACCGAGCACCTGAAACTCAAATGTCAAATTAACTCCAAAAATGAAGACATAAATATGAAACACTTCAAGAAAAATCTCCTTGAGGCATTTTGTCGAACATATAGAGAACTATATCGAAAGCCCACATACCCGGGTTGGATAAACAGCAGTTAAAATATTGTATTTCTCCCTTTACATAAACTGGGTTTTCTAAATTCAGGTTGTTTTTTTATCTGTTAGCAGTAACTTCTGAGTTCGCTGATTTTCAAAACTTGGAGAAGTGAAGATAATGGAAGCAGAGTCACGCTCTGAGGCCTGAGCACTTGTACGTAAAGATTTTATGGGCTTCGTCTAACTTTCGGAGTTTGAATTAAATCATAAGTCCGTTTCGTGGATGGGCTGAATTAGCCCGTGGGCTGGTTGGCCGCCCTCTAGAAACATTTTTTTAAAGTACAGATCCTTGTAGGGGAAGGAGTCGAACATGACACACGCTTGAGTTTTTACAAACGTTTTACCACTGGCAGCTACAAGAATTTCTCATGTCACCAGAAAACTCAAGTTAGAGAAAAATGCTATAGTTGTTTAGGCAATGTTATTTTTATACACAACATGGTATTTACGTTAACAAGTTTAGAAAATCATGAAATGAATTTATTAGACAAAATTATACATTTACATGGATTACGTTTGTCTTACACCATGGTCCATTTCTGTATTGCTGTGTGGCAATGGTTTCAACCCTTTGAGGTAAATAACTTTAGTGTTATTTTTGAATTCTAGTTTGATATCAATTTACACGAACATGTGCTCCTTTTCAATTTTCATGTTTAGAGGCTGAACTTCGACAGCATTTCCGAAATTTATCTTTTCAGATCAGAAACAAACTTAATATTCCAACAGTTGCATAATTCCCACCTGAATTTCTTTAAATTTGGACAGGAGGACAAAGGAAAAAATATATAATGCATCCCAATAGAACATATGTGACCTAATATCCTTCATCCATTTAAAACATACAACATCAAGCAGCTTATCATCTCACTCAACTTCGATAAAATCAATCAGAGCCATGGCCCTAATCACTCAGAGCAAGAAGAGGTAGGGCCATCGACCTCAGCCATTGACTCGAATCAACCTTTTTTCAGTGATTAATGAAAAGATTCAATACAATTAAGGCATGTACGATAATGACATTTAAACTAAACAAAGAAATGGAGCAGAAAAGAGGATTTGGTAATAAAATCATTAATTACATCTGAAATAAGTCAAATAACAGTAACACTGACTCACAAAAACAAAAGAGCATATAGATCAAATTTACTCGAGCATACTTAAGAAATTCGTAGTATAATGTTAGATTTCTCAGATGGAAAAGGGTTCCAAATGATGGGTGGGTTTGAGTTAGTGTTTCATATTCTCTTGATCTTTGAAAAAGTTCCTGTTTCTGAAAAATAAGTACTTGTTCCACCACCGAGCTGGTTTGCCTGAGGGTTCGAAAGCTCAATTCCCTGAAAAAGCATATGGCATCACACATTCGAGCAAAGTACATCCAACTACGCAAAAAAAGTAATACTTAATACTAACTAATAACTATAACCCATAAGTCTAGCTACCTATACTTTTCACGTTTAGCACTTAGCAATCAGCACTGCTCCTTTTAAGCCTTATAGCTTAAAATTAACTAGGCACATAAATGTCAATGAAAAGCAGCAAACCTGCACAGGTGTGAAAGCCAGACTCGAAGTAAGTCCAGAAGTTGCACCACTGCTTCCAAAACTTCTCTCCTTAAATCTGAAAATTTAAATACAATTAATAAATATAGTATGTGAACAAACTATGAAACCTGTAAAGGATGGAAAAAACAACCCATCATTAAACACAGCTATGCCTATCTTAGTAGTTTTGGATTTGACCGAGTTGAAAATAAGATAAAGGAAAAAAAAAACCATCATCAAACACATCTATTCTAACCCACAAAAAAAAAAAAATCCCATTATATTACCACAACTGCAATTGCATTCTACCAGAAGCTAAGTAAATGAATTTCTTGTTTGTTTATCATCGAAAGCAATTTGAATGGGTGAACACAAAGAATAGCAAGCAGAAAATTCATACTTCTTGGCTACTTTAGCAGCAAGCCTGCTCTGACCAACTGATACACGTAGCTTCCCGTTGCCTGCCTGACCAAGCATTCCATATCCTTCCCCCAGTCCATCACCTTCAAGAGAAATCAGAGAGTATGAGAGAGAGAATTAGAACAATGACACAAGATTTTTGCAGATAAAAATACAAGCAAAATAGTATCAGTTTATTGTCAAAGAAACAAGGAACAAGTCCTAGTTCATTCCGGGACCTAGGTAGAAAAGTTAAAAGAGAAGTTATGAGCAGCATGATCACGTTATCCAATCATAGACCTCCACTTTGATGTAGTAGAATATGTTTTCGGCTCAGTAATCTCTTTTCCTTAAATAAAAAATGAGCTAATTACTAGGCATCAGTACCATTGTAATTATTGCTGTTGTGCTTAATGAACACCTTAATATAATTTATGATTTGATATAAATACCTAATGAGCTCTCCTCCGGTACTCCAAACTGCATCCTATTTGCCAGCTTCCGCATGTCTGTAATAGCATATCTGATGGAAGTAGGCAGTCACATAAGATTGTTTGCCTTAAAGGACTAACTTCAAAAAATGTGGGAAATATAATTTTAACACTATTACTTAGCAAAAGAAAATTTCAAGTACCTTTCTTTCATCTTCCTTAACCTTCGACCACCTCTCTTCTTTTTAGGCTCAGAATCAGGGACTGGAAGAGGTTTAGGCTGCTTTGCAGGAGGAGGCTCTTGCCATTTCTCTATCTTTTTGTGAATTTCCGCACGAAAAGTTCTTCCAGTTTTTCCCGTTGGATCTCCTCTAGTAGAATCTACACGTGCAGCAAGAGTAGATTTTGCAGCCAAAAGTCGGCAGGCACGCATCCTCAAGGAAGGAGGAGTGCTCTGGAATATCTCTGTTTGTTCTAGATAACCAACACGAAATTGGGATGTTGCTGTTGAAAACCCTGCTAAGTTCTTCCTTTTGGCACCAAGAAGCTGAACATTACATGCAGGCATTTTTGCTAACGATGATAGACCACCAGCTGTCCCCATGAGTTTTGCAGCAACAGCACTTCCAACTATAGCAGAAAGGTTCGGAGCAATGTATCCCATTCTACTCTCAACGAAATCAAGAACCTTTTTCTTTGCTGAATCTAGAGCAAGAGCACGGTCACATGCATCAACTGTCTTTTGCAAGACATCTTCTGGTAGAGGTTTGCCACTGGTAGTTGATGCCGTAACAGACACTACCATAATAATGGCAGAGGGTAAAAGACCTTCTAGGTCAACAAGCGTCAGATCCACTTCATTCCCAATCTTTTTGACGACCCTAGCATAATCAATAGGGTGATGGACCAGAGATTCAAGCTCTGGAAACTTCAAGCGGTACTTGTCTCGGATAAAATTGTGAATGATCACTATTTCATTTTCAATATCGACCGACAAGGCATTACAATCAACTATCAACTGGTATTCCGGGTCATCTTCTAAAACAATTCCATGAGATGAGTTATCGGACCCCTTTTCCAGTGCATCTTCAACTTTCTGCAAGAAAAATAAAAGCATTACATCACCATAATGAACCGGGAGGCAGGAGATGTATCTTTAATTCTAGATATCACGGACCTATAGAAGGAAATGACTTGCTGAATAACACAACGGAAATGCAATAGTAAACTCAACCCTAGAATAAAGACAAACATCATTAGGTGTTTTGAAATAACTATTAAAAAGACATGAAGCATAATACTATGGGTAGACAACTAGTAGCCTAAACTAAATTGACCTGCATGATGTCAGTATAGCGCTGAGTTTTTTGTAATTTGGACACACTATCAAGATCATCATAATTAAGTGCTTCTATATCTGCCAAGTCACCATCTATATCTTCTTCCATGTGCTCGGCGTTGTCATTATCAGCTTCCTGAAAGTGAAGTACTGTCAACCGATATGCTAGATAATAACAAAGAAATCATAAAAGAACCATGAACTGCAAAACGAAATATGCAAACCATGTAAACATGAGCGGATTCTGATCATTAGAGATCAAAGTCATATTTACATGCAAGAATAGAGAAAACCCATGACCTTGAATTCTTGAAAGAAACTACAATGTACTAACCGGAAGATCGTCTTCATTGTCAGACAATTCATCAAGATCAGCCAGAAAAGAGTCATTAAGGGTTGCCTGAAACAAAACAACAAAGAAAGGGAAAAAAGTTAGTTCTGGCAATTTCAAAGCTCAAAACTCCTTGGCAGTACGGCAAGTAGGAGAAATTGGGATGAGCTCCAAAGCTAATAATTCAAACTCTATTGTATAGCAATCTATAAATTTTCAGCAAATAAACAGAAACACCTAATGGAACCAAAAGCAGTAAGCATGCATAATATACTTTTAGCCCAATACACCATCAGTGACATAGCTTAATCAATACATTAAATTTCAAAGAAAGAAGATTCACAAACGAGACAGCAGCTGAAACTTCTGTAACAAGCAGAAAAAAGGTGTTGACTCTAGCTTATATCAATAAATCTGACCAAAACAAAGGAAGAAGATTCAGAAACAAGAGAGCAGGAAATAATTCAGTAATAAGCAGACACCCGCCTTGATTGTTTCGGAAAGCAATAGTGTTAATGATAATTACAGAATAGGTTTTTCTTAGGAACAAGGAGTTCGGTCTGTAAGCCACTACAAGGCCCATTAACGGAATCACATACTAGTCCAGTGGTTAAGACTAAAGGTCTGGGATTCGATTCCCACCACTCCCTCCCCTCCAAAATTTGTACTCAAAAAAGAAAAACAGATCACCATGATAAAATTCATTAGGACTGTTCTATTGTATGATTGTAATATCACATATTGCAGGAAAACAAAAATAGAATCCCTTCAAAGAGATGGTTTTAAGATGAAACACTAAGTACAATGTCAACGACTGGAGGTTGGTTGAACAATTCATGAACCGATACCAAACAAACAGACCACTGATTACACATTTATACCAGGCATTCAAGGTTAAGTAATCATACTTTTCCATGCACACAAAATTTCGAATAATGCTCAGGACAACAGTCCACCATTGAGATCAGAACCTATACAGAGACAACTATGTTCACTACTGTTTCGTAAATTTCCTCTTTATTGCAAACAAAGAAAAACATATAAATGTCTTTGACAATCATTACACTTGGACCATGTGCCATGTCAATGTGCAACTACAGAAGACAAGTGGGCCAGATATTGAGCTTAAAAACTGCGTGACTTTTTTTCCGGGTCTGCACTTGGGCATGCAAAAATGATGTTGAGAGTGCGATCACAAAGAAGTTATGTATGCTCATCCTACGTTCCAATTCCTACAATTCAACGCAGAATATCTACAGAATTTATAGACCACGAACAGCTTTTGCACTATACCAAAAATCACTGTTATTTCTCTACATAAGACCCCAAGAATATGTTTGAACCTTCACTTTTAGTGACTAAGTAATGACAAAAAAAGGAAAAACAAACTGACCAAAACACAAGGCACAAACTTAAATCATTTTGAAGCAAGGAAACAAATTTCCCAAATGTTTTCCTCGATAAAATCCAAGACCAAACATAGAGCTAAAAACGAGCACAGGCACTTTGAACACTTTAAGTTATTACTTGCTGCAAGACTTTTAAGCTTCGGTTCTGATTCAAGTTGTAATATTTCATAATAACCCAACACCCTAAAAGTTCTCAAAATACAAATAATAAAAAATTTCAATAGTATAGAATGAGTACAGAACCGCATCACTCATGCTGTAACAACTGCAAAATCTTTATTCTGTAATTACTGTTCCATTCAAGTTGTCATTAACCCACACATAAGATTCGGACCAGTCAGACACAATAGTCGAATGCTAGAGCTAACCCAGAAAATCAACAATTCCTCCCCCACCCCTTCTATCATTTGACAGCAAGGACACGTTATGCATATTTCATAATATGTCAATAAGCATGGTTTAGTCACATTAACAACACTCCAGTTATAAAAACTAAGGTAATGTATGGTTATGTTTCCAAGTATGGAATCATGTTTGTTTGAAAATCTTTCCATCGGAAATCACTATTTTCTTCCCATTTCACATAAAACATCTCAAATCTATAATTTCATTTCTCAACCCTACACATAACCCTAATATATCACTTATCAATCCACATTCCCATTTTATTATTCAAATTATACTAGTTGGACCCACCACTAGTCCACTACGGCACTACCACATATATCTACTTTATATACTACTATTTTCGAACTATATCAATATAATGGGACACACCACCTACAAATCTTGCAAATAATATATCATATATACAAATAAAATAATGAGGGTACTTTGCAAACGACTGAGGAAGGTCGTCCGACAAGTGGACCCCACCTCTATCAACTTTTCAAATTATTATCTAAATAGAACTTTGAAAAAAGTACCCAAACATAATTCCATTTTTATAATGCACTTTCGTATTCAAAACCCTTTCAACCATACATGTTCTCATTTAAAAACCTATATAAAATTTAATTTTCATTCATTCATCCAAACACACGAAAACCTATAAATTTTCAAATTCATTTTCCAACGCTAGAAGTTGAAATAGACTATGAAAACATAACCCTACATGGTCAATATTTTTATCAATTTTTCACAGCTTGATACATTCAAACACCGATTAGAAAAAGGTTCAAACCATATTTGATATTCCTAAGTTCCCTGAACCATACATAATGCATATGCAAGTTTTTCACTATAGGTATAACTCACAAGCAGAACCCATTCCAATAGACTAATAAGTAGAAGTATTAAATTAAAGAAAATAAAATAACTGAACAGAATTAGAGAACAATTACCATTTTCTTTAACTTCTGATGCGCGAGGACTAAAACACGTGATTCAAACTCCGAAAAAGTAAATAATTCCTGCAATATCATCTCCAGGTAGAAAAGTAAATATATTCAGCCACAGATACAAATAAATACGCGGGAGTGAAAGAATAAAAATAGAATTCAAAACCCTAGGGCTCAAATTATACGACAGACGAAAAAGAAAACTTACCAGACGAAAATCACCGGGGCGGGGAGAAAGCTTACAGCAGAGTCGTTTTTCAATTCTATATGTTGCCCATGTTTCAGGATTGAACTGAGTCGCGTTTGCCAACCTGTGAGTCGGCTAAAAATCGTCAGTTGTAGCAGAATTTAGCTTAAGGGTTGGGTGTCTTTTTTTTTTTTTTTTTAGGAAAGCTTAAGGGTTGGGTTAGATGATGAGATTATATTAGAATTTAGGAGGATTGTATTATTATATGAATTATATAATATTGTGTAATATTGTATTTGGCGTTTGTGATTGAGGTGTATATTTTTTTATTTTAGATTGTTTAGAATTATGTTATGAAATGACCAAATTAACCTTGCTTTGATTATCATTTTTTTTTCGAACGATAGTATTTTATTAGAACAATTCAAAAACTCGGTATTACAACTACAAATGTAGCCAATCAATATGCATGAAAATTAAATAAAAAAGTGGGAATTGGCAAAAACACCAATTCGGATCCACTTCTCAAACTATTCATTGCCTTGGATATGTTGCTATAATTTTATCACACCTTACTTTTCCTTGCCTTGAATATCTATATCTATATCTATATCTATATAATATATAAAAGTAGGATAGTCTCCAATAAAGGAAACTTCCTTAAAAATCTATTGCCAAATATGGCAAGTACTATTCATTAATTACGTAGTTTGCATTGCCTTGAAAACATAATTATATTAAGTTTTATTTTATTTTGAATATCCGAACAGACTCATCGTATTTTGGACGCAGCTTAATTAAAAGTAATTCAACTATTTCAAGCATTCTTCCAATTATATTCATTGGCATCCATAAAGGTAATTAACTACTCTTATTTTTTTTTTTTAAACCGAGCGAAATCTTGGTTGGAGAATTTCAAATAAACTGAAAGATACAGGGTTCGAACCCTGGTTAACACCCTTATAAAGGGTTAGTGATACCACTTGAGCTAATTAACTACTCTTATTAATTACTCTACATATGCAACAATTGTACTCTTGACTGAAGATAAAAAAAATTAATTAAATTGGAATGCATTGGGCAGCTGAAAAACTCTTTGAAGCCTGCAATTTAAATTTAAAATCAATATAAATAGATAAAATCAATTATACAAAATGCACTATTGTTAGCAACTGGATAATGGATACAAAGAAGAAAGAGCTGCAGCAATACTAAAGTGAATAATGATACGAGATTTCCCAACAATGTTTAGAATGTATTTTTCATGAAGTGGAGGTATGTTCCTATAATCTAGTTTTTTCTTTTGCCTATAAAATGTTATTTTATATAAATATAAAATAAGTAACCAATATTACTTATATGTGTTACACAAAGTCCAAGAAGAAAAAGAGGAATTCCGACATTCCAATTTCAAAGTAGTGGAAACAAAAAGATAAAGCCAAATTTGCAAGAGTAACAGGGATATGAAAAAAAACTATTGTAATTTCTAACAAGCATCACCAACAAGCGTCAAAAGAACAACGGTTCAACAAATGGTGTGTGTTTCTCTTTATTTTTATGTATCATAATTCAAAGTAGATATAGAACAAAATAGATTAGTATATAACACAACATATTTGTATCACTGGCTAGCATCAGTTGTTTTAGATCACGTTAAATGTAAGAACTCATATTAGGTTTTTCCATATTCTAGGGAATTCTATTTTGCATTTAGAAATTCTTCAACTATGAAGCGAAAAAGTGATACGAGTTTTCCAACAATATTACCCCATCAAATTTATGGAGGTATCAAAATATGCAGATGTGAAAAATATAAATAAAGATGTTTGATAACTATAATTTACAGAAATCAAAACATATGAAAATAAATAATCAGACATTTCTAATTAGAACATGCAAAATAAAAATAAAAACGATATTGTTCAAATCCAGTAGGACATGTACATCTAACTGAAGACAAACAATTACTTTTGCAATGCAGCCCTATTCATGGCCTTAGTTTAAGTCAATAACAGAAAACAAATTCCTATTTCTTTTCCATCACTGGCGGGACCCTGGCCCCCCATTTTTTTTAAAAAAATTTATAGGTAAAAATTTTTCAAAATTTTTTTATTAAATATTTATGGTTTTTTTGCGTTTTTTATCCAAGACACCCCCAATTTAGTGTACACAAATTTCAATTTTTTATGGACATTCAATATATAATACACAAACAATTTTCATTATCATCATTCCTAAAAAAAAAACACAAAAATAAAATAAAATACATAAATCACATTTTTATATGACAAAAAAAAAAATAAAATATAGCAGAACGGAAGTTAAATGAATATAAAATTACAAAATAGTATGGTACCGTCATTCACTTTCATAAAATGATAAAAATGTAAAACAATATAAAATAAATCATGTTATCATGTTTTATATCAAATAACTCAATAAACACGCCATTCATTACATTATTTTGAATTCAGTTCTAATAATGATCAATGGGTGATCCGTAGAAACGCGTTTATCTCAGAAAATATTCATTTTCAGAAAAACATGCATAGAAAAAGAACATTAGCCATAGCTACCAAACTGATTTGCAAAAAGGAGAACTCTTATTCGTCGCTATTCAAATCATAGCCTTCCATGAAATAGAACTAAATGTTGCATAACCTCACTTATGGAAGTTGCAGATATGAAACGAACTAGCACAACAAAAACTCGGATCTCCATATCTAAAAATGATAAAAGATAAAAATGATTACGTATTAAAATCTAATTTTTTTTCTAAATAGATCGTTTGTTCTCAACGATAAAATGAAACATAAATTAGTTCAAAGAAAGTACAAACCTCAACAAAAGCAAACATAGTATTCATGCAGATATATGAATGTCAAAGTTCATACAATATAGACTTACATTGAATTTCATCTTACCAACATTCAAGCTCCATGTCTTTGGAAAAATATTAAATATAGAATCATCAAATTATCCTCATTACCAGGCATACTAACATAACAAAAGAAGAACAAAATTATGTTTCTTTAATAGGAAAAAAATTAAGAAAACGAATGGATCTTAAAGAAAAAATACTGATTTTAGTTTTCTTTGGTTTCCTTTCTAAAAATGCCAAATAGGATACAAAAACTTATAGAACATACACAAGACAACAATTGATTCTAACCAGTTAAATAAAGAACAGGTAAATGAGAAATGTTTGTCCATTTCGCCACATTTGAAGTTAATACAGCCAAAAAATTCACATAATCAACATGCATAAGGCATTCGATAGGTAAATATTTAGGGGTTTCTGAAAGAAAAAAAGTTGATTTCATTTTACAGTTTAAAAGTTCCAGATATCACTATTTCATCTGATCCAAAGTTATTATAAGAAAATGAGAAAATTTATCTGTACGCATAAGACACTCGATTTGCAAAATATTCAAATTATAGAGAAGCAAATATAGATCTGAATATTTTTTAGTTCGGAACAATATATACAAAGCACGTATAAGTAAAACATAAAGGAACGATCGAAAAAATGAACAAGAACGAAACAAAAAACACTCCACAAAATTCCTACACCCCACTCTCATTTCTCTTCTCACACCCCAAATCTCACACCCCAATCTCTCTCAAAATATGTTGACATACTTTAGGAGGAAGAATAGAAGAAATGGGGCGAGAGGTAATTTTTTTAATTTTTTTTATCACTATTTACTTGCATTGTTGTTGTTACTGTTAGTTGAGATTTAGTCATGAGGATATTGCGCAGAATTGTTGATAATTGTTGTTGTTCATGTTAATATGAGCAATTCTCGTTTTGCTTTCAGTTTTGTTACAAAAATGAGGCACGATCGGTGTTTATATAAAGCACGATCAATTGTTTTTATAAATAAAGGCACGATCAGTATTTTTAAAAAATATAAGGCATGAAATTAGGTATGTAGTCGAAATTGGTGTTGGAAAATTGAAGGGTTTTTTATGTTCTTGTAGGCATGATCGGAATTTTTTTTTTTTTGAAAAAGAAGGCACTATCGTGCCTTTGAAAATTTACTGCTAACTGCATTGTTATCGTGCTTGGGGGAAAATAATTTGTTGTCGCATTGCTATCGTGCTTTTAAAATTTGATGTACTATCGTGCCTTATGAAAAAAGGCACGTATCGTGCCTTATGAAAGAAAAGGTGATAGAATATGTTGCCCTATTAATCAATATAGTCGGATTTTCGTACGTGTTAATAAAAATCTCTGGTGTCAGACAGTAGAGTTATAACACTTAAGACAGGCACTATAAAAAACAGTTACACAAATGAAAATAAAAAATAACACTAGGATTTTTAACGTGCTTAGATTCCTCAATCTTAATGCACGAGGCCACGCCCAGAGAAGAAACAATCCACTATTAGAAAATAAATAGTTATTACAAATACAACTGGTTTTATGAAATTCCTAGACTCTCTCTTTAAATTTCTACCAACACTTGTATTCAACTAATCCCGAAAGTTTCTTCCAAGAACTCAACTCTGTTGGAATCCCTCCAACTTCAAATCCTTGAATGGTTGAGTCGATCCACACCGTAGATCTTTCACCTTCTTCTCCCGAAGAATAAGAATTATCAAACAATAGATTTTTCAAGAACAATATAGCTCAATGGTGTTTTTCTCGGATGATTTCTTCAAGTGGTGACTTCTCTTCTTATAGCTATCAAGAATAAATCATATCCCCGATTTCTTGTGGACGATTTTAAGCTAAGGAAGGAAATAAGAAAATAAAATCATTTCCTTGTGGGTAAGAATCATGTACACAAGGAAAGTGATTAGAAAAAGATAATTGGCAATTTATAAAAGGTCAATCAATTAAGATAAATCTATCCAATAATATCGAAGAATATTCACATAATAGGTAACATGCCAAAATCAAGCACAAAATCGGCATAAAATCCGCCCGGTTCTGTCTACCAAATGTTGCATCGCGGAGTTACCACACCAAATCAAGATCGTGCACAAAGACCAAATTTGCCAAATATGCAAACATTAACAATCTCCTCCTTTGGCATTTTTGGTCAAAACATACATTCTGAGGACTATATCATAATAAAACATCTAATGATGCAACACTTAAGATCAAATCCTGCAAGTTAGCATTCAAAAAAGCATGCATACATAGTTCAAATTCATCCAACACATTGTCGATAGAACTAGTTTATCATTCGTACTAGAAACAAGATAAACACAAGCATGCAGTGGTCTTAATCATAACCACTATATTCCTTTGACTCCCCCTCAGAGTCAGCATCAATATCATCTTCATACTCAAACTCCCCTTCAAAAGCAGCATCATCATCTTCTTCCTTATCACCGGACTTTTCGGACTCTCCCTCAAGTGGGTCTCATCTCACCATCTCACTTGACTCAGTTTGCTCCCCCTTACTTGGGTCTCACCTCACTTGAGTCTCCTCTCTCCCCCTTTTTGACCAAAAAAAGACAAAAGAAGCCAACCAAACTTTGGCTATTTTTTGGTCAAAACAATCTCCTTCAAGAATTTGTATGTAGTCCTTACCAAAATTGATGAGAGAATGAACCGCCAAAAATTGGAGTGATACAAATGACGACTATGGGAGTTTCCAAGAAAAGCTTCCAACTGCAAATTCAAATATTTTTGGAAAAGTCCCATAATTCAAGGTGTGCAATTAATCCAAAATAAGCATAGATGAACAATACCATTTATTATCAGAGACAAATTTAAGGAATAAATCATTTCCAAAAATAATACACCACATCGAATCAAGAGAAAGATATTTTCCACAAGCCCAAAAAATGATCCCGAGGATGTCTAGAATGATGAGTTTATTTCTCGACAGAATAAAAAGGCCTCGGGCGTTTTGGTCTTCAGTAACCATGTTGTACCACCTTTTTCAAGAACATTGCCATACAAAGTCAATGGATCAAAATCCTTTTCCCATTTAAAATATCTTTTGAGTGAAAGGAATCAACAATGGAACAATTAGCCAGTCGGTAGCTTTCGCTCTAAAACACGGGTAGCTCTTTCTCAGAAGATCATAACATGATTCAAGCATATAAAAGAACAGAGAATAGTTCACAACTGAATAGCTTTCACACACAATGGATAGGCAACTTTTTCCGCCAAAGGCTCAAAAAATAAATACATCTTTCACATGGGAAAAATCATTATGTTTGCAATTTGATCCACAATTGGTTTTAGGCAAGGGTTTCATCAAAGGAGTACTCTATAGAGTTACAATACTAAAACAGAGATAAGCCAATGAAATGATCTTAAAAATGCAAAATGACTAATGCAAAAGAATTAAGATCAACAAGAGGTTGCAACACATCAAGAAAAAGAAATGATGCATATGGTGTAGCAACACTGAAACCCACACTGGTCAGAAAGAATAGACACCCAGAGACTGTTTCAGGTAATTAAACCTTTGAAAGTCTAGGGCTTTGGTGAAAATATCAACAATTTGATTCTCAGTGATAACAAAATCAATGGTAACAATCTTATTCTCAACCAAGTCTCTAATAAAATGGTGTCGAATATTGATGTGTTTAGTTCTTGAGTGTTGCACTTTTGGGTTTTTAAAAATATTTATGGCACTTGAATTATCACGACCAGAAGCGAAAGAGTTTTCTCTTCAACCCCATAGTCGATCGACACTTGTTTCATCCACAACATTTGAGAACAAAAGCTCCTAAGGCGTATATTCGATTCAATAGTGGATAGGGATACACAACTTTGTTCCTTCTTTGTACAATGAAACTAAATTGTTACCAAGGTAGACACATCCTCCAGGAGTGCTCTTTTCGATCATCGATATCACACCGCGATCTTGTCTTTGGTATTTTCCTTGAGAAAGAATTTCATCAAATCTCCCCTTGCCTGTGTTCAATTTTTTTGACAGAAGTTGTCATCTCACCGAGGTCTTTCTTCACTTTGGCAAGTTCTTCCTTTCTTTTAGTTGCCAGCCTTTCGAACTTAATAACCTCTCATTTGAGTGCCTCTTTTTCAGCAGTAAGGCACACTACTTTCTTTTTCAGGTTCTCATTTGTTTTCAAGACAACCAAGCATTTTTCGTACATCTTTTGGTAAACTCTCCTTAGTTCTTCATTCCTTGATTCTTCATCGACCTTCGTCCATCCTCGAGTATTCATCACTTGCGTTGTTTTCCTCTGCAACAATCATAGAGTTTAGACATCTTTCAACAAAAAAGAAAGTTAGTGGCATACCTTCTTGGTGTTGTAACACCAGAAATAGCACTTGGGTGCGTTTCATTACAACCAATCTCTTTGTCAATGAAGGTGAATGATTTCCCATTCTTCTTTCGAGTATTTGCACATTCAACCTGGATGTGTCCAAAGCCACCACATTCTCTGCATTGAATATTTTTACTTTTGATTGAGGATTTGCTTCTTCTGTTCTTTTGACTGTCAAGGAATTGAGGGCGTAAAACCGAACTTTCTTCATAAACACGAGACATGTTAGCAACAAATACAAAACATGATCTCACTAATAAGAATTAGTGTTAGGCTCTTGATGCCAATTGATAGAATATGTTGCCCTATTAATCAATATAGTCAGATTTTTGTAAGTGTTAATAAAAATCTCTGGTGTCAGACAGTAGTGTTATAACACTTAAGACAAGCACTATAAAAACAGATTGCACAGCGGAAATAAAAAATAACACCAAGATTTTTAACGTGCTTAGATTCCTCAATCTTAATGCACGAGGCCACGCCCAGAGAAGAAACAATCTACTATTAGAAAACAAATAGTTATTACAAATACAACTGGTTTTATGAAATTCCAAGACTCCCTCTTTAAATTTCTACCAACACTTGTATTCAACTAATCCCGAAAGTTTCTTCCAAGAACTTAACTCTGTTGGAATCCCTCCAACTTCAAATCCCTTGAATGGTTGAGTCGATCCACATCGTAGATCTTTCACCTTCTTCTCCCGAAGAATAAGAATTATCAAACAATAGATTTCTTCAAGAACAATATAGCTCAATGGTGTTTTTCTGGATGATTTCTTCAAGTGGCTGACTTCTCTTCTTATAGCTATCAAGAATAAATCATATCCCAGATTTCTTGTGGACGATTTTAAGCTAAGGAAGGAAAGCAGCAAAATAAAATCATTTCCTTGTTGGTAAGAATCAGGTACACAAGAAAAGTGATTAGAAAAGGATAATTGGCAATTTATAAAAGGCTGAATCAATTAAGATAAATCTATCCAATAATATCAGCAATATTCACATAATAGATAACATGCCAAAAATCAAAGCACAAAATCTGGCATAAAATCCGCGGTCTCAGTGCTACCGATCTTGCATCGCCCAGTTACAACACCAAATCAAGCAATGTGCACAAAGACCAAATTTGCCAAATATGCAAACATTAACAAAAGGCACCATCGTACCTTTAAACTTAAACATATAGGAACCTTATGCTTGCTTAGTGTAAACCACTCTTAGTTTGCATTCTCGAAAAACACGTCATACTTTCTTTTTAAACTACACAATGAAAATGTGAGTTATAAAGCTACAAGAATTAAAAATGCCTTTGTTGGCCACTTCAGCTTATTCCACTTTGAGGGACTCTCTTGTGAGACCGTCTCACGGATCTAGATCCATGAGATGAAGCCCCATTTAGTAAAACCCGCCAACCCACCCGCTGAAATAGGACCCAGCTCCCGGCAGAAAAAAATAGGATCCACCAGCTGCAAAAAAATAGGAGCCCAAACTGGCTTCTTGCGCAAATAGGACCCAACCAAAAAATAGGACCCAGCCAGCTGCAAAAGCCCATACCCGTTGAATCGTGCCCTAGCAGTCGTCTCCCTCAGCTCGAATCCAATGAAACAGTGTACAGAGAAGAAAAAACCTTAGCTCGTGTTCTAGCAGTTGTCTCCCTCAGCTCGAATCCAATGAAACATTGTACAGAGAAGAAAAAGCTTTAGCTCGTGTTCTAGCAGTCGTCTCCCTCACCTCTAATCTAATGAAACATTGTACAGAGAAGAAAAAACCTTAGCTCGTGTTCTCTCTTTCTCCCTCTCTCGACATCAACGAACATAAAACCTCAGCTCTTCTCCATCGACGTCAACGCACATAAACCTCAGCTCGCGTTCTCTTATTGTGTCTCACGGTACGTAAATTTCTTCTTCTTCGATTTACCTTTTGTTGCTAAATATATGTATGAAATTGGGGTTGTTGTTGGTGTTTGTTATTGTATGAAAAAACTTATTATTCTATAATGATTTTTTCTTTTCCAGTTTCTGTGTTGGTTTTGTTGAAGAACAAAAATGGACAATATAAAAGAGCTTGCCAAAGAAGGTATGATTTCTTCCATTAAGACTAAAAGTATTACTTTTATAGCTAAAAGTATCACTTTTTTAATAAAAAGTATCAGATTTCTAACGAAAAGTATTGCATTTAGATGTTGTCACCGTCATTGACTCTAGTGATGAAATCAAAATTGACACAGGGGATGCATGTGATGTAATGCTCCAAGAAGCTGAAGGTAATGTGTTGCCTATTTTTTGTCACTTCAGTTTTTGAAGTATTGCTTTTCTAGTAAAAGTATCAGTTTTTCAATGAAAAGTGTCACTTTTTCAATGAAAAGTATCGCATTTTTGACCAAAAGTATTACGCTTAGATGTTGTCACAATTCTTGGTCTTTGCTTTCGTGAAAATGACAAAATCAAGTATTACCACACGAAATGCAAGTAATACAATGCTCCAAGAAGTCAAGGTAATGTGTTGCCTATTATTTGTCACTTGATTTTGAAGTATTGCTTTTCTAGTAAAAAGTATCACTTTTTCAATGAAAAGTATCACATTGCTAACTAAAAGTATTACGCTTAGATGTTGTCACAATTCTTGGTACTAATCCCAAAATGACGAAGTCAATATTACCACACTGAGAATGCAAGTGATACAATGCTCCAAGAAGTTTCAAGGTAATGTGCTTCCCATTTTTTATCAATTAAGTTTTTGAAGTATTGCTTTTTTATTAAAAAGTATCACTTTTTCAGTGAAAAGTAGCACTTTTTGAATAAAAAGTATCACATTTCTAACCAAAAGTATTACGCTTAGCTGTTGTCACAATTCTTGGCGCTACTCATGAAAATGATGAAGTCAATATTACCAAACAGAATGCAAGTGATACAATGCTCCAAGAAGTCAAGGTAATGTGCTTCCCAATTTTTGTCACTTCGATTTTCAAGTATTGCTTTTACGGTAAAAGTATCACTTTTTCAATGAAAGTATCACATTTCTAACCAAAAGTATTACATTTAGATGTCACAATTATTGCCTCTAGTGATGAGGGTGATAAAATCAGTAATTCCAATGAGGCTGGAGTTGATAATGAAGATGACAATGAGTTTGATGTAAGTGGTTGTCTTCTACATATAACAAGAAAAACAATTAAAGATATGCATCAGTTGTATTGTCGTCATGCTCGTCTTTGTTGGCTTTAGTGTACGAAAATCGACTACTAGAAAATCTACAATTTGAAAACAGAGTTGTCGTTCAGAAATACTATGTATGTTCTTCTGCTGGATTTAAGCAATCTACAGTCGAAAAGAAAAAGGCTAATGTTACACGCACCGGATGTAAAGCTTCAATGAGAGTAAAGTTAAATGGAGAGGTGCTTTACGAGGTAGTTCAGCATATTATGGAACACAACCATCAACTCACAAGAAGGGAATGGAGCCATCTACATCGTTCTGAGAGAGTCATTACAAATGAAAAAGGCAAAGCTATTGAGGATATGGTATCTTGTGGGATGAAAGCCACTCAATATTACCGTTATATGGTACACGATGCAGGGGGAGAACAATGCCTTGGTCATACTTTGAAAGACCATTTGAATTTTGTTAATAGATTGAAAATAAAAGCAATAGAAGGTGGCGATGCACATACGTTAATTGATATCTTATATTAACAAGATGTCGAAGAGGAGGATTTCTTTTTTAGAGTGAAGTTGGATGAATTTGGTAGATTATCTAATGTATTTTGGAGGGATTCCATGATGAAGGAAGACTACAAGATATACGGTGATGTTATGATATTTGACACAACATATCGCACGAATAAATACAACTTGATTTGTGCGCCATTTGTTGGGGTCAACAACCACTGGAAAAATGTCATGTTTGGGTGTGCTTTTTTATCTGATGAAAAATCTGAATCATTTGAGTGGTTTTTTCAAGTTTTTACAAAATCAATGGGTGGAAAATGTCCTGTAACTTTGTTCACTGATCAAGAACTAGCAATAAGCAATGCAATTGAAAAGTTAAATACTTTATGACAATAATCTCATACTTTTGTCTGTGATACTTTTATAGCTAAAAGTGATACTTTTAGCTATAAAAGTGATACTTTAACATGAAAATCAAATACTTTTCCCTCAAAACATATATGCTTAATTTTGTTTTCTTTCTTCTGTGTAAGGTTTTCCTCAAACAAGGCACATACTATGTCTATGGCACCTTCACCAGAATGCTATAAGTCGGTTTGGACGTTTGAAAAACAATAATTCTTTCAAAGAAGCATTCAATAAATGTTTGACTGGTTGTGTTGATGAAAGAGACTTTGAAACTTGCTGGAATTCTATGATTTCGGAGTATGAATTGCATAATGATTCTTGGTTTCGGCGCATATACATTGACCCTTTATAAAGAGTTTGAGAGTGAGTTTATTAAAAGTATCTCTACTGAATGCATCATTGTGCGTGTTGAAGAAAACATCATGGTTTATGACATTTCAATGCCAAGTGATGGGGGTTGCTATCATCATGTAGTGTATGATTGTTTAAATATGCTCATAAACTGTTCTTGTAAGAAATTTGAGGAGTGTGGTTTACTCTGTTGTCATAGCTTAAGAGTATTTCATATGCATTCTATCTCCAAGATTCCCAGTGTTACATTGTCAAAAGATGGACAAAATTTGTCAAAACAGAGTTGTGGGGAAGTTCAATAAGATGGTGAAAGTTCTCACAAACCGAAGGATTGTGTTCCTCAAGGCATGAAATGGCACGAAACTATTATAATATTATTCTAAAATGCCAAGACAATGAGGAGGCGAGAAGAATCATCGAAGATGGCTACAATAGAGATTCTTTAGCTGTTGATGCGTTGATTAATACACTAAATTCTACAGAACAACATGAGGTTTATAATTCTTCTAACAATCTTTGGATCCTACACGTTCGATTCAAGGGGAGAAAGCAAAGGATCAAGGGGCATTTTCAACAGAAAAACAACAAGAAGAAAAGTAGTGATACAACAAGCTCACATTCATCCAAGGAGTTTGGTTCAAAGACTCCTAATCCTCGATTATTTTAGTAATTGTTTTTTTCATAAAAACATGAAACTATTCCTACTATTTTAGTATTGAATTGTTCAGCTTTTTAGTATTGAATTCTTCAGCTTTTTATTAATGAATTCTTTAGCTTCATTATTATAAATGATGGTGATACCTTTAACCTAAAAAATGATACTTTTGTAACAAAAAGTGATACTTTTAACCCAAAAGGTGATACTTTTCCAATGGAAAGCTATACTTTAATGAGATGATACTTTTTTAATACAAAGTGATACTTTTAACCCAAAAAATGATACTTTTGTAACAGAAAGTGATACCTTTAACCCAAAAGGTGATACTCAATGGAAAGCTATACTTTAATGAGATTATACTTTTTTAACAAAAAAATGATACTTTTAACCCAAAAAACGATACGTTTGTAACAAAAAGTGATACTTTTAACCCAAAAGGTGATACTTTTCCAATTGAAAGCTATACATCATGAGATGATACTTTTTTAACAAAACGTGATACTTTTAACCCAAAAAACGATACTTTTGTAACAGAAATTGATACTTTTAACCCAAAAGGTGATACTCAATGGAAATCTTTAATTAGATTATACTTTTTTAACAAAAAGTGATACCTTTAACCCAAAAAACGATACTTATTAAAATAAAAGCAATACTCCTAATCCTCGATTATTTATTAGTTGTTTTAGTACGCAAACTTATAAATGATGGGGATACTTTTAACATAACAAACGATACTTTTTTAACAAAAGATGATACTTTTAACACAAGCAACGATACTTTTTAAAATACAGTGATACTCTAATGAGCTCATATTTCTGAAACTGGCAACAAAAAGCTCGAACATTACAAATGTGCTTATTCACAACCACACCAACTTACAAAATGTCAAAACAACTTTCTGTCATCTTCCCAGCAAATCATACAACCAAAAAAGATAGACCAAAATACTATTCAATACCTATCAATGTAACTTGCACCAAACTAATTTATACATGCATAAAAATTAGAAACAATTCTTCTCTTTCATTCTCTACCGAGCCCTATACATACATCAATCAGCTTGTCGATTTATAAATTCAGTTGCTTCCTTCTCAACTTGCACTCTTAATTCATTCCACCGGCTGAGAACAATCCTTGCGCAATAAGAAGCCCTTAATTTGCGTCGTTCACCAACCTTCAATGAAAACAAGATAAAACTAAGGTAAAATAAATATTTTTACGTGCATTAAGAAAACACCTGGAAATTTAATCTAATCTAATTTGCGTTGTTCACCAATCTAGTCTAATTTTATAACCAACAAAAACATTCATACCTTACGCAAATCTGGTTCTGAGTAAACAAGCCCTGAAAATTTTCCATGTGGTGCAATAAGAAAACACCACAGTCAATGTTGGCTAGTTTTCTTTGCCATGGAAATTTGACATTCTCAAATACATATTTTGCAACATCATCAACCTTAGGGTGGTTTTTCTCCTTCAAGAAAATGCGCATTTCTCTTTGCTGAAAAAAAAAGAGAAATCACAATACTGAGTAATACTGATACTTGTAAGTCCAAGCAGCTACGATAATCTAGAGGGGGGGTGAATAGATTATCTCCATCTTTTCGATTTTACCCTCTTTTTCGAACCGAATGCTCAAAGACAATAATAAATGTGCGGAATGTAAACAACACACGTCGATTTAAAGAGGTTCAACCCACCTAGGGCCTAATCCTCTACCACCCCAGTATATCCGGGATGGATTTCAAAAATAAAAAGAATTTTATTAATTACCAAAATTAATACAAACTCAACTTACAACACCTTGAAGAACACCACACTCTTCTTCAACACCACCTTTGGAGATTACCACAATCTCCCTTTGAAGATTACCACAATCTTCCTTCAACGGCACCTTTGAAGATCACCACAATCTTCAATCTTGAAGAATACCAAATTCTTCAACACCTCAAGAGCACCACACTCTTGAAACACCTATCACCTAGATCACCCAAGTGTATTCTTGCCACAAGAATACTCACAAGGATGTCTTGTGTTGAATGATGACCAAAAATCAAGATTACAACTCAATAATGAATATTACAATATGAGTGCAAAGTGTAATCAAGAATAGCCTAGACCTCAAGGATGTGAAAGTGATAAACTAGGCAAAATTACAATAAGAATAATGACAATGAAGAAAAAGTGTTTGCTTGAAGTGTATCTTGTTGTGTTGTATCTCAATTGTTGTATTGGTTGCTCCAAAACTTCCTCTATATATAGGAGATGATAGATCAAGCATAAGCTCCTCTTGGGGATTGAAAATTTACAGAAAAATACAATTAAAATCAAGAATATAGCTGTTAGAAATCAATCCCACATTTTAAGGAAATGTTGTCTGCTGTCAAACGGTCAGATTTTGCTGTCAAAAGATAGAACGACCGGTCACACAGAAATAGAGTTTGAAATAAACATATCAACATTTTACACAGGGCGACCGGTCGATGTCCACCCCAACCGGTCGACCATGACCAAAAAATGAGGCAGGGAGTTCTGTTTCAATGCCAAGCTCCTGTGCACCTAGTACCCTGGCGGCGTCGACTTTGACGGTCGATGCCCCAGATACGGCCGACGACGCTCTTATACATTCCAGGCTCAATTTATGTTTCAATGTACTCTTCAGGTACGGGTTGCCCTATAGGGCGACCGGTTGGCCTCAATATCAAAGTGTTGTCCAATATTTTATCGAAAATAAACACCAAGAAATACTCCGAAAAATAGTAAAAATATTTTGGACCGATCGGAAGTATTAGGACAACATTTAAAAACATTGATTGGATGTAAAAACATATTGACACCAAATCATTAAAAGTGTTGTCCAATTTTAAAATAAAACTTGAAGAAATACTCCGGAAAATATTAAAACCATTTTAAATCATTTAGGAGTATTTGGACAACAATTAAAAACATTGTTTTGGTGTAAAAATAAAATCATCAAAATTAAGATAAAAACATGTATCAAACAATCTCCCCCTTTTTGATGATTACAAACCAAAACAATTTTTAGAAATATTAGGAGGACAATTTTAAAAACGATTTTCCGGAAAAAAACAACTAACCGTTTGGAAGCAACCAAAATTTCCAAAATACATAAGCAACCAAGTAAGGGAGTAAATATATTCAATAATAAGCACAAGCTCTCCCTATCAACAAGCACAACAAGAATAATGTAAAAGCAATGAACCATAAGCTAAAAGCTTAGCTTTTACAAATTTTCAAGAGCTTATAAGCTCCTCCTGTCAATAAAACATCATTAGACAAGTATATAAGTCCATCAAGAAACAATTGGACTAAATATAATTCACAACTTATGGCTTTTAAGAGCTATAACTTATATCTTTTATAACAAGCTTTTATTAGCTTCTTTGAGCTAATGAGCCATTTTCCTGTTTCTCCCCCTTTGGAATCATCAAAAAGAATGTTAGGATGATAAGAACATCATACAAGTTTATCAAAGTGCGCCAACAATACGATTGATCAACCATTAAGCTTAGACAAAAAAAAATGGGAGAGATGTATCATAATAAATCCATAAGCTCATTGTTTTTGTCAAAACATGATCTCAATAAGATTTTAAGAAATTTGAAAATAGGAAAATCATGTAGGTGATGAGTCTTTCATTGAAACATTTTAACGAACACTTGGCGGGCGTCAAAATTTGAGGAAGATGTATATAGCCCTTGTAAAAGAAATTAAGCCAAGTTTTTCATATCATCATCAAAAGCAATTTTCAACATATATTCAACAAAGAATAGGCCTAAACATAGTAAATTCTCAAGGGTTCGATCCAATTGAGATAATTTTAGCCAAAAAGATCATAGCATTACAAATGCCATCAAGCAAAAATTAAAGAGCCATCAAGTAATACATGTCAAGCATCAAACAATGCATATTAGACATTACAAATGTCCCAAATTATCCATCTAAACAAAATAATCAAGGCATCTCAAATGCATTTAAGCAAAAATTAAAAGAAGCACTTTTACCATCAAGTACTTCATACCAACACCAAATAATGCCAAACTAGAGTATTTTTACCATCAAATACTCCATCAATATCATGATCATCCACAAGTCATTATCAACTTGCTATTTTAACCCTTTCAATAAAACAAGCAAATCTCATTAGTACGAAAGAGTTTTACAAGAAAGTTAAAAGAAATACAAAAACAAGATGGACAAGAAAATGCTAAAATAGTAAAGGGGTGGGGACATCATTCTTCGTCTGAAGAGAAACAAGTTCCAGGAATAAGATCTTTGATGAATTTCTTCAACTTGCCGATTGATTTTTGCATTTTGGAGGTCTTCTGCTCCAAAGCCTCGTACCTAGCTTCATGAAACATTCTTAAATCATCATATTCGGCTTGGGTGTACCTCCTAGGCGGTTGAGCACCGGTATTACCCTCCGGATTGCTCTGTTCGCCTTCCTCCGCCAATCTTACGGCCTCGGCATCATCAAAGAACTCGTTTGGATCTGGGGAATCTTGGCCTCTTCCTCTAGCCATTTTAGTAGGTCCGATGTCCATATTCTTGCGCATAGTGACCATTTGGGAGATGTTATCAATGTCAAAGTCATTTTGAAATACCTCCGAATTACACTCCGACGAAGGTAGTCCCGATTGTATAAGAAGTTTACAAATCCAATTGCCCATAACAAACTTCTTATTTCCTTGAGTGATGGACTCGATTAGACATTGAATAAGTATGGCCCCAAAATTAAGCGGCTCCCTTCTAGCAATCTTATAAGTCAAAAAATAGTCCATGTTGCTAGGCATTTTACCCGCCTTTCCACAAATACAGTAGGCGACAATAACAGATAAAATTCGGTACTCAAGTGTCATCGCCAACAATGAATATTTTGGCCATACGCCCAAATAAGTCTTAACTTCTTTCATAGACACCCCCAACATCTCATCATTCCAAATTGCACAAGAAAAATAGTCCCAACCACCTTCTCTTACATGTAGAAGCCGACAAATTTCATTAGGAGTCCACCTAAAATGATGACCCCTCACAAACGAATTTACCGCAATAGGCTTCCTATCATCATCATATTGCACCCACATATTTGCATAAAAATGTTGAATAATATCATCATCATATAAAACATAAGCATGCTCCCATAAAAACATCCAACCTTGCTCTTCAAAGAATCCTCTAATAGTAGGATATTCATTAGTAAATGAATTAAATCGACAAATTTTAGTGCGAGCAATCGATTTTCCACCCATTCCCAAAACTTCATAGTACCATTCCGCATATTTATTGATGAAATCTAGAACATTATTAGAACTGGGAGCTAATGGTATAAAAGATTTCTTACTTTTCGCCCAACGGCAATTCTTGAGCGAAATTGTTCCGCGGAGCTCGGCAATTTGGTCCCGAGAGAGTACGAGATTTTGAATGTCATCACATTCTTGAGCCACGTTCCTTTGGGTAGCTCGAATATCTCTTTGTTCGGCTTCTTCTTGCCGATTTCTCGAAGAACCCTCTCCGCCCTTTCTTCTATTGGAAGTGGGATTTTGACCGGTGGAATTTCTTGGAGGAGCCATATATGTAAGATTCTTGCAAAAATAAGAGGATTAGCAACAAGAATCGTAAAGATTGATGAAGAATTAAGGATTTTATGAAAAAGGGGTGATTTTCGCTGCTGTTTGAGAGTTTGAGGGTTTCTTGTTCTGTTTTGAAAATAAAGACAGACGAGATATAACCCAAAAGGTCGACCGGTCGAGGTGGGGTGCGACCGGTCGACATGCAGGGCGATCGGTCGCCCCTGCCTTGACCGTCCCAGTGCAATTTTTCATTCTTCAGGTTTTTCAAAAATTCAATTTTTTACCCCAAAAATTTTAAAACTTTGCAAAAAAATAATTTTGGACTAAATCCAACAAATATGAGTTACGAGAAATCACATATACAAGAGAAATGAGATTTAACGAGTAGTGCCCTTTTAAGAAAAATTTACAAAATCATTTAGGGGCACTTAAGGGGTTGAAATGAAATATTTTGAAAGACATGTGCATAAACATGACATAGTATCGAGTTCTAAGAATAATACGAGTGAACATACCTCGATGGTTTAAGAATCTCTAATAGACGATAGCCAATGAATAAGAGAAATATAACCTACTATTCTTTAGACAAATTTTGCACAAGATATAATAGCACAAGTGTAGGCAAATAATAAGAAAAAAATTGCTTATGCTATAAAAAATCCATAAGAGTTAAAAAGCAACATATAAGGTCTCGTTTTTCAAGGAATTTTAAAAACACAAATATTTATTGAGGACCTTAATTTTAAAATTATGAAAACTCATTTGCAATTGAGACACAAATAAAAACATGCATACTAACTAAATAAAATGCATATTTAAATGGGGAGATACGGTTTACCAATTACGCCATTTCCATGGGTTGTCTTAGTTCCGTTGTTGATGATATCTTCCCCTTTGAAAATAATCTTGTTGATGATGGTTTCTCCAATTACTCCATTTCCAAGCATTGTGGCCTTCTCTTTGGAAATCATGTTGATGATGTTTTTGCCATTTCCAAGGATTGTGTTCTTCCCATTTTTGATTATATCCTCTTCTTGGAAATTGACTTTGTTTTCTCCTTCTTTGATCAAATGAGATGTTCATTTGATATTTCCTTGGCGGCATGAACTTTCTTCGATTATTAATCCACCGAGTACCTAAAATGACATGGTTTTGTGGTACCCTCAAATGCTTGGGTCCTTTGGGATTAGTCTTGAGACTTTTAGGTCTCCAACAATAATTAGAGTTATTTCTAGTCCGACAAGTATTTACCGTATGACCCTTCTTACCGCAATAAAATCAAGTAACATCACTAATATGCATAGGAACTTGATTCTTTTTCATATGCTTGACAATATTAGGCTCATGATCAAGTTCACTTTTCAAGTTATCACAACCATTAACATTCACAATATTGGGCAATTTATTGGTACTCAAGTTAGGTTTTGATAAATCATTTTTCATGCAATTAATATCCTCAACAAGAGTACTATTTTGTTTTTCAAGGTTTCTAACCTTATCAAGTGTGGTGGTGTGAGCACATGATAGTGATTCATAGGAAGTAAATAAACTATCCTTTTCATTTTTCAAAACATTGAATTCCTTTTTCAAATTTTTGTACTTAACAAGTAAACCTTGGAATTCATTTTGAAGATCATCAAAATCATTTTGCAAATCATTATAATCATTTTGAATAACAATATCATAAGAAGTAGAGGGTTTAAGACATACCTCGTTTTCTTCTTCGATGCCCATAAGACATTGTTCGACTACTTCATAGTTTGAAGTTGTAAAAGGCTTGTTCCTTAGATTTGAACTTGTAGCCCTTTGAGAAGTAGATGCTTTTGAGTTGCTCCTATCATTTGCATATACTTCATGAATGGATTCTAATTTTTGCCATACTCCATGAGCCAATTGAATCCCTACAATATGTTCATATACCAAATTAGTAAATGAACAATACAAAATATTGAGAGCTTTACCATTTAAGGAGATGATTTTTTTCTCTTCATCATTGAGCTCTTTGAAGCCTTTGGAGGTGTTTGGTGTGTCTATCATCAGAATAGATTCTCCATTTATGATGATGTTCCAAATATCGAACCCGCAACCTTGTAGATAACATTCCATTCTTTCTTTCCAAAATATAAAATTTTTGGAATCAAATAGTGGTGGCTTGGTGGTGGAGGTGCCGGAAAGATGAGCTTCGTTCGTAGCCGACGATCGTTCCTCTTCACCCGCGATGTGAAACGAGCTTGCCAAAGAGTTTGGCTCTGATACCACTTGTAAGTCCAAGCGGCTACGATAATCTAGAGGAGAGGTGAATAGATTATCTCCATCTTTTCGATTTTACCCTCTTTTTCGAACCGAATGCTCAAAGACAATAATAAAGGTGCGGAATGTAAACAACACACGTCGATTTAAAGAGGTTCAACCCACCTAGGGCCTAATCCTCTACCACCCCAGTATATCCGGGATGGATTTCAAAAAGAAAAAGAATTTTATTAATTACCAAAATTAATACAAACTCAACTTACAACACCTTGAAGAGCACCACACTCTTCTTCAACACCACCTTTGGAGATTACCACAATCTCCCTTTGAAGATTACCACAATCTTACTTCAACGGCACCTTTGAAGATCACCACAATCTTCAATCTTGAAGAATACCAAATTCTTCAACACCTCAAGAGCACCACACTCTTGAAACATCTATCACCTAGATCACCCAAGTGTATTCTTGCCACAAGAATACTCACAAGGATGTCTTGTGTTGAATGATGACCAAAAATCAAGATTACAACTCAATAATGAATATTACAATATGAGTGCAAAGTGTAATCAAGAATAGCCTAGACCTCAAGGATGTGAAAGTGATAAACTAGGCAAAATTACAATAAGAATAATGACAATGAAGAAAAAGTGTTTGCTTGAAGTGTATCTTGTTGTTTTGTATCTCAATTGTTGTATTGGTTGCTCCAAAACTTCCTCTATATATAGGAGATGATAGATCAAGCATAGGCTCCTCTTGGGGATTGAAAATCTACAGAAAAATACAATTAAAATCAAGAATATAGCTGTTAGAAATCAATCCCACATTTTAAGGAAATGTTGTCTACTGTCAAACAGTCAGATTTTGCGGTCAAAAGATAGGGCGACCGGTCGCACAGAAATAGAGTTTGAAATAAACGTATCAACATTTTACACAGGGCGATCGGTCGACGTGTACCTCAACCGGTCGACATCCACCCCAACCGGTCGACCATGACTAAAAAATGAGGCAGGGAGTTCTGTTTCAATGCCAAGCTCCCAGGTACCGGTCGTACCCTGGGCGACCGGTCGACCTGACCGGTCGATGCCCCAGGGCGACCGGTCGACCTGCTCTTATACATTCCAGGCTCAATTTATGTTTCAACGTACTCTTCAGGTACGGGTTGCCCTATAGGGCGACCGGTTGGCCTCAATATCAAAGTGTTGTCCAATATTTTATCGGAAATAAACACCAAGAAATACTCCGAAAAATAGTAAAAATATTTTGGACCGATCGGAAGTATTAGGACAACATTTAGAAACATTGATTGGATGTAAAAACATATTGACACCAAATCATTAAAAGTATTGTCCAATTTTAAAATAAAACTTGAAGAAATACTCCGGAAAATATTAAAACCATTTTAAATCATTTAGGAGTATTTGGACAACAATTAAAAATATTGTTTTGGTGTAAAAATAAAATCATCAAAATTAATATAAAAACACGTATCAAACAATACTTTTCATATGAAAAGTGATACTTTTCACTTCAAAGTATAACAAATAATGAGTAATACTTTTCAAGTGAAAAGTGATACTTCTCATATGAAAAGTGATACTTTTCACTTAAAAGTGATACTTTTTACTTCAAAGTATTACAAATAACTAGTATTCCACCCGTGCGATGCACGGATCATAGAAAAATATTAATTATTTAGATATTTTGGGATCGACTTTATACTTAAGTGGTAGAAGATTGTACTATTAGGACTCGTGGCAATTGATACGGTTTACTATCACATAATAATGGATAGAATTTTGAGATCAACTTTATGCTTAAATGGTAGAAGTTTGTATTGTCAGAGTATTAATAAATAACTAAAATTTAAAGACAAATACTGAATTAAAGAATAGAACAATAAATCCTAAGACTACATCAAAAATCTTATTAAAGAAATAAAAATAATGGATGTACAAATTATAAAGTAAGCAAAAACAAAAAATATTAAAAACTGATTTATCATACCATTTATCGTATCTAAAAGGAGAAAATAATGTTGGTTATAAAATATTTTTCATAGAAACTTAAAAAATAATACATGGGAATTACTATTATTATTATTAGGTATCTTTATTAAATTTTCCCATGTATTATTTTTTAAGTTTCTATGAAAAATATTTTATAACCAACATGATTTTCTCCTTTTAGATACGATAAATGGTATGATAAATCAGTTTTTAATATTTTTTTGTTTTTGCTTACTTTATAATTTGTAAATCAATTATTTTTATTTCTTTAATAAGATTTTTGATGTAGTCTTAGGATTTATTGTTTTATTCTTTAATTCAGTATTTGTCTTTAAATTTTAATTATTTATTAATACTCTGACAATACAAACTTCTACCATTTAAGCACAAAGTTGATCTCAAAATTCTATCCATTCTTATTGGATAGTAGACCGTATCAATTGCCACGAGTCCTAACAGTACAATCTTCTACCACTTAAGTATAAAGTCGATCCCAAAATATCTAAATAATTAATATTTTTCTATGATTCGTGCATCTCACGAGTGGAATACTAGTATTACTAAAAACTGATTTATCTAAAATAGAAGGAATTAAAAAAGGGACCAAAATTTATGCCCAACAACAACTGATTCAATATAATAAGAAATAAAGACCCAATTTCTATTGCTATTGTTTCCAGCTGCACCAAACTTATCTACATTGAAGGTAAAAAACATTTCTAATATTGTATTTAAAAAATAAAAAAACTGACCATTTGTTGGGTTGCTCCTCTTCTATCACTTGCTAGAGATTACAATTAAAATCTGGTAAACTACATTTTCCTTTTGCTCCTTCAATTCGGACTATATCCTTATGTGTACATTGGTGAAACTGAATATCCTGAAATCAAATAATAGTAGGGAAAATGTTGCTTCAAAAATGGTTGGAAAACTTTAATAATTAATTTGGATTTGAGTTTATATAATGAGACAGATGAAAAATGAAAGGACTTTTGAAAGTTGTAATTGGAATATGCTAAATACATCATTCACAATAACATACAATTAACTTAAATCTTGTTGCATTGATTCTTGTACCATAATCAAAAATCAAATAAAAAGATTTCAGAATTTGAAACTGATAACTAACGAAAATAAAAATTTAGGCGGACATACCTCTATGTCACAAAAGACTGAACTAAAGATTTCCCAGATTTTTCTCATGTGCAGGTATTCATAAAAGACAACCAGTCGGAGAGCTGAAAAGAGGATTAATGTCTTTAACTATGCTAACAACAGAGGCATTTTGCAGATTTGCTATATTTTTAGCACTTTTAAATTTGTTGTGAAATGAGAACTATTTATAACTGAATAATAAAGAAAGAAAAAAGAAGAGAAAAAAAAAGAATCATTTAATAGTTTTATATACCCAAGAGCCAAGAGGCATAAATTAATTTAAATTCTTATATTACCAAAACCAAAGCTGAATTTTAATTTCTTACATAGATTAAGGCAAAAGGCAGTCTCGGTTATTGAGAAATCACATAGTTTAATGCACAGTTAATTATTTTTAAATTTGAATTTTAACTTCTTTCATTGAGCTTGATGCATTTCAGATTGCTTTTTTATTGTTGTTTGCCAAAGTGGGTGCATCAATTCAAAAAAAAGTTGTGTTACTTGAGTTTATGAGGCCGTTAGATTTTAATTTGTGTCAGACTTTAATTTATAAGCTGCAGGATCTATGAAGTCTTTAAATTTTAATTATGTTTTTTTATTTTTTTCCTTGTTCAAGACTTACCATAATTAGAACTGTGATTTTGGCGGGATTTTTCCTTTTTTGGCAACTATCTTACTTTTATATATATATATATATATATATATAGATCAGTAATACTTTTCAAGTGAAAAGTGATATTTTTCATATGAAAAGTGATACTTTTCACTTCAAAGTATTACAAATAATGAGTAATACTTTTCAAGTGAAAAGTGATACTTTTCACTTAAAAAGTGATATTTTTCACTTCAATGTATTACAAATAATAACATGAAAACTGACATCAATAATAACATCAACTAAATAATTTACCACCAATTTTGCTAGACTAATATAGTCGGGAGCAACATCTTCATTATGCACCAAATTATCCAGATATTGCACTTTTCCATCAACAAAGTTGATGACAACACAGATATAATGTTGCATGTAGCAAATTGGCACAAAAATCTGCATTTTTAAGAAGAAAATCAGGACAAAAATCTGCATTTTATAAGAAGAAAAGCTAAATTCCAAAGCAAAACATGAAATATATTCTTACGAAATCCATGGTGCTGAGGTCTCGGCTGTTTCCACTTGAGATTAAATGAATCCAGCAATCTCTCAAATTTTTACTGTTATCCTGCCCTTTAGCCAATGAAAAGATTTTCAAGGTACATCTGTTGCAGAAGTGTGATACTTTTAAGATTAAAATTAATACTTTTAAAGCATAAAATGACACTTGTAAATAAAACTTACAGAATGTTGAGCATGAAAGTAAAAGCAGTTCGTTGCTGGTCTTTTGTTAAGCAACATAGCCCATGTGTCTATGATGCTTATGTGAATCATCAT
Organism: Rehmannia glutinosa; assembly: GCA_016081115.2. NCBI lineage: Eukaryota > Viridiplantae > Streptophyta > Magnoliopsida > Lamiales > Orobanchaceae > Rehmannia > Rehmannia glutinosa. The sequence goes on along the minus strand of JABTTQ020000466.1, from coordinate 169,126 downwards.
TGAATCGTGCAATGTCATGATGCCATCGTTAAATGCAATATAAAAACCCCTAGCATGTGCAAAAGCGTTTGAACTTAAAATTAAAAATAATTAATAAAACAAGAAAATGGATTTTGAACTGGAAATTAAAGGTAATTTATAAAAATAATTTACTTACTCGATAAATTTTTCGTGATTGAAAAAGCAATAATCAATAATATCTTGCTCCTTCCTGCGCAAGAATTTGAGGCTGCTCTTGTGTTTTTCATGAAAATGGACTTGAATTCAGCCTTTGGATCAATAGGCCATGGTTCGTCCAGTATTCTAGCATCCTCTCCTGCTTCTTCATCCCCAACTTCTTCGCCGACTTCTTCACCACCTTCTTCACCAACTTCTTCCCCACTTGTTTGCCTGAATCTTCCTCTTCTTCACCAGCTTTTTCAGAACTAACCTCCGGGGTAAGGAGCTCAAAACTTGGCATTTGAGCTGCCAAATTCTTCATCAATTTAAAGTTTTCAACAGCTTTGTCAATCATTTCGTGCACCTTCGAGCCTGAGAAGAACTGGCTTTCAGAGATTGACGAGTGCGGAGATGAAACTGTATCTTTCTTCTATTGCTTCTCTTACGTCATCTCATTTTTCAATTTTCTGAACTCGTCCATATGGAATTGTGTCACAAGATTAAAATTTCTCTTGCACATCAAAAAAGCCTTATGAACATTATACAAAAATAAGAAGAAATATGTTAATATTTGACATGAAAAGTGATACTTTTCACATAAAAAGTGATACTTTCACTTCCAAGTATTACAGTGATTAGTAATACTTTTCAAGTGAAAAGTGATACTTTTTAAGTAAAAAATGATACTTTTCACATGAAAAGTGATACTCTTCCCTTCAAGTAAAAACTGATACTTTAAATGAACTTACATCTCTAGCCAGCTTCTCCATCTCGTCATCGTCGAGCTCCTTCCCCTTTGGTAGTTTCAAATTTATATATTCATCATCACCAACTTGAACATCTTCTTGTTCATCCTCTTCGTCTGCTTTTTTCCCAATCTTCTCTCTCTCAGCCCTATTTTTTCTACCTATCTCATTTTTCCCAACCGCCTCTTTCTCAACCGTGCATTTATTCCTCGAGCAAATAGGGTATGTATTCGTTACCCATTCACCCTGCCCTAGCACAACAATAGAGCTTTCTTGCTTTATTCTTTTCCTCAGCTTATCAGGGGTCCAATGAGATATCAGCGGTAGTGTGGATGGTTCAGCGTTTCCCTGCCACATCAATCTATGGAAATACAAAAACAATAAAACCAAAACACACCCACTGATGTATTTAGCTCTGGGGTTCCTATTGTATTTGTACACCCCTGTGCACAACATTTTTAAAACATACGAACACCAGTCATAATCTCCTATTTTCTCCACATCAATGACTGATCTAATCGCATGCAAGTCGACTTTTCGATTCGTCCTCGGAGTCAAAAAAGAAGATAAACAGTAAATAACAAAAAGGCACTTAAAGTCATCGCTACCATCTACCAACCTACTCTCAATCACATTCTTAACCTTATACACCAAACATTCCCCATCGATGTCGTACTTCTCCTTCAACTCACCAATCAACCCAACATGCTCTCCCCGATCCAATTTCAAAACACCATTCCCAACTTTCTTGGGCAATAAAAAAAGATCACATATGTCATCTAATGTGACAACAAAACTCGTATTGTCGAACTTCAACAACCGACTGGTACCATTAAAATTCTTTACCAGATTTTTAACAATAAGCATAGGAAATGTTGAATCGATACGAAGACTCAGCAAACCTCCAAATCCTATACTGACAACATCAACCTTTTGTCGATCAGGCAATTTTTTCAGAAACTCACATAAATCTTGAGGTTTACATTGGCTGATGAAGTCTCTGCAACACATAAAGAGTGATACTTTTAATAGTATTAACATGCAAACTGATATGAAAAGTGATACTTTTAATATAAAAAGTGATACTTTTAATACAAAAAGTGATACTTCTATATGAAAGTATGTTAAAAGAGATACTCAGTTATGTGATACTTTTAACAGGAAAAGTGATACTTTTAACACATAAAGTGATACTTTTCACATGAAAAGTGATACTTCTATATGAAAGTATTTCTCATAACACAGAAAATATCTTCAAAGTGATACTCAGTTAAGTGATACTTTTAATACATAAAGTGATACCTTTAACATGAAAAGTGATACTTCTATATGAAAGTATGTTAAAAGTGATACTTTTCACATGAAAAGTGATACTTCTATATGAAAGTATACTTTTAATACAGAAAGTGATACTTTTAACACAAAAAGTGATACTTTTAATACAAAAAGTGATACTTTTAACACATAAAGTGATATTTCTATATAAAAGTATGTTAAAAGTGATACTCAGTTATGTGATACTTTTAACAAGAAAAGTGATACTTTTAACACAGAAAGTGATACTTTTATCATAGAAAGTGAAACTTCTATATGAAAGTATTTCCATAACACAAAAAATATGTTAAAAGTGATACTCAGTTATGTGATACTTTTAACACATAAAGTGATACTTTCAACACAAAAAGTGATATTTTTCACATGAAAAGTGATACTCCTATATGAAAGTATATGTTACCTGGCTTTTCGCCTTTTTCTCTATGGTTACCTCCACATCAGAGCTTTTCCTATCATCTCCACTGCAACAGTAAATACAATCAAACAAATTAACACAGAAACATCAAAATAACACAATATAATCATGCATTAAACAGTGACTATACCTAGTTTTATCTTCCTCTTCTTTTTCAGCCTTTTGTGGTACTTTTCTCTTATTTCGAATAGGCTTTGAATCTTTTTATTTTCCTTAGCTTTCCTTTTTTTAGGAAAAAACTTTTTCATTTCTCGGCGTGAGTTTCTTTTTTCTAGGAGAAACCGTCTTGCTTGCCGTCATTTTGTAATACCCTATCTCTGGGACAATCGGGATACGAATACGAGGTGTTTTAGGATCTCCTTCCATAATCACAGAGGATATATAAATGTGCACAAACAACGTTTTTTAGTTTACAACTGCAAAAACAAAAACAAAAAAACCACAGATTAAAATGCTGAAAATATATAAATCTAATAAGAAGAAATTAACAAGACTACTTTATGAACACTAAAATGAATTTCACATAAAAAAACTCAAAAACTCTAAACAAAATCGACAACATAACAACCCTAACACAAGAAAGAACTGAAACTGAACAAAAAACGGGAAAAAAAATGAAGAAAAATAGAAAAAACTGAACACCAACACCAACCCCTGAACACCAACCCTAAATAAAATGAGAACATAAAAACTCTAAAACTGAACAAAAAATGGAAAAAAAATGAAGAAAAAGGGTAGAAACTGCACCCAATCCTAAAAAACTGCAAGAAAAATTGAACTAAAAACTGAAGAAAATCGGAAGAAAAAACCATAAAAAACTGAAGAAAAATGGAAAACATAACTTACCAGTTGACAAATTGAGGAATCGCGCAAGAGAATCGAGCGAAAATTGGAGAGAAAACGGAGAGAAATTGAGCAAAATTCCAATTTGTGGGGGGAGAGATGAAACATGGGAGAAAGGGTTTAAGGAAAACAAAAACTCGGGAGGAAAATAGTAGGGTTGTTTTTTGTGAATGGGGCGGGTTCAACAGGGTTTGGGGGGTTCAGTGGTCGGTTGGATTTAAGGCGGGCAGGTCGATTGGGCGCGAGTCGTTGGGTGGGTCATGGGATTTTACTAAATGGGGCTCCATCTCACAAAACTAGATCCGTGAGACGGTCTCATGCAAGTTTTTGTGTTCCGCTTTATATTAGTTTACCAAACATATATCGCGCCTTATGAAAAAAGGCATCATCGTGCCTTTAAAATTTGCTAATAAGCGTGCATTATGAAAAAAAAGGCACAATCGTGCCTTTAAAATTATATTGTAATGTCGTGCCTTATGAAAAAAATAAGGCACGATCGTGCATAACGTTTTTTAAAAAAAAATTGGGGCATGATCTTGCCTCAAATTATTGTTTTTTCCGAAAAATGAGGCACTATATTTTTGTTATTATTAATTATCCAATTCCTATTGTACAAGTTCAGTGGGCTTGGAAGAGGAAATCTTTTCAGTTGACAAAGGCGAAGTTGAACATTTGTGAAAACATCTAGTGTAATCCGTAACAACACTATACTGTGTAGGGTTCATACTTGAATCCTGTCAAAATATTAAAAGTTCTTTAAAAAAATAAATACTCATGTCATACAAATGATGATTCGAAAGTAGAAACCGTCTTACGTGCCATCATTTTGTAATACCCTATATGTGGGACAATCGGGATACGAATACGAGGTGTTTTAGGATCTCATTCCATAATCACAGAGGATATATAAATGTGCACAAACAACTTTTTTTAGTTTACTGCTGCAAAAACATAAAAAAAAACCAAAGATTAAAATGCTGAAAATATATAAATCTATTAAGAAGAAATTAACATGACTACTTTATGAATACTAAAATGAATTTCACATTAAAAACTCATAAACCCTGAACAAAATCGACAACATAACAACCCTAATACAAGAAAGAACTGAAACTGAACAAAAAACGGAAGAAAAATGAAGAAAAATGGAAAAAACTGAACACCAACACCACCCCCTGAATACCAACACCAACACCAACCCCTGAACACCAACCCTAAATAAAATGAGAACATAAAAACTCTAAAGCTGAACGAAAAAGGGGAAAAAATGAAGAAAAAGGGTAGAAACTGCACCCTATCCTAAAAAACCGCAAGAAAAATTGAACTAAAAACTAAAGAAAAACGGAAGAAAAAACCATAAAAAACTGAAGAAAAACGGAAAAAATAACTTACCAGTTGACAAATTGAGGAATCGCGCAAGAGAATCGAGCGGAAATCGGAGAGAAATCGAGTGAAATTCCAATTTGTGGGGGGAGAGATGAAACATGGGAGAAAGGGTTTAAGGGAAAACAAAAAACTTGGGAGGGAAAATAGTAGGGTTGTTTTTTGTGAATGGGGCGGGTTCAACAGGTTTGGGGGGGGGTTCAGCGGGTCAGTTGGACTGGGGCGGGCAGGTCAGGATTGGGCGCGAGTCAGCGGGTGGGCTGGCGGATTTTACTAAATGGGGCTCCATCTCACAAAACTAGATCCGTGAGACGGTCTCATGCAAGTTTTTGTGTTCCGCTTTATATTAGTTTACCAAACATATATCGCGCCTTATGAAAAAAGGCATCATCGTGCCTTTAAAATTTGCTAATAAGCGTGCATTATGAAAAAAAAGGCACAATCGTGCCTTTAAATTATATTGTAATGTCGTGCCTTATGAAAAGAATAATGCACGATCGTGCATAACTTTTTTTTTAAAAAATATTGGGGCATGATCTTGCTCAAATTATTGTTTTTTCCGAAAAATGAGGCACTATATTTTTGTTATTATTAATTATCCAATTCCTATTGTACAAGTTCAGTAGGCTTGGAAGAGGAAATCTTTTCAGTTGACAAAGGCGAAATTGAACATTTGTGAAAATATCTGTGTAATCCGTAACAACACTATACTGTGTGGGGTTCATACTTGATTCCTGTCAAAATATTAAAAAAATATTAAAAGTTCTTTAAAAAAAAATAAATACTCATGTCATGCAAATGATGATTCGAAAAATATATACTAGTAAGATAATAAAAATAGATATTGAATATTATAATTACATTATATACTTTTTAGAAAATGGCGAGCTAGTGGGCTAGCTCGGTTAACCTGCAGGCTAGCTCTAATAGGCTTTGGGCTAAATGATTCGGGCAAAAAATGTCTAATTTAAATGGGCCAAATATCTAAGTCCTAACGACCTTTTTTTCCAGCTTAAACGGGTCAGCCATACGAATTGTGGCTTGTTTAACATCTCTAAGCAGACACACCCTAAGAATATGTCCTTTAAGTGATTATTTATAATTTTCGTTATATTTGTTGAGATTTTGATTTTGTATACAATAAATTACTGCAAAAAGTGTGGATAGTGTGTTCAATATTATATAGTTTTTTAAATTTATTTTACCAATGTGACGTCTTTGCGTTGCTTTAATTTGGAACTGTCATGTCTCCGGGGCATAGCTCAACTAGTAAAGGACATGGGTAATGTGATGTCTGCTTGCTGGTATCTACAGTGAGGTTGTTCGAATCCCTCTGGTAACAACTTATAGGGTGGAGGAGAAATTCTTGTGTGGTGACTCAGTCTTCGGCAGCCTAAGGATCCTGACTAGTTGAGGCATAACCCGCGCTTCACATCCTCCACGAAACTCTAGGGCTTTCATCCTTTTTCTAATTAGGAACCGTCATTAGTTGCTTTTAAATATAAAAAAATCATTGAAGGCGAATAATTCCATTTATTGCATCAAAAAGTCAAATGCTAGTTAAAAAGTTATTAAATAAGTAGTTTCCAGCTCTATGTTATTTATGATTGACAATATCCATTTTTTATGTCTCAATTTCTCGGCTTTTCCGGATTAACCATAGGTCCGAGAACCTTTGTCTCTAGGGTTTTCAATGAATGTAAATTTAGGTTGAATTGACAATAATTATGGAATTAATTATAGCAAAAATTAGAATGCGGTACTTGCCACAATATATTGTGGATACAATATGTTTATAATATCGATGAAAATAAGATTCTAAGTTAAAATATCGATATATGAGATTTACTACAATTTTTTAAATGAAATATATATATATATATATATATATATATAGGGGAAGATTCAAATGGGACACCCCGCCTTATATGAGACAGTGAGGATTTATCCAAGTCATTGAAATATTGTAATTAATGGTCCAGTTTAATGGCTAATATTTATATTAATAATTATTAATTATAAGTAGTAAGGGCATAATAGACAAATTAAGAAAATAACCAACCACCAAGTCAAACGCGTTCCTAAATTATAGGAAGTGATAAACATAAAATAATGGCAAAAAAATCTTACCAAAATCAAACCCAATAGAGCCCAAAAAAATGGCAGATAATACTGAAAATTTCGAACCCATGTAGTCAACGTTTCCTAAATTGTAGGATGCAATTCAATACACATTGAAATAAATATATATTACGAAGAAATTTCGATTTTTATACGAGTGAACATGCCCTAACCGCACAAAGAATATTAAAGTGAATAAACAAAAGATTATTTAGAAGGATTAAACACGTTCTTATCGACTTAGTATGTATACTGTATATCATCCTAATTATTTGGAAGGATTAAAAACGTTCTTATTTTTTTGTATAAAATAAATGCACTTCAATACACAGTGAAATAAATATATAGTACAGTGAAATTTTGACATTTATACAATACAACGCTCTTAACCACACAGTAATGTTAAGGTGAATAAACAGTATTATTTGGAAGGATTAAACACGTTCTTATTGACTTAGTATGTACATTGTATATCATCCTAAATTATTTGGAAAGATTAAACACGTTCTAGTACAACATTCTAATACTAATTACACAATAAAACTGCACTAATTATACAACATTGTAATACTATGCATGCAGTAAAACTGCACTAATTATACAATATTCTAATACTATATATGCAGTAAAACTGCACTAATTATACATCATTCACAAATTCTTGACAACACGACTGCTCCTTCACCTTTTCTTAGGCTGAGCATTTGCTTCCCCCGCCCCACTATTCGTACCACCAAGCTGCCTTTTTGTTGTCCTCTAGCCATCTTCACAAATTAGCAACTGCAATTAAGAAGACAAAGAAAATACCATCATTCCAATTCAACAAAATGCAATGACAAAAATACTGTAAAATTATTCTAACACTACACAAATATTTGATGACAAAATACATTAAAATTGTATTATACAACTACAATTGAAGTTAAACTATGTTGAAGACATACACAAATGCACTAAACAACAAATTTGTATTAAATAACTACTAAAACTCAACTAAGAATACAAAGAGAATAATATCCGAAAAAAAATCAAGTCGAAAGTCAAATACACAAGCCCAACCATGAAATTACTAGAAATCGAAATCTCCAGAAAAATCGAATATAGCTAAACCATAGAAACTACACAAACTACTTCTAAAAATATTTTCAAGATTTGGGTTAAAATTACATAACCACAATAAAGCGGTCCAATCTTGCAGACCTTCTAGACCATTCGCTAGGTTCCGTCAAACTTTTTGACTCCGTACCTTTCTTCCCTCCCTTCTTCGAAATCCCACTGCCATTTTTCTGGGCTCTGGTAATTGAGGAGCAGAGAGGCGTATAAAATGAATCAGGAGGAATACGAGTTTTTCTTGCTGCGGGCTTCAGAGTCCCTAGATACTCTACGGACGTTTGTTTTTCGTGAAGAAATCTGGGGGATCTTCTTATAACCACCCCCTTCTAAACACTGAACCAAAAAGGGTAAAAGAAAACTTACCTTCTACACTCAAAAATAAAAGACATATATGCCCTTAATTAAAAATTCGAAAATAAATAAATTACCAATTTGACCCCCTGCATTAACTAATTGCCTAAAATGAGGGAATAAATCTGGCCCATCAAAAAAACCAATCCAACGGATATAATAAATCCCCATCGTCTCAAATAAGGAGGGGTGTCCCATTTGATCCAATATATATATATATATATATATATATATATATGAAGTAACATGTTTCCATTTATGTTTTCCCGCCTAAAAACACCTTTTAAAAATACTTTTCAATGTATTTATAAACAAATGAAATTTATCTCGCATCTTTCTAAAAATTATAATAACTATAATAAAATTTTAGCTTTTTATTTTCTTTAATTTTGGTAAGATATCAATCGAGTTTAGAAAAATCAATTTCGTAATAAATAATGTATCAATAAGAATCATACTATTAATAACAAATTTCACTAAGATTTAAAAACACAGTTGACTTTCAATTTTCAATTCAATCAATATAATTTCTCTACCTTATTTAGACAATCTATAAAAAATAAATCGACTTTAATTATTGTCCAAGCAATGTTTGTGTATATGCGTGTGTATATATATATATATATATATATATATATATATATATATATAATCGACATTAATTTAAAAACAATCAAAAAAAAAGAAAATCAATTTATTGTGATATATCAGAAAATAAGTCTTCTATTTTAATTGAAAAAATATTCCTTAGTACTTACACAATAATTGAAAAAATCAATAAATATTCGTGTATTGCAAAATTTATGGTCGAATTTATAATTGAAAAAAATCAAATTTATTGAAATGCAATAAACATAATTATGACCCAAGTTATTAAAAATATTCCTTTTTATTAACATTCATATACTCATATTAAAAGGTGTCAACTATGAATAAATATTTTGAATTTATCGAAAGAATAATAAAACCTATTCATAATAAATATGATTTTGACATATTACCATAATTATCTTCTAGATTGCCTATATATATGTACAATCAGTTCATTAGTACTTACACATTTAAAGGAAAATACAAAAATAAAGACCATTCCATCATACAGAAAATTCATAGATCAATGGCACCTATGATTACACTAATCTATGATTTAAATACGAGCAAGACCCAATAGGTCGTAAAACTTCGACTTATGAGAATGTATCGATAGGCTGTGTACAATGATAAAAATCAAATACAAAGCCTTGAATGCATCTTTGTTGACATTGAAGTATGATTTAGATTTTTTTAATTGTTGATTTTTAATATTTCTACATTGTGTTGATATAATTTATTTTACAGGTAGATCGAATCCGCAAAAACATTATTAAAATAGTTTGTGCATCGCACAGGGTCAATATCGATCGGGCCGAGCCGACCCATTTAACAACTCTACCGATTATTAAAATAGTCTGTGCATCGCACGTAGGCCTCATCTAGTATATATAAAGAGAGACTATTCTTAGAATAGTAACCCGAATATTTTCAGGCCTAAATCACATTACTAAAAAATGTAATAAGATTATATTAAAAAATAAGAAACAATAAAAGTTTGGGATTTGATTGTTTTTTATAGTCAACTTTCTTTAAATAATTTATTTTTTAAAATTTAATAAAAAATTAGAAATATGTAAAATGAATTTTGCCAAATATGTGTGTATACTGCATTAATTATTATATTTGCCATTTTTCTTATTTTTAAAACTGATTAAGCTTTTCATTTTTAACCATTTTTTATGTATAATATATCTAACTAATCATCTTTTTACGATCTTCAATTTGACACCAATATTGTATATATACAATAAAAAAATAAACATACCAAATAAAAAATATAAATATATTTATCATTAGTTTGTAATTGGCTTTTAAAATTATGCATTAGGTTCGTCAGACATTAATTTGTATATTATTGTATTTTGGTTATTTATAATATATGTATAGTTGTTATTTGGGCATAAATAATATCTTCATTGTTGGGAAATTATTTTGTAAATTTTGATGAATGCCATGTAAAACTTAGAATAGGAAGTTGGCACCCCATTTTTGTTGTAAATTGCATTGTAATAGATAGGGCTGGTCGAGCCGAGTTAAGTCACTATACCCGAACATGCAAGAAGACAACCGAGACTAGAAGGAAGACTCTGTGAGGCACCGGGTATGGCAAAGAAGAGAAGATAGGAACTCGATCAAGGTGCACGGTGAGATGCACTGAGTGAAGTATCGATCAAGTCAACTCAAGATAGCCAAGTCTCAGTTGAAGTGACAGAAGAGTCATCCAATGATTGGAAGTCGACTCAAGTCACCTGGGAAGGCAAGGAAATGCGATCAAGTCGAGATAATCGAAAGAGATCCGTTGCGTAAATCAAGAGAATTACTTAAACAAGTAATACTTCCATACTACATTTGTTAAAGTGCACAAATTTTGCGTGCAAAAGGAATAAACCAATGGGAAGCATCGCACTGTGTCGATCTCCGAAAGTCAAGGATCATGTATACGAGGAAATATCAATTCCAAGAAGCTCGCAACAAGACAAGCCAACGACCACAAGTGACTTTCAAAGAACAAGCTTTCATCTCTTCAATGGGCGATTTTTGAAAGACCACTATAAAAGGCCGAGGAGTTTATTTGAGAAAAGGTTACCCCGACGATCCGAGAATTGAATACGAGGCAAGAAAGAAACATTTGTAACTCCGAAATATTCTCAAGTTATTAAACGTTAAATCCTCAAGCCTACATTACGAAGGAAATCAATCCTACACTCACCGTGAAGGAAAGACGACTTGATCGATTGAAGATGAAACATTTGAAGAATCAAGGGGGTCTACATTCCACGAAGGATTGTAGGAAGGTTCAAGATCGAACCGGACTTAAGTAATTTGGAGGGCTTCGTGATCAAATCCAAGGAACTTGAGCAAGTGGGTCAGAGTAGCAAGACAAATGCCTGTGAAGAAGCTGAGTCGTATGAGAAGCCACCGTGTGTGATCAAGGCATCTCCAGATCGAGTCTCAAAGGATCAAGTCACCGTGATCAAGACTTTGTATCTGGATCGTTAACCACTCGTATATTGATCAATACTTAGTGGATTCCTCTAGGAGTTGGAGAAGAGAGGAGTAGAAGAATTACCCCATCTTCGAACCTCTATAAAAACTTATTGTGTCATTTACATTTCAAAGACTTTAATTTCGTGATATTACATTTATATCTCACGATAAATTTGCTATCCAATTGATAATCAACAAAGTGCTAAAACCAAGTATTGAAACAAACTTAAACCAAAATCAAGGGTGTTAAGTCTTCCAATAAAACATATCACAGTCAAGTTAAGTCTTTAGTCAAAACAAATTGAGTTATTCTATCAACAAATTTTAGTCAAGTCCGTTGAGTGACTAACTCCGCCGATTAACTAACTTAGTCATTTCCATCAAGGACTTAGCCGTAGTATTAACTCCGAATTTAAAAGGACTAAATTTGAAAAGTTGGTAAGGTTTATTCAACCCCCTTCTAAACCTTACACACACACCCCTTTGGGACCTACAAGTGGTATCGAGCGGTTGGTTCATTGAACCTTCCGCATCAAGTTACCGAACTAGATCTCCAAATCTTTCAAAGATTGTTTCAAGATTTGATCTTTCAAAACTCTTTTAATCAAAGAAATTTATTATCATGGAAGCAAATTTGACACGCATCCCTATATTCACTATTGAGGAATTTGATGATTGAAAATTCGTATGCGAGCTCATCTATCAAAGATTACACGATGAAATGTGGATAGTGATAGAAGATGGGCCACCGCAAATTTTAAAAGTGAACACAATCAGAAGGAGAGTCAAATTGAAGGTGAAGGTGAAGAGGATGTTGCTCCCCTGGACATCACCTATGGTTGAAAATGGACAAATGATGACAGAAAAGATATAACTTGGACAATGTGGCCAAGGACATTCTTTACTAAACTTTGGACAAAGCTATGTTCAATAAAGTCAAATCATGCAAAACGACTAAAGAAATCAGGACAAGCTAACCTTGATTTGTGAAGGCTCGAGCAAATCAAGGAAAATAAACTATCTCTTTCGTACAAAAATTTGAGAATTTTAAAATGCTTGCAGGAGAGACCTTGGATCAGCTGGATGCTCGGTTCACAGAAATTACCAATGAGCTATCTACACTTGGAAAAGAATATACACAGAAGGAAATATGTATGAAGATTCTAAGAAGTCTCCCAGCTGAATGGGAAATGAAGGTCATGGCACTAAGGCATTCCATGGACCTATCCAAGACATCCAACCATGAGCTATTCTCAAATCTCAAGGCCTACGAATTTGAGCTGAGGAGAAAAGACCAAGAGGAGACAGCTGTGCCCAAAATAGCCGCTCTAATTGTTAAGGATGGAAAGAGAGCTGAGGTCAAAGAAGTCATTGACCAAGAGGAAATAGCCCTGATGGTTAAAAGGTTTAACAAGTTCTTCAATAAGAACTACAAGAGAGGCAAGGGTGAATCCTCCAGAAGACACTCAGCTCCCTCCAAGTCAAGGGAAGATAGGCCAACCAAGAGAGCAGCATCAAAAGTTGAATATCAAAGGGTGACAATCCAAGAATGGAAAGAAGCGGATCAAAAGGTTGAAAATCTATCTTTGGCTACAACCAGGTCACTATGCCATTGATTGCCCATATCCTGTAGTCAACAAGTACAGGAATGAAGAGGAAAGAAAAGTCTTCGAGAAAGAAGACAAGAAAAGAAAAAGGCAATGTTGGCCGCAGAGACTACTGAGACAAATGCTCAAAAGACACAGCTTGATTGAGAGAGTAGTGAAGTGACTACTCAAGTGACTCTGAAGAAGAAGCCTTGATCCGCTTAATGGCCAAGGAACAAGACCAACCCGACCAATAAGATGAGGTACACTCTAACTCATCACACTCGGTTCTAGTGATAGTGATCGACACACACACTTCATCACCCACTCGATCTTTATGATTCATTAGGCAAAATGATGAAAGACTTTGAACACATTAAATCCTCACACACACTACTAAATGAGGAAAACAACCTACTCAAGAGCCAAACTCTCAAAATGACTAAGGAGCCGAGTACTCTAAGTCAAATAGCCGATGAGAATAAAAGTCTAAAGGCCGAAAATGCTAAGTTAATAAAGCAGAAATAGCTGCTATAGAAAAGAGGGAGAATGACCTCAAAATGTGATTGTCTCATTCACTAAGGCATCTAAATCCTTGGATGACCTTATTATGAGTCAAAGAGAATGTGGAGACAAGACAGCTTAGGATTTAATTCCTCTCGTGCTATGTCAAGCTCCAAAAGTGATTTTGGAAAAGGATCTTCAAGTAATGAAGTATCTCAAAAATCCAAAACTCCAAATGGTGCACACACATTTATTCCAAAGCACAACCACAAGCAAACCGGCCTTGGTTATAAAGGAAAAGGAAAGTTGCAGTTGAGTGTCTTTGAGAGGACAAACAGAAGAAATCCAAATTTAGTTCCTCAAAGAAACTTCAAATAGGAAATACTCAGAAAGAAGAAACAGAGCTACCAAAATTCCCAGAAATTCTATAAAAGAAATATATATGATGGGAATGGTAGAAACTACCCAAGCCAAGCTGATTGGAATAATATGAACTATCAACAAAGATCTATGGAATATAAACCTAAATGGCAAAGGCCTAAAACTCAACAAAGGCCATTCCAAAGGCATAAGAGCTATCATCAGCACACTTATGCACCTTGGCACTACACTCAGAAATATCACAACTACCCAGATACAACAATTGCTAAAACACATTCACAGCATACGACAAAAGAGACAGTTGTATGAACCTAGAACCCCAAGCAATTTGCTAAAGTTAATTATGATTATGGCACCGATAGATGGCAACCTTTTTAGAGTCAAATCATTTGGCTATAAAGCTGGTTGGATCATCTTATAACACTAACCCCTCAGACCCGGCAAGTATGAGTACCTAAAATCTAATTTCCTTGATTGCGGTTCAAGGAACAAATGAGTGCCAAGGAACCTGGTACATGGATAGTGGTCGCTTCCCAGGACATATGACAGAAACAAGAAAAATCTGTCAAAATTCAAGGAAGTCGAGGTGCAAAAGTCATATTTGGAGGAAATGAAGCTCCGGAGAAATAAGGGGCACTTTGGATCCATCAAGAAAAATGGATTAGAAATCACAGATGTTGCATATGTTGAAGGACTCAACTTCAACTTGCTAAGCATTATCCAACTTTGTGACAAGGGTTATAATGTTGGATTCAACATGGGTATATGCCAAATCAAGGACATCAATCCAATGAAGTTGTCTTTGCAAGGATGCGACATAAAAGAACATGTATGTGGTAGATTGGTCAACTCGCAACACCAAACACCTGTGTCATAGCAAAGAGCACAACCGAATCTAGTTGGTCGTGGCACAAGAAGTTCGAGTCACCTGAATTTCAAAACAATTAACAAGCTTGCCAGGAGCAATCTTGTAGAAGGACTTCCAAACTCAGTGTACAAGAAGGAAAGTGTATGTGATGCATGCCATATGGGAAAGCAAATCAAATCATCATTCAAAGAAAAGACATGTCCATCTTCAACTAGAATATTGCACCTGCTACATATGGATCTATTTGGTCCAGTTGAACCACTAGCATAAGTTGGAAGAAATACACCTTGGTGGTAGTAGATGACTACTCAAGATATACATGGGCAATATTCATGTGTAAGAAGAAAGAAACTCTGCAGAAACTACCACAACTGATGAAAAGAATCCAAAATGAGAAAAGTTAAACCATTATCAAAATAAGATCTGACAGAGGAACTGAGTTTGTCAATAGTATAATCACTCAATACTGTATTGAAAATGGTATTGGTCATGAATTATCTGCAGCAAGGACTCCACAACAAAATGGAGTTGCAGAAAGAAGGAACATAACTCTTAAAGAAGCAGCAAGGACCATGTTAGCTGAAGCAGGGCTACCTAAACGATTTTGGGCTGAAGCAATAAACACAACATGCTATACTCAAAATATATGCATGATAAATAGACAGCTGACAAAGACTCCCTATGAGATTTGGACAGGGAGAAAGCCAAATGTTGTATATTTTAGAATATTTGGATGCAAATGCTTCATCCATAACAATGGCAAAGATAATTTAAAGACTTTTGATGCTAAAGTCGATGAAGGTATCTTCTTGGGATACTCAAAAAAGCAAAGCCTCTGAGTACTCAACAAGAGGACTATGGTTACAGAAGAATCCATCCATGTGGTGTTCGATGAGCCCAATGTAAATGGAGAAGACTTTGAAGAGTCACCGATAAGCCAATCAACCAACCATGCGAGAAGAGTCCATATGTTGAAGTCAAGCTGGAATTATAAACCCGGAGGAAGATGAGAAAGCCGAGTCTCAAAAAATTTGAAAATTTGGCAAAGAAAGTGATGATGAGAGAACTGATCAAAATAACACACCGCAAGATGACTCAATCCACTAACTTACTCCAACCTGATGTAAGATGGCTGAGAGACCATCCACCAGAACTAGTCATTGGAGATGTAAGAGAAGATGTCAAAACTAGATCCAACTCAACAAGAAGCAATGTTCACATGCTTCATCTCACAAATAGAACCAAAAGATGTGTCTCAAGCATTGGATGACACACATTGGATTCAAGCTATGCAAGAAGAGTCAATCGGTTTGAAAGAAATAAAGTGTGGGAATTGGTTCAAAGACCTACCCATCAAAATGTTATTGGCACTAAATGGGTGTTCAAACAAGATGAATGAGAAAGGTTCGTGGTAAGAAACAAAGCAAGATTGGTAGCCAAAGGATATTGCCAAGAAGAAGGGATAGATTTTGATGAAACATTTGCTCATGTGGCAAGATTGGAAGCCATAAGGATGTTTCTTGCCTATGCGACTCACAAGAACTTTATTGTATATCAAATGGATGTAAAGAGTGCATTTCTTAATGGTTTATTGGAAGAAGAAGTGTATGTTGAACAACCTCCGAGGATTTGAGCGTAAGACTCTTGGAGATAAAGTATACAAACTCGAGAGAGCTCTATATGGATTAAAACAGGCACCCGAGCATGGTATGATACATTGTCACAATTCTTGGCGAGAACGGATTCACAAAAGGCAAAGTGGACATAACACTCTTCGAATTCAAGATAGGAAGAGTATACTTGTTCAAATATATGTGGATGACATCATCTTTGGATCAACAAACAAAGAGTCATGTGTGATAAATTTTCAAATCTCATGCAAAGCAAATTCAAATGAGCATGATGGGAGAACGACATTCTTCCTTGGACTTCAAGTGAAACACCAAGGATGGAACCTTCATAAGTCGACAAAATACACACGTAGATTTAATGAAGAAATTCGGTATGGAAGAGAAGTTTTTACGTGAAAATACCAATGAATACATCGATTAAAATGGATATGGATGCGGATGGCAAGCCTAGATCAAACAAGATACTGAGCACTTATTGGATCATTGCTCTATCTCACAAAGCGGGCGGACATCACCTTTGTTTGTAGGTGTATATGCAAGATTTCAATCTGCTCCAAAAGAAAGCCACATGACTCAAAACAAGAGAATTTTGAGGTATTTGAAAGGAAGCCAAGAAGTTGGTTTATGGT
This sequence comes from Rehmannia glutinosa, assembly GCA_016081115.2. Lineage (NCBI taxonomy): Eukaryota > Viridiplantae > Streptophyta > Magnoliopsida > Lamiales > Orobanchaceae > Rehmannia > Rehmannia glutinosa. Next base: position 151,980 of record JABTTQ020000466.1, on the reverse strand, counting down.
ATCCAAAGGAAGGTGGATTCAAGCTAATTGGTTATTCGGACTGACTATCTTTGGATGTAGAGTTGACAGAAAGAGCACCTCGTGGCACATGTCAAATGCTTGAAATATGCTAATTTCCTGGTTTAGCAAGAAGCAAAATTCAATAGCCACCTCCACAAATGAAGGCAGAATACATAGTCATGCGGGCAGCTATTGTGCCCAAGTCTTATGGATGAGACAAAGAATGAGAGACTATAAGGTTGAGGAAAAAGAAATTTCAATTATGTGTGATAAAACAAGTGCAATTGCAATCACTCAAAATCCTGTGTTGCATTCAAGAACAAAGCACATTGATGTCAGATATCACTTCATAAGAGATCATTTTGAAAAGAAGGACATCACCTTGGAATATATTTCAACGATAAACAAATGTTGGGGCATTTTCACAAAACCATTATGTGAGTCAAGATTTGAAGAACTCAAGCATGAATTAGGGTTAATTGAGCCGAGTTGACACTCGGAAGACTCTAGGAAAAGAGATGAAACATGAAAAGAGGAAAAAGAGTCAACTCGTAATTCAGCTAAGTAAATCACCAGATCGAAAAGTCACCGACCGAGTTAGCGGACAGCTGAGTCACAAGGAGAATAGAGAGAAGAAGGATCGAATCAGCTAAGGAGTAAGCTGAGTCATTTATGAGCAAAGTGACAAAACGCCGTCGTTTTTACTAAGCGGGAATGTTTTTAAGAATGACGTCGATAATTATGACGTGTCTGAAATAAAAGCCGCACACCAAGCTTATGATTGGAAATAAATGCCGCCGCATTAAATGCGAGAACTTAAATGCTAATCGGCGTGCAAGATCTAAGCCGTTGATCTTGATCAAATTTCAAAAACCACCCGCACGTCCTTTCATAAACCATACTTAAACCATTTCGTCCATTTCTCACTCACTTTACCCAAAACTGTTCATCTCTCTCTCGAAAGCAAAAGCAAAAATTTTCTCTCAAAACCCTATCAATCCTCGCCGGTTTTCAAGTTTCGTTCGGTAAAACATCTCGAAATGGCATCTACTCATGATTTTGTCAAGCTAGGAAAGCAAATCCACACCGAGTCTCATGGGACTTCGATGGTATGGTTAAACAAGGGGCCGACGACATCCTCGTGAATAAGATTGCTTTGAGAAACTGAAAAAATTTGGATTAAGACCATTTTTGACGATGGAGTTCCCAGCGACCTCACGCAGAAGAGGTCGCACAGTTTTGCGTGAACGCTCGAGGTTCACGATGAGGGCATCAAGTCCTCTCGCTCATGGAAAGAAGTTCACCATTATCGCCAGATCCGCAAAACACCGCTTGTTGCCGGAAGGAGTGCCGGAAATTTATGAAGTGATGTCGACTTGGGCCGCTACTTGGAAGGAAGTAGCCAGACCATTGTCTTCGAAAGTAGTCTATACAAACTAATAAGAGGCTATCAAGGAGGACTACCACAAATTACATCGGACATCGTTGCCAAATGCATAGACATCAAATTTGGGAGCTTTGACCGCTTGTCCAAAGCAAAGTTGATCGTGATGGTGCGATCATTGAAGAGAATAAAGTGAACTGGCCTGAGTTTGTATACAGCAGACTCGCCCGAGAATCGTTGGGAATAAATCCTTCAGAGGATGGTACATTTGGAGGTTCCTCGGGATACGGCCCGGTGATTGGCCGAATGATGGAAAGTAAAGGAAGTCCCTCTTCGACATGGAAAGACGTTCCATGTAAACAAGAGGATGTTTTGATCAAACCTCTCCTCGGCGCACAAAAAGAGAGCCTACACTAAAAGAGTCGATACAAGTGAGGGGAATCACCACCACGATGATACTGACTTACTCCCGTCCTCAAAAGAAGGTCGCTCCTGCAGTTACCAAGAAGATCACGCTTTGCCCAAAGAAGAAAGAAAGAAAAAGAAATCGCTCCCGCCCGCAGCCGAGTCACTCCGCTCCCGCATCCGTGTCTCCTTCCCCCTCGCAGCCGCAGTGGAGAAGGAATCTCAAATACCTTCTTCTTCGTCAAGAAAAGGAGAATCGATAAGCCACGACGGCGGCTCTCCTCGTAAGAAGACGACGGCACCGCCCCCCGCCCAGGACTCGAAGAAACCTTATCTCGAACCAAGTCCCTCCGGTACAAACAAAGAGAAGAAGAAGAATCTTCAAGCGTTCGAGCTTGAGAACCGGGGAGTCACCACTCACCAAACAAATATCGGAGACTACCGAGAAGTAGAGTCTCCGTAAATCATTGATGAAACAAAAGTCTGTGAAGGCAATCAAGAGAGGCAAGTCAAGACACAAATATAGTTCGAACAAATGAGACACAAGAAGTAGGCCGAGAAAGCAAACTCGCCTCGCTGACAGGGTCATATCCCCTCCTATAACGCGGACTGACGACGGTATGGAGCACCAAAGCTTGCTACCTTCATCCCCGAGAACGAGGGACAAAGAAAGGAGAAGATGATAGAGATGATGATGATGTGATGATCCTATCCCCACCTTATCCAGGACATCCAAAATCGTCATGCGAGAGTGGAGGAAGTGGAAGTTGAGTCGATCCAGTGAACAGTTCCAAAGACCGAGTTTATCAAAGAAGAAGAGAAACTCTTGAACTTTCTTGGAGTGACCACTGTGGTCCAAGCACTGGATGAAGAAAAATCGCACGTATATCTTGGCAGATCTTCAAGGACAAGGAGAAGGAGAGATAGGCGGAGGAAGGCGAGGCTCGTGAAAAAGGCCGCCTTTGTCCTTTTATCGAACCATCGAACATACACATCCTCATCTCGACATTTTCTCGGGAGTGAAGATGATGATCCGACCTCCGCTTTCTGAGAAGAATTAGAGATGCAAAGCCGTGCGGAATCCGTGAGCCCTACATGAGCAAAGGATGTTGGAAGGACCAGGAGTCTTCCACATCACACCGAATTTGATCCCATGGGAGGGGTGCAGCAGATTGCCACTATTGTTGCTTGCCACCACTTCCCACTCATTCGGAGGAAGGTGTTAAGGAACTGGCGATGAAACGGGATTGTGGGGACCCCAACGAGCCAACCCCTAATGAAGGTGTCTTACCACCCGCCCCAACGGCTGCATACTCAATGGGAACAGCCGGAGTCCGAGACGAGTGACCCCATTCCAAGTCACTCACCGGTGTGCCAACCGAGGGGGAAACTCTATCCACCGCAAAGCAAGGTCGGAGGATCTTTGCGGTGACTCCATAATGAATCTCGGAGGCGAAGTGGAGAAGGAACAATCACAGAATACCCGGCAAGTTGTCATCAACGAGGCTCGCATGGCGATTGAGACTCGTCTCTCACCGAGGTGCCAATCGCTTCTGCAGCCAATGACGCCTGCGATGTAGTCGAGTCACGCGGAAGGAACCGCCTTGGGAGTTAACACTGGCACCGAAAGTGCAATCCATGGAGTTGAGACTCCGGTGGATGCCACCACGAAGACCCCAATACAAATGACACCGTGAAGGATGTCCAAGGCCTCGCCGCAGCTTGAGACTCGGGGAGGTAATGAAGGCCAACGGGAGGTTGAGACTTCCCGGGGTAAAGAGATCGAGGCACGAAACATCCCTCCCGCCATCATTGATTCATCAGAAAAGGAGATAAGTGCTCTTCACGACTCCCAGGATAATCTTGATGTAACTTTTCCGGGATCCGAAGGTGAAGATGAAGTTGAGTCATCCCCTATTGCAGATCCAAAAGACTCAGCTGAGGATGTTCCAACCACGAGTAAGTCTGACCTCAAGACTACTCGCCAAACATTCAACTTTGATGATAAGCCACCCATGGCAATCTCGTCATCGTCAATGACGCTCGATAAGGCCGAGGACCATCAACTCATTTGGAAAAACCAAATTGAGACCGACGAAGTTGTTGAGACACCGAGGCTCAAAGCAAGTCGGGTCGACTTCACAATGACCACGGTGAAACAGAGTCCACTGCGCAGCTCCCCAAGTCAGAAGCAGTTAGACTCCACAGGGGACTTCACGAGCACCATTTATCATTGAACATTCCAGATTGTCCGTGATGATCCTTTTGTAGAATCGTTTCCTTTCTCTCTGGGAGGTACCCGACCTCCCTAAAGAATCAGCTAGAGATCGTGAGCGCTTCCACGCACTGACCACTGTTATTCCATCGTGACACCATTGTTCCACCGACTATGACTTTGACGCTTGGCCGTCGAAACAGAGGAGACAATTTGAAGTTCGGGAAGTTTTCAAAGCACTTATTTGCCGAGATTGAAAAGATGGAGAGGCACCAGGCCTCACCGACATGAGGATGGATAACAGAGATGCCAACCTTATCGCGATTTGCGAGGCATAATAGTCGATCCGGAGTGGTGGCAACAAAGAAGCAGACAATGCGTGTGGAACAAGCTCGATATGTCAGGACATTGTTCAACAATGCGTGAGAATGCTGATGCAAAGACAAAATTGCAAGAGCACATCGAACAAATGCATGAATCTCACACCATAGAGATAAAACTACTGCGTGAACACAATAAGAACGAGCTCCTGCGCGTGGAAGAGAATATAGATCGAAAATTCAGTCTTCTCATGGCTGAGATGAAGTTGGTAGCAGCTGAATCCAACGCCACCCGCACTGAGTTCCGTGCAGCATACTCCGCAGCAGATTCGAAGCAGAACTCGGCTATCAGCAGACTAGACTTCTTGCTTGCTAGCTTGTTTCCAGGGGTTCCTCTCTCATTTGATGATGCCAAAAAGGGGGAAGAGGAATACCTAAAGGCGCTGAAGGGATCTGAAGCTGAGAAGGAGGAAGCAGCTGTGAAGGGAAAGACAACTGAGGAAGTAATAAGAGAGAAGAAAGGGAAGTCTGTTGAGGGGAAAAGTTCGAAAGATGATACCTTGATGATTGCTAAAACCCCTCAACAAGGTCTTGTCACACCGTGATATTATCAAAAACTCCCAAAGGACTCTGCCACTCCAACACTCACTTTGCACCTATGGTTTAAAAGAGAAAGACAATTGAAGCGAGGATGAAGGAAGTGGAAGGAAGGATGGATGCCCGAGTTATGGATATTCTCAAACAACATGGAGGCATTCCAAATGCAGAGACACCTATGCCATTTCGATCTTTGGAACGAGCCAAGATCTGTTGATGAATTCAAGATGCTCGCATCTCAAGGTTACTTCGCAAATATGTCCACGGCTCAAGCCTGGATTTGTCTTGGGAAAAAGGTCTCACACTATGTGAAGAAGGCGACAAGCGGCCAGACCATCGCGCTCTCGCTAGTCACTCACCTGGAAAAAGAAGACCCAAAGACAAAGACACGCCCGCAGGAAGAGGAAGAAGCAAAGGTGTTGGAAGAGGTTTCGGACCTAGACCTCCGCCCAAAAATATTGAGTATATAGATCCGGCAAGAAAGGAGGGATCTATTGGGCTGATTTGACGAAGTAGCCAACTGCCGTGGCTAAGAACAATGCCGAGTATGTGAAGAGAATTGAAGAGGAAAATAAAAGACAAACTCAAATGGCTATGGGAGGAAAGACAAGAAAGACCGAGAAGAGATGAAGTCGCTGGAAGGGCGTATGAAAAGAAGAAGGCGGTGAAGATGAGAAAAAGAGAAGAAGATCGAAGATGACAGAGCCAAGAAGATGAAAGAAGGAGGCAAATGAAGGAGATGAAGTGTTGTTGTTCACCCTTTGTGTATTTTACTATGTAAATACATTTTTATGTAAGTCTTACTCTACATTGAATAAAATTATACAATTCTATACTTGTGGAGATATAGAACATCATGGTTACTTTAAGGTCCATTTAAGCTTTGATACACTCGTAAAACAACTATGTAAAGAACAAGAATGTTATGATCAATAAAAGATCGATTCTAAGAATACATTCTGATTCTACATTTGCTGTATGTATCTTTCTTTGCTTTAATTATTGATGTATGTTTTAAGTTTTGGCATCATCAAAAAGGGGAAATTGTTGGGAAATTATTTTGTAGATTTTGATGAATGCCATGTAAAACTTAGAATAGGAAGTTGGCACCCCATTTTTGTTGTAAATTGCATTGTAATAGATAGGGCTGGGTCGAGCCGAGTTAAGTCGGCTATACCGAACATGCAAGAAGACAACCGGAGACTAGAAGGAAGACTCACTGTGAGGCACTGGGTATGACAAAGAAGAGAAGATAGGAACTCGATCAAGGTGCACCAGATGCGGTGAGTGAAGTATCGATCAAGTCAACTCAAGATAGCCAAGTCTCAAGTTGAAGTGACAAAGAGTCATCCACTTATTGGAAGGCGACTCAAGTCACCTGGGAAGGCAATGAAATGCGATCAAGTCGAGATAATCGAAAGAGATCCGTTGCACGTAAATCAAGAGAATTACTTAAACAAGTAATACTTCCATACTACCTTTGTTAAAGTGCACACCCGATAAGCGTGCAAAAGGAATAAACCAATGGGAAGACTGCACCGTGTCGATCTCCGAAAAGTCAAGGATCATGTATACGAGGAAATGTCAATTCCAAGAACTGCAACAAGACAAGCCAACGACCACAAGTGACTTTCAAAAAACAAGCCTATCTCTTCAACGGACAGATTTTTGAAAGACCACTATAAAAGACTGAGGAGTTTATTTTAGAAAAGGTTACCCTGACCATCTGAGAATTGAATACAAGCAAGAAAGAAACATTTGTAACCTGAAATATTCTCAAGTTATTAAACGCTAAATCCTCAAGCCTACATTACGAAGGAAATCAATCCTACACTCACCTGTGAAGGAAAGACGACTTCAATCAGTTGAAGAGGAAACATTTGAAGAATCAAGGGGGTCTACATTCCACGAAGGATTGTAGGAAGGTTCAAGATCGAACCAGACTTAAGTAATTTGGAGGGCTTCGTGATCAAATACAAGGAACTTGAGCAAATGGCCTGTAGTAGCAAGACAAATTGCCTGTGAAGAAGTCGTATGAGAAGCCACCGTGTGATCAAGGCATCTCCAGATCGAGTCCCAAAGGATCAAGTCAATCGTGTGATCAAGACTTGTATCTGGATCACAACCACTCGTATATTGATCAATACTTAGTGGATTCCTCCAGGAGTTGGAGAAGAGAGGAGTAGAAGAATTACCCCATCTTGAACCTCTATAAAAACTTATTGTGTCATTTACATTTCAACACTTTAATTTATGCATATTACATTTATATCTGCTGATAAATTTGCTATCCAATTGATAATCAACAAAGTGCTAAAACCAAGTATTGAAACAAACTTAAACCAAAATCAAGGGTGTTAAGTCTTCCAAAAAAACATATCACAATCAAGTTAAGTCTTTAGTCAAAACAATGAGTTATTCTATCAACAAATTAGTCGAGTCGTTGAGTGACTAACTCATTGATTAACTAACTTAGTTGTCCATCAAGGACTTAGCTGTGTAGTATTAACTCGAATTTAAAAGGACTAAATTTGAAAAGTTGGTAAGGTTTATTCAACCCCCCCTTCTAAACCTTACACTCACACCCCTTGGGACCTACATTCATAATTATATAGAATTATATTTAAGTTGATTAAATTTAATAAAAAAATACTTATTTTAATTGAAGAAAATATCTCAAAATATGTATCCAAATATTATATTACATTTATCCATACAGAAAAATTAATTTTATATTTCATATAAAATTATATTCATAATAGTTTTTTATATAGAGAAAATTATTTTATATATTAACGTATTTTCATGTAAATAGAAATTATTTTTCATATTTGTCAACTTATTTTGATATTCAACTTTCAAAGTTGTACAATGACCACTGCATATAAATTTTTCTATATGATATTTTTGTGATATATGTGATATATATATAAATAGAATAGTTTTTGTTTTTTTCAAATTCATTTTTCTCTAAAATTATTCTGTTAAATATAAAACATATTTTTTTGATTGATCCCCTTAATAATTATGAATTGTTCAACTTTCTAAACCTTAAAAAGTATTGGAATTCGAAATGATTTTATTGTTGATTATACTGAAAATATAATTTATTAAATATTTAAAAACATTGGGCAATTGATACTTTTTTCAAACGTTTACTTTCTTATTGATAAATATGCTCTATAAATAGATAAAATTCATACTCACAAAATTTGTTATCAACCAAATATCTGTATTTAAAGAGATTTTTTCATAGTTTGTAATAATTTATTTTTCTATAGTTTAATCGGATGATTTATAATCAAGTTAACTATCTTTATATTTTAATTATCTATTCAAATTTTAAATTTTTTGCAAATTACTAAAAATTATTTTTATAAAATTAAAGTTCGTGCATCACACGGTCTGAAACATACCAAATATGAGAACTTGAATAGAGAAAAATAATTAGAAAATCCAAATAATACAATACAAATCCGAATAATAAAATTTCAAAAAAAATTAAAAATTGACTTAACAACATGAATAAATAAAATTATTGTACATAGTTCCCATATACATGTATTAATTTTTAATTTATTGCATGACCAACTTTGCAAAAATCTCTGCATCCAATTTACACATATGAACAACTTTCAAAAATTATTTTGCAACCGAATTAACTATTACAACCTTAAAATAAACATAGCACCAATTTTCACGCTTATTAAGAATCTAAATATGACTAAACAAAATGTGCAACGAAATTGTGCCTTATGCAATTTTATGAAAAATTAGTTTTCAAAAATCGAACACAAATACATAGTTTTGAATGTATTTTTTTTCCATGATATATTCTCAAGTATGATATATATTTTTTTTTACCTCATCAATAAAAAACATTAAATAGTATTTATCATGTATTGTTTGATGCTATTTTAAAACTATTACAATGCAGGAGATATAACTCATAAAACTATTAGGAAAATACACATATCACAACGCAAAAAGGAGGCCTCATAGATATACATCTCGTGCATCACACGGGTTAAAGACTATTCTAATTGACAAGAATTACAGAACTAATTATAGAAAAAAAAATAGTATATGATATAATCTTATTTTAGTTAAAAATTGTAGAAAAATTGACATGATGCCTATAATAAGTATATATAAATTATGGAAAAATAACAAATTATTATTTACCATATTAATTTTTTGATTCAAGTGGATGATAAAATTATGAATACACTAAATACAAAATGAATACAGTTAAGTGAAAATTATAATTATTTTAGATTATAAGTTGATATAATAATAATGTTTTTTTAAATATTTGATGTTTTCTTAGAATTCAGTACTCTTAAATTAATTATAATACTCTACTTTAAATTTTAATTTCTCCTTCATTCAAACACCATTTTGGACAAATAAATATTCGATTTCACTACAAGAAAATACCAGTTTATCTACAGAAACATTTGTAGGTATTAAGACAAATATAAAGTGTAGTTAAAATCGTTGTTGGTAATATCATTGTAGGTAAATATTTACCTACAAAATCTAAAATCATTGGTAAATACCTACAAAGATTTCTGTCAAATAAATTTAAAAATTGACGTTGATCCGTTTGCGGTATAATTTGGGAAAATTAATTTTTTATTTTGTCGGTATTCGTAGGTAATTATAAAATTTAGTGATAAAATTATTTCTCAAGCGAATTCTATCAAGAACCGAATTTTCTTATAGTGTTTTAATATTCTCACGGAGTAGAACAAGAATCCATTTTTACTTTTGTCATTAGGCAATTGAGGTCCAAAGAAAATCCCACCCAAAGATGCAATATCCTTCATTTTTCCAACAATCCCCCACGTGAAGGAAATTTCGAGGATACAAAAATTTGGTGATAAATTCCAACAATTGAACCCAACATAGGACAGGTATTAGGGGTGACCACGGTTCCAAAACCATCGGTTCCGGTTCCTCATTTTGGAGGAACCGGAACTATTTCCTCACGGTTCTAGTTCCAAAATTGGAACCATCGGTTCCGGTCCAGTTTCGAACTCGGTTCTTCTATGGTTCTGGTTTCGGTTAATACTAGAACCGTTTGTTTATCTTTTGATATTTTTTTAATTTTCTAAAAATAGTTTATCGATTTCAGTTAAAAAAAAAGAAAAAGACTTGGACTTAATATTCAATTAAGTTTTATGCTTAATATTAATAATAATATTAAACTATCTATATATATTATTAGAGTATATAAGAATCAAATTTCACATAGTTCGCTTACAACATTTGGTCTAAAACGTGTCTTATGTAGTTATGAACACAAAACATCATAATAAACATTTCACATTTCTTCTAGCATATGTTTACCAAAAACAATGTTGGTTTTAAACTTAAAAAAATGGTTCCATCACGGTTCCGTCACGGTTCCACCGACAATTCTAACAGACGGTTACACGATTTTTGAGACGAAGGAACTAGAACTAAAACCGGCCTACACGATTCCGGTTTTGGAACTGTTAACCACAGTTACGGTTTAGAAACCGTTGATTACAATTCCGATTTCGGTTTGGAATCGAGTTTCAATGCCATTTAGCCACCCGTAATAGATAGGTGTTACCTTTGAACCTTTCCTTATGAAAGTATATTTACTTTACTAGCTGATTAGTAGGCACGATGTCTTTGAACTATTCTGTGTTTTGTGTAAACGATGATATACCTCACACGGGATTCTTCCTAACATACTTCAGTTCTTATTGTTATGTTCATTCATGGCCTTGAACATACGTCTGATTCTGCAAGAGGTTCTAAGATTGAGCTTCACATAATTCTCTTCGAAGCGACCCCACTTCTCTCTCACATAGATGATTCTTCTTTAGAGTAGCCCGCACTACCCAGCTTGGCGCACAAGAATCATTAAAAGCCAAATGCTTATTCTTTTCGCAATGGGCTGTACTATTAAGGAATAGACAAGGGAAAATTTCCCCACAGTGATCCTAGAGTCTTTTTATAATTAGATTGTCCTATTAAACCTAGATCTTGGGATCTCCAGTCAACTAGGTTGGGTTTTTATTGTATCAACTTATTTTTCTAGAGGCTTAAGTCTCATTCCTCTTGATGATTTTGCAACTAACTCTTGATCTAACCATTTGGTTAATGGATTCGCTAAATTATCCTTCAACTTCATGTAGTCAATTGAGATAACACCAGTTTAGAGTAGTTGTTTAATGATATTGTGTCTAGACTTACCATTATACATATTGCTCTGTGCCCTGCCAATCGCGGAATGACCATCACAATATACACAAATTGCTGGCACAGGCTTTGTCCATCTTGGAATATCTTCTAAGAAGTTTTGGAGCCATTCAGCTGCTTCTCCACACTTGTATAAAGCTATAAACTCATACTCCATTGTGGATCTAGCTATAACCATATGCTTAGAAGATTTCCAGGATATGGTTGCACTACGTAAAATAAATACAAATCCATTTGTAGACTTAGAATTTGTAATATCAGATATACAATTAACATCCTTGTATCCTTCAATTAGGGTTGTGCATGGGACTTGTAGATCACTGGAACCGAACCGATATCCGAACCTAAAAATATCAGTTGACTTTTTGACTTTCTCCGAACCGAACCGTTCTGAAAATATTTTTGGTACGGTTCTGGATATTTTTGAAATATCTGTACCGAGAACCGTATCGAGCTGTACCAATCTGTACCGAACCGATGATCCGAAGATAGAACTGATTTTTAAGAATTTTTTTAATACATACATATATATTATTTTTATCTTATTTATATTTTAATATTGTGACACCCCACATTTAATTAATATAGAAAATTATCTGATATAATTATTATATTAAGTTTCACTGATGGAGCTTATGTAAAAGTATATGTGCTATTACAACACATATTTTTGAAGTAATTTTAGTTGGGATTGTATTATTTATTATGAATTTATAATTTGAGATTGTATTGCCCTTTATGATTGTAGTATTTATTGAGATTGCACTAAAGAAAGGAATGGACTATAATTGTTTGGTAATTTTTACATTCATTTTTTTTATTTTTTTCTTATTTTGTGTGTTTTACTTATAACTAATCTCCGTTTCATCGCCCCGAATCAGACGCATCCCAAACCGTCCCCGTTAGAACCGAATCTGTGCAGCATCAACCGCATCAATTTTTGGTACGGTTCGGTACGGAGATTTTTTTTCTCCACGGTTCGGTTCTGGAGATTGATTTTTAAAATCTCCGAACTTCGGGATGGTTCTGGAGATTTATGAATCTCCGAACCATCCCGTACCGTGCACACCCCTACCTTCAATAACAGCAAGATATCTTGAATAATGCAGTCCAAAATCACGAGTGTATCTTAAATACCTTAATATTCTCACTATACATTTTCAGTGGTCATGTCTTGGATTACTCGTGTATCTGCTTAATTTTATTCACTGTATAATCAATGTTTGGTCTTGTACAACTCATTAAATACATCAGACTTCCTATGAGTCATGAGCATTTTAGTTGAGACATAGCCTCACCTCTATTCTTTGATAGATGTTGACTCGTGTCTATAGGAGTTCTAGTTAATGACGTGTCATCCTTACTAAATTTCTCTAAAATCGTGTCCACATAATGTGACTGATCAAGTGTCAGTCCATTTGAAGTTCTAGAGATCTTTATTCCGAGGATCACATCAGCTAAACTCATATCTTTCGTGTCAAACCTCGAGTTCAACATACCTTTTGTGGATTTAATTATTTTATCAATACTACCAATAATAAGCATGCCTGGTTTCGTAGATGGAGTACATGGTCCCAGGAAGGACCCCTGTCAAGAAGGAAGCTCGTGCCTCTCGGTCTTCTGGAGTGTGTTGTTTAGATAGCATAGAAGAATGCGTAGCCAAAGATCCATTTACCCAGACGGTGTGCGAAATGAGGAAATTTTCCATAGTAGGCCGAGTTTGACTCGCATCTACATAAAGACACAAAATGACATAGCCATTTTCAGTCTCTTTGACATAAACACGTTTATAAATTCATTTATTTTAAATCCATATTCTTTCATGGCATTATCAATTTTTTCATGCCATTGTTTGGTGCCTGTTTCAAGCCATATAATGACTTGACCAATTTACAAACTTTATTCTCTTACCCAGGTGCAGAGAATCCCTCAAGTTGTTCCATGTAAATCTCCTATTCTAAATCTCCATTTAGAAAAGTAGTTTTTACGTCCATTTGGTGTACTTCAAGATTCTGCAGAATGACAATTGCAAGTTCCAATCTAATGGTGGTTATCAATTGTTCCATCCACCTTCATTTTCTTCTTGAAAATACATTTATATTATAGTGGTTTACTTCCTTCAGGAAGATCCACTATTTATCAGGTATGGTTTTGCAAGATGGAATCAACTTCACTTTTTATGGCCTATTTCCAAAATGATCCTTCAGAAGAATTTATAGCTTCTTTGTAGCTTTGAGTTTCACTTTCCAATATGTAGGTTAGAAAATATGGACCAAAAGATTTTTCTATCCTAGCTCGTTTGTTGCTTCTAAGTTTCACCTCTTATTCTTTGTTTCCTTGCTCTTGTTCTATCGAATCATGTATCCATTTAGAAGATCTTGCTTTTTCTTTCGATCTACAAGAAAATATTTTTTCAAAGAATGAGCATTTCTTGATTCAATTATCGTGTTCTTATGTATATCTTTAATTTTAGATTCATGCACAAGAAAAAATGCAATCAACAGTTTTAGGACCTATCTTCACCTTCTTTGGTGTAGGTATAACAACCTTAGCAAGACACCCACACTCGTAAGTATTTTTAGGATGACATTCTTCCATACCACAACTCATAAGGGCTTTTGTCTAATTTCTTACGGGGTACATTATTTAAAAAGGTAATTAGTCACAAAAACAACCTTTCTCTGCACATGTTATGAGGGAAACCAGAATTTAATAACATGGCATTCATCATTTCTTTTAGTGTACGATTTTTTCGTTCTGCAATGCCATTTTGTTGAGGTGAATAAGGTGTTGTTGTTTCGTGTCTAATTCCGTGTTGGGCACAAAATTCAGCAAATAGTGATTCATATTCATCTCCACGATCACTTCTTAGCACCTTGATTTTCTTGTTGTGTTGATTCTCAACTATATTTTTATAGAGAATGAATTTCTCTATAGCTTCATCTTTACTTTTAAGAAGATACACATAAAAAAATTTTGTGTTATCATCAATAAAAGTAATGAAGCACTTGTTACCACCCCGTGTGTGTGTCAATTTTAAATCACATACATCAATGTGATTTAAATCAAGTGGTTCATTGTTTTGTTCAATATTTTCAATGATGTCCTTGTTAACTTTACCTCAACACAAGTTTCACACTTGTGATTGGAATCAATGTGGAATGTTGATATATAATTTAAGTTAATTAATATACAAAAAGTATCATAATTAACATGCCCTAACCTACCATACCACAAATTGGAAGACTCAAGCAAATAAACAGAAAAGTTTTTCATTTTATTGCCATCTAGTTTCACCACCATTACACTGAGCTTAAAAAGCCCATCAATTACATAACATTTTTCCAACAATGATCCATTTTTCATTAATGTTACAACATCTGAGTCAAAGACAACGCGAAAACCATGCTTAATTAAAAGCGATCCGGACATCAAGTTTTTCCGGACATCTGACACATATAACACATTGGTGAGAGTCAGCTCCTTTTCGGACATCACTTTCAGAACCACGTTTCCTTGACCTTTGATGTCAAAAGTGGCAGAATCGCCCATGAACAACTTCTCACCCTTCTCAACACCCTCAAAGGTACTGAACATCTCCTTGTTGGAGCACACATGTTTGGTACCGCCAATGTCTATTCACCTCTGATTTGGGTTTGAACCCACTAGATTCACCTCAAAAATTACAGCAACAAGATTCACCTCAAGTTTTTTTGGATTTCTTTTTTTCTTTGGAGCTTTCGCCATGATCCACAATATTAGCTTTAGCAACCATATGATTGAACATTTTTCTTTCAGAACCTTTGTTATTTTCTTCAATTTGAAGCCTACCAATAAGTTCTTCAACATTCATCTCTTTTTTTTATGCTTCAGATAGTTCTTGAAGTCTTTCCAAGATGGTGACAATTTTTCAATTATTGCGGCCACTTTGAAAGTTTCACTCAAAACAATCCCCTCAGCATGAATTTCATGCAAGATCACCTGAAGTTCTTACACTTGTCTTACTCCACTTTCAAAGAAGAAGACAAACCCACATATTTTCTTCTTTTAAATTAATTGCAATACTCCACTTTAAGCTTTAATTTCTCCTTCATCCAAACACCATTTTGGACAAATAAATATTCGATTTTAATGTTCTCATGGAGTAGAACAAGAATCCACTTTTACTTTTGTCATTAGATAATCGAGGTCCCAAGAAAATCACATCCAAATATTCAATTTTCTTCACTTTTCAAACACCAATCACTGTCAAAACAGGCTTCCCCGAGCTTGTTGATTGGTATAGAATAGAAGATGATCAAGAACATATGTCTATGTACAGACCAGATGACGATCAAACAATAGACAGATTCCCTGAGGTAGCAGATGTTGAAGAAGAAGATAATATTGTTAATCAAATGGAAGGTTAATAATAATCAATTAATTTCAGCAAAAAAAAAATGTCGGCATCAGATGCAATGAGAGATAAGTTGTAGCGACTCTTGTTTAGAACGATGTGACGGGTCTACTATAGCATAATTGAAAAAATTCCTAAAATATCCCTAAAATACATAAAAATGGAGGATCCCACTCACATGGGAATCAAGTTTTTTGAAGCCAAAACAAGAGAGAAACTTCAACAAATTCTCATAGAGCAATTCATTTCCATATTTCTTAGAGAAACTAGTGGAAACAAATAATACCTTACGATGAATATACTTATAGCCAATTAGTTAGTCTGACTCAATGGGAAGGATTAAGAATATGTCAAGACTTAAAACTCCAAAACATTTCAAATGGGAATTAAAGAAAACTAAATTAGAATTAGATATTTGTGTCAATAATTTTATATTGATCCTAATAAACCATCTCCAGGATGCTCGGGTAGTTATCATAAACTCTACAAAGATTCTCATAAAGAACACTACAAATCCCATAAGGAACATCATAAATCCCGTAGAAAATTTCATAGAAATAAACATTTTTCTAGAGAAAAATATTACAAAAATAAAAAAAATTCAAGAACCAATAATAATCAAAACTCTAAAGAATGTTTCATAAATGCTGAATGTTGGAAAGTCATAAGAAATGTCACACTGCTAAATATTGTTGATCAAATAAAAGAATACAAGAATTACAACTAGAAGATGAAATTATGAATAAAATTATAAATCTCTTAATAGAATCCTCTGTGTCAAATCCCAACTCAGAACCCGAAAATATCTCTTCAAGATCTAAAGAAGATCCTAAATCCCTTCAATCAGATGAAGTAGTTTCGTCTAGTCCAAATTCTGAAAATAATTCTAAAAATATATTAATGTTCTCACTAAAGAACAACAATTCCATCAAAATATAAATGATCTTAGTCTTCAAAAAGATTATCTTAATAAACATTAAATTCCTTTAATGGTAAAAAAGAAAGAGAAAATAAAATAATATTTTACCTAGCACTTCTAAAAATACCCATGACTAAACTAATTCTTGGAAGAATGAAAATAGTTAAAAACAAAGATGTGTCAATCCAAGATTTACAAAAAGAAACGAAAGAAGTAAAAATTGAATTGAGAGAATCAAAAGAAAAATAAAAACAAGAATCTGATGCTATAAAATACGTGATAATAGATCCCATCATCCTTTTAACTGACATGAGAACTCTGGTATAAGAATTTCAGCTATGGCTTTATCTTGGGTTCCATTTTGTGTTTTATAAGCATTTGATGTCATGGTCATTTGTTGGAGCATACTAAAAATTTCATACTCTGTTTTTAATTCCAATCAACGTTTACCATGTTTTGAGGACACATATGGTTTTTTCTTTTAAAACACTAACATATTTTTCAGAATTCGGACTAGACGAAACTACTTCACGTGATTGAAGGAATTTATGATCTTTAGATTTTGAAGAGAAATTTTCGGGGTTCTGAATCTGGATTTGACTCAAAGGATTCTACTAAGAGATTTATAATTTTATTCATAATTTCATCTTCTAGTTGTAATTCTTGTATTCTTTTATTTAATCTAAAATATTTAGCAGTGTGACATTTCTTATGATATTTCCAACATTTTGCATTTTTGAACCATTCTTTAGAGTTTTGATTATTATTGTTCTTGAATTTCTTGATTTTTTGTAATATTCTTCTTTAAATAAAATATCACTTTCTATGAAATTTTCTACGGGATTTATGATGTTCCTTATGAGATTTGTAGTGTTCTTTATGAGAATCTTTGTAGGGTTTGTTAGTCCAAGTGGCTACGATAATCTAGAGGGGGTGAATAGATTATCTCAGTTTTTCAGATTTTGCCCTCTTTTTCGAAAATTCAAGCAAAGACGAAATGCTAAGTGCGGAGAATAAATAGCACACTTTGATTTATAGAGGTTAAACCCACCTAGGGTCTAATCCTCTACCACCCCAGTATATCCGAGATGGATTTCAAAAAGAAAAAAAAAGATTTTATTAATTATCAAAATTAATAATACAACACCTTGAGGATTACCACAACCCTCTTACACCACCTTGAGGATTACCACAACCCTCTTACAACACCTTTGAAGATTACCACAACCTTCAAACACCTATCACCTAGATCACCCAAGTGTATTCTTACCACAAGAATACTCACAAGGATGTCTTGTGTTGAATGATGACCAAAAATCAAGATTACAACTCAATGATGAATGATACAATATGAGTACAAGTGTAATCAAGAATTGAAAGCCTAGACCTCAAATTTGTGCAAGTGAAAGTGCTTAGGCTAATACAACAAGATATATGAAAGTATTTGCTTGTTTGCTCTTTGCTTGTGTAGAGTGTTGTGTCTTGTTGCTTGAATGAAGCCTCTATTTATAGGAGAGGTCTTGGCTTTGATTTCCAGACATAGGCTCCTCATTGGGGAGTGATTTGCTGCAAAAGAAACCATTTAAAATCATCAATATAGTCATTAGAAATCAATCCCTCAAAATAGGGAAAAGTTGTCCAAAATGCAACGGATAGTTTTTGATAAAATGCGAGTGCGGCCGTCGTGCAGAGATAAGATTGAAATTGAATTTATGTGATTTTTACACAGGGGGACCGGTCGGAGGGTGCGACCGCCCTGTCACCTAGACCATGACCGGTTGGGGTGTTTAAAATACGAAACAGAGAAGACAGGCTTCAAGAGGGTACTCCCAGGTACCGGTCGCCCTCACCGGTCGACCACCTGGTCGATCGGTTGCCCTCCCTTATTTTTTCTACGTCCCTTTTCTGTTTCAAAACTCAACTCAGGTACGGGTTGCCCTATAGGGCGACCGGTCGAGCCTGAAACAAATGTGTTGTCCAATTTTTTTTCGAAAATAAACTCCAAACAATACTCCAAAAAATAGTAAAAATATTTTAAATCGATCGGAAGTATTTAGACAACATTTAAGGACATTGTTTTGGTTTAAAAACTCATTTGAACAAGATCATCAAAATCATGATAAAAACATTTATCTAACAAACTCCCCCTTTTTGATGATTACAAACCAAAACAATTTTCTCGAGGACGATTTTGAAAAACATTTCATACAAAGCTCCCCCTATGTATGAGCACATCAACACAAAGCTCCCCTTATTTATAGGCATATCAACAAGAGATATTGCATAAGCTAGAAGCACACGCTATTACAAGCTTTTATAAGATGCACATAAACATCATAAGCTAAGAAGCTCCCCCTGTCAAAATACTTATAATCTATTGCAATTAAGTCCATAATACAAGCCATGGACTAGGTATACTTGGCTTTACCTGGCTTTAGGAAGCCATAGCTTATAGCTTTTATAGTGAGCTTTTATTAGCTTCTTTTAGCTAACGAGCCAATTTCCTGTTTCTCCCCCTTTGGAATCATCAAAAAGAATGTTAGGAAGATAAAAACATCATACAATTATATCAAAGTGCGCCAAAGAAACGGTTTATCAACCTTTGAACAATTTAGGCTTAAAATCCAAAGAAAATGGGAGAAATGTATCATGAAGAGTTCATACGCTCATTTTTTATGCCAAGACATGATCTCAATAAGTATTTAAGACTTTTGGAAGCAAGAGAAGCATGTAGAAGTTGAAATTTTCATTGTGACATTTCATCGAACACTTTGTGGGCGTAAAATTTAAAAGAAGTTGTATAGAGCCCTTGTAAATGAATCAAGCCAAAACTTTTCATCATCAGTTCACATCAAACATCATACAATACAATATAACAACTAAGCTCATCATGATCATAAGATAATTTCATCAAGAAATATACAAGAAAGCTACAAGCTCAAGGGTTCAACCCAATTGAGCAAAGAAAAGAAAATTCTTACCATCCGATCGGTAAAGATGAGCGATGATGATGATAAACATGCTATATAAGGTCCAAGATATGAGTTGAATACATGAAAACAAATTTTGAGTGAAATTTGTGTGAATTTGGCAAAGGGGAAGAAAAATGGCAAAAATTGGTTAAAATGACTAAGGCATGAGACAGGACGGTTTTAATCCAAAATTTTGCTTAGGGCGACCGGTCGACGTTGAGGGCGACCGGTTGCCCTCAACCTCTTCAGCCCACTCTCTTGCCAGTTTTAATAAAATCCGAATTTTCAACCAAAAATCCGATTTTTCGCCCCTAAGTTTTAAAAACATGCAAAATGCAAACGTAAACCTCATTCAATATGCATTATGCCTAACCGAGCTCGTATGGACGCAAAAGTCTCGGAAGATAGCGGTTTTGTAAAAATGTCCGCCAATTGATCTTGAGATGGAACAAAAGATATCTCAATTTTTCGTTTAGAAACACAATCCCTTAGAAAATGATGCCGAATCTCAATATGTTTAGTACGGTTATGATGAACCGGGTTTTGAGCAATATTTATAGCGGATATATTGCCACAAAAGATAGGTACGTTTTCAAAAGAGCATTTGTAATCCGCTAAGGTTTGTTTCATCCAAAGAAGTTGAGTACAACAAAAAGCGGCGGAAATATATTCGGCTTCGGCCGTTAAAAGAGAAACACAGTTTTGCTTCTTTGAAAACCAAGAAACTAGGCAATCGCCTAAAAATTGACATGATCCGGAAGTACTTTTCCAATCATCGATATTTCCCGCATAATCCGAATCACTATATCCTTTAAGAGAAAAATTTTCATTCTTTGGATAGAATAAACCATATCAAATAGTGCCTTTCAAATATCGAAAAATCCTTTTAACGACACTCATATGAGATTCTTTGGGATTGCTTTGAAAACGAGCACATAGGCATACGGCATGAAGAATGTTCGGTCTACTAGCGGTTAAATAAAGTAAACTACCAATCATACCTCGATACTTTTATTCATCCACGGACTTGCCTTTTTCATCTTTGTCAATTTTGACATTTGTTGCCATGGGAGTAGAAATGGTTCTTCCTTCTTCAATGCCGAACTTTTTCAAAAGTTCTTTTGTATATTTTGATTGCGAAATGTATATGCCTTCTTGGCATTGCTTAATGGAGTCCAAGAAAGAAGTTGAGCTCCCAGCTCCCCCATCATACTCATCTCAAATTCACCTTGCATCAACTTAGAGAATTTCTTGCACAAAGAATCATTAGTAGCACCAAAGATAATATCATCAACATAAATTTGCACAAGTAAGCAATCTTGCCCTTTTTGCAAAAACAAAGAGAGTTGTATCAACTTTACCTCTTATAAAACCATTTTTCAAAAGAAAAGAGCTAAGTCTATCATACCATGCACGGGGTGCTTGCTTTAAACCATACAAGGCCTTTTTAAGTTTATAAACATCATTAGGCCTAGAAAATTTTTCAAACCCCCGAGGTTGTTTTACATAGACTTCTTTTTGAATAATACCATTTAAGAAAGCGGATTTAACATCCATTTGGTAAAGTTTGAAATTTTTATAACAAGAATAGGCAAGTAAAATACGAATAGCTTCTAAACGTGCTACGGGTGCAAAAGTTTCATCATAGTCAATACCTTCTTCTTGACAATACCCTTGAGCTACTAACCCCGCCCTTATTTCGAACAATGTTGCCTTGATCAATCAAGTTTGTTCCTAATACCCATTTTGTACCAATAATAGTTTGAGATGGAGGACAAGGTACCAATTCACATACATCATTTCTTTCAAATTGATTTAACTCCTCTTGCATCTCTAAGAACCAATCCTCATCCTCAATAGCCTCCTTAGCATTTTTAGGCTCCTTTTGAGAAATAAGAGCTTTCTCGGCAAATTTTCTCCGGGTCACCACTTTGTCAATGGGATCACCAATAATAAGATCTTTTGGGTGATCTCCCATAAATTTCAATGCAACGGGAAGATCCGAAGTATCACCTCTATCTTCTTGAGGAACATTTGAAGTGGACGGTTGATCATTTGATGTAGACGGTTGATCATTAATTTGAACAATATGTTCAATAATATCCTCTTCATCACTTTCATCATTGGGTATTCTTTCACCCGAAGCTTCATTGAATTTGACATGGATGGATTCTTCAACAACCCCACTAGTCTTATTGTAAATGCTTTGCTCTTTGTTGAATGTCCCATAAATATCCCTTCTTCGGCCTTAGGATCAAGTTTGTCCAATTGATCCTTGGTATTCAAAATGAAGCATTTACAACCAAATATCTTGAAATAACTAATATTTGGAGTTCTACCTTTCCAAAGCTCATATGGAGTTTTATTCATTTTAGGACGAATATAAACTCGATTCATCTCTTGTAGAGTCCTATTTTTCCTTTCGGCTACTCTATTTTGTTGAGGTGTCCTTGGAGCCGAAACATTATGAGCATATCCCTTAGTTTCACAAAAGACTCTAAATTCACCATCAAATTCTCCACCTCGATCGCTTCGAATAGACTTAATAATATCTTCCTTTTCATTCTCAATAAGTCTACACAACTTAACAAACTCATTAACGACATCGCTTTTATTGGTAAGAAAAAGAGCCAAGTATATCTAGAAAAATCATCAACAATAACGAAAGTGTAATGTTTTCCACTTAGACTTGTCGTACCAATATCCCCATATAAATCAAGGTGAAGCAATTGTAGGGGTTTGGTTGTGGAAATTTCATTTTTGGGCTTAAAACTACTTTTAACTAATTTGTTCTTTTGACAAGTGTCACATAAGCCAAGATTTTCAAAATTCAATTTTGGTAGTCCTTTCACATGTTGATTTTTGTAAATATTTTTTAAATTCTTGTATCCAACATGTCCAAGTCGCCTATGTCATAAACTAGTTAAATCATTATTGGCGACTAAACAAGAAACATTTTGACTTACCAAATCACTTGTACAAATTTTGTAAAGATTGCCTTTTCTATTTGCTTCGCAAATAATTTCACCATTTTTAAGAATAAGGCATTTTTCTTTATTGAAAGAAATATCATAATTTGAATCACAAAGTTGGCTAACACTTATCAAATTAAACTTAAGCCCTTCTACTAAAAGAACATTACTAAGAGAGAAAGAAGAGTTACCAATTTCTCCATTTCCAAGAATTCTTCCTTTGCCATTGCCGAACATGACCATACCCTCTTCTTGGAGCTTGATGTTGGTAAAAAGTTCTCTCCTCCCGGTCATATGGCGTGAACATCCGATGTCCACGAGCCATTTTGAATCTTCCATTGTTGTTATAGCCCCTATTACCTACAAAATAATTTCTTTTAGGTACCATATAATTTTGGGGTCCATGGGGGTTAGTCTTGAGACCTTTGGGTCTCCAAACATGTCTAGAGTTATTTCTCAATTTGCAATTATTAGCATAATGTCCAACTTTGCCACAATAAAAACAAGTAGGAGTATTAGAACTACTAGCACGTACAAAAGTCGGACTTTGGTCACCTCTTTGAAATGGCTTATAACCAAGTCCCAATTTGGAATGCTCACCTCTTTGTGCATCTAAAATTTTTGTGACTTTATCCGTGCTTATGTTGAAACGATGCATATCATTTTTCAAACATTCAATATCTTTTGTGAGCATTTCCTTTTCGGTTTCAAGAGAGTGAACTCTAGTAAGAGTAAGTGTATGAGCTTTGTCTAGAGATTCATAAGAGGTAAATAATTTTTCTTTTTCAACCTTAAGCTCTTTATGCTCCTTTTTCAAATTTTTGTATTTAACAATTAAATTTTGAAACTCAATTTGCAATTCATCAAAATCACATTGCAAATCATCAACTATGGAGGAAGTAGAAGAATTAGAGCGTACCTCATTATTTTCATCGTCTATGGCCATGAGACCATGTTCGGTCTCTCCTTTCTCGTCGGTTGTTTCGAGTAGTTCATCCCACGTTTTGACCTCCGCATTTAGAGCCTTCTTTTTCGTGAAAGGCTTCTTTTTCTTTTGTTCCTCTTCATCGAGTTTTGGGCAATTGGCAATGAAGTGCCCGGGTTTTCCGCATTTAAAGCAAGCATTATCTCTTGGTTTTCTTGTTTTATTTTTATTCACAAATTTTGCAAATTTTCAAACAAGTGCGGTTGTCTCCTCATCATCATCATCATTATCATAGTATGCATTATTAGAAGAAAAAGCAAGACCTTTAGGAATAATTTGCATACCCGATTGATTTATGGATGGTTTGGAATTTTTCCTCTCCTTGAGATAGACTTCATAGATGAGGAGATTTCCAATAAGCTCGTCAAACTTGAGTGTCTCAAGATTTTGTGCCTCCGTGATTGCCGTCACTTTTTCGGACCATGATCCGGGAAGAGCATTCAATACCTTAGTCACCTTGTCTTCTTCGGAGATGACTTTACCGAGGGCCACAAGAGGATTGACAATATTGTCAAGCCTTTCCACCATCTTGGAGATGCTTTCACCATCATGCATGTTAAAGTTTTCAAATTCTTTAACAAGCATGGTCTTTGTTGCTTGCTTGACCTTCTTGGTCCCTTCATAGATTGTCTCCAATTTTTCCCAAACCTCATGTGCTGACCTTATGCCTCTTATGCGATTGTACTCGGTGGCGGTAAGAGAACAATGCAAAATATTTAAGGCCTTACCGTTTAGAGAGAAAGCCTTTTTGTCGTTTTCATTGAACTCCTTGAAAGGTTTAGGAGCCGAGGTGCCATCCTCCGATTTCTTAGTTGGTTGATCAACTCCTTCAATGACCACATTCCAAATATCAAACCCGCACCCTTATAGGAAGCACTCCATACGGTCTTTCCAAAATGCGTAGTTGTTGGCGTCGAATAGTGGTGGCTTGTTGGTGGAGGCGCCGGTGGTGAGATAAGCATCATTTGTAGCCATGGATCTTTCCTCTTTACTCGGAACGAGCTAGCCAAAGAGTTTGGCTTTGATACCACTTGTTAGTCCAAGTGGCTACGATAATCTAGAGGGGGGGTGAATAGATTATCTCAGTTTTTCAGATTTTGCCCTCTTTTTCGAAAATTCAAGCAAAGACGAAATGCTAAGTGCGGAGAATAAATAGCACACTTCGATTTATAGAGGTTAAACCCACCTAGGGCCTAATCCTCTACCACCCCAGTATATCCAGGATGAATTTCAAAAAGAAAAAAAGATTTTATGAATTACCAAAATTAATAATACAACACCTTGAGGATTACCACAACCCTCTTACACCACCTTGAGGATTACCACAACCCTCTTACAACACCTTTGAAGATTACCACAACCTTCAAACACCTATCACCTAGATCACCCAAGTGTATTCTTACCACAAGAATACTCACAAGGATGTCTTGTATTGAATGATGACCAAAAATCAAGATTACAACTCAATGATGAATGATACAATATGAGTACAAGCGTAATCAAGAATTGAAAGTCTAGACCTCAAATTTGTGCAAGTGAAAGTGCTTAGGCTAATACAACAAGATATATGAAAGTATTTGCTTGTTTGCTCTTTGCTTGTGTAGAGTGTTGTGTCTTGTTGCTTGAATGAAGCCTCTATTTATAGGAGAGGTCTTGGCTTTGATTTCCAGACATAGGCTTCTCCTTGGGGAGTGATTTACTTTGCAAAAGAAACCATTTAAAATCATCAATATAGCTGTTAGAAATCAATCCTCAAAATAGGGAAAAGTTGTCCAAAAATGCAACGAATAGTTTCTTTGATAAAACAGTGCGACCGTCACAGAGAGATAAGATTGAAATTGAATTTCTGCAATTTTTACACAGGGGACCGGTCGGAGGGGGTGCGACCGGTCGCCTAGACCATGACCGGTTGGGGTGTTTAAAATACGAAACAGAGAAGACAGGCTTCAAGAGGGCACTCCCACGCACGGCCGCCTGTGGGTCGACCAGGTCGCCCTCACCGGTCGACCACTTGGTCGACCGGTCGCCCTCCTTTATTTTTTATACGTCCCTTTTCTGTTTCAAAACTCAACTCAGGTACGGGTTGCCCTATAGGGCGACTGGTCGAGCCTGAAACAAATGTGTTGTCCAATGTTTTTTCGAAAATAAACTCCAAAAAATACTCCGAAAAATAGTAAAAATATTTTAAATCGATCGGAAGTATTTAGACAATATTTAGGGACATTGTTTTGGTTTAAAAACTCATTTGAACAAAATCATCAAAATCATGATAAAAACATTTATCTAACAGGGTTTACAACAACTACCTGAACATCATGGAGATGGTTTATTAGGATCAATATCAAATTGTTGAAAGAAACTACCTAATCCTAATTTAGTTTTCTTTAATTCCTATTTTAAAAGTTTTTGGAGTTTTAAGTCTTGACATATTCTTAATTTTTCATGTTGGGTCAAACTAACTAATTGGTCATCATAAGATATTATTTGTTTTCCACTAGTTTCTCTAATTTTATTTCTAACTTTTTCTCCAAAGAGTTGGTAGTCCTGCAAGTAATTTTTCTTTCCAAAATGGCTGATTGGAAATTGGGAATCTTCCCTAAGCATTATTCTAGTTAGAAAAGTATTTTTATAATACTGAACATTACCAAGTTTTCTACACCTAAGATTTGCAAGTAATTTGGCAATTCTATCTTTTGAATGAGAGTGATCTCCTATGAAATGTAAAGAAATTGTAAAGATTAACCTAGAAACGATATCTTGTTAAGGGTTTCCTTCATCATCTAAAATCGGTATATCTTCATCATCATAGTTTCTTCCTCATGAAGCCTGGATTTTTGTCGGCATTGAATCCAAGGCTCCAGAATGGATTGAAAACATATTCGAAGCTGCCAATCATATTACATTATTTGAGTGTCAAAAATCAAAAGTCGCCTATTAATTCACACTTCCACAGATACAACTACAAATTGAAATGCCACAACCCATTGAGAGTACAGATAAACATGTGGAAAACTAGGACACTGACAAAAGATCTATGTGAAGGAAGCAGACACTAAAATAAATAATATATATATATAATTGTTTATAACGAGGTAGAATGCATGAGAGTCATCGAGAGAATAATAATATAGAGATACACGTAGATTGAGAGATAAATATAAACGAGGTGAATTTGGCATTTAAGTTAATAATTAAAAATATATCTTTGAGTCTTGATCAATAGTTTTTTATTTTTTATTTACCTTATATAAATATTGTAATAAAAATAAAGTATTAAATACTCATTCATGTTAAATAGATATTTTCATTATAAAATAATGATATTAAAATAAAAATACACGGGTGGATTACTAATTTTTATAAAATTAAATTTCCTATATTTTGTTATTGATACCCAGGGACAGTACTACATACAATTGAAGGGGGCCCTGCCCTCCCCCCAACATTTAAAAAAAATTTAACGGCCCTCAACCTTTCCCCCACTTTCCCTTTGTTTAAAGAAATATTAATGGGCTTTGCCCCCCATTTTATGGATTCACATAAAACTAATGACAAAGGTAATTTGATTTTTGTTAAAAAAAAAAAAAAAAAGATTAATGGGCTTTGAGCCCAATCTTATTTCAATTTGCCGAACTAAGATAAAGGAAGATCAATTTTTTTTCAAAGTTAAACTAAACCTAATGTAAAGACGATTGTTGGTACTTCGGAAAGGCTCCTTCTACATGTCATATTGGTTGACAATTTCAAGGAAAATCTATTCGGGCAGTCTTGGATTCTTTGTCTGAATTAGGGTGGTAAGCTCATGTTGATTCATTGATTTTTGGCTTTTGATTTTGATATTTTGGTGCTATTTTTGTGATATGTAAACAGTTTTAGGTTAAAATTCCAAGCCCTCATTAGTATTAATCAATTTTTAATTTTATTTCTAATAAGTTATTTATTAGATATTGAGATTAATTATTGATTCGATGTTGAGATTGAATTAATTTTGATTTTTGGGTGAAACTTTTGATTGGCCTATACGCCTTTGTAGATCAAGACACAAAAAATCGACGCATTCTTTAAAGAATGAACATTGAAATTTGATACGTGTAAAATATACGTACATTTAAAGGCTTATTTGTTAGATAAATGTTTTTATCATGATTTTGATGATTTTGTTTAAATGAGTTTTTACACCAAAATAATGTTTCTAAATATTTTCCAAATACTCCCGATCGATATAAAATGTTTTTACTAATTTTTCGGAGTATTTCTTGAAGTTTATTTTCAACAAAAATTGGACAACACTTATGTCTCGTGTTAGACCGGTCGCCCTATAGGGCATCTTGTGTCTGAGTTGAGTTTTAAAACAGAAAACGAGATGGAAGAAAAATGGGAGAGGGCGACCGGTCGACCCGTAGGTCGATCGGTGCCTGGGGTTTGGTCCAAAGTTACAGAACACTCTGTATTGGAATTTTGAGGACCTCAACCGGTCAACTAAGGGGTGGACCGGTCCAACCCCATGGTGACCTGTCCCCCTACGTATTTTTCGTAAGAAAACTTTCAAATCTTTCCTTCTACGCGACCGGTCGCTATAGGCTTTTGACAACAAACTATCCGTTGGTTTTTCATACAGTCTTTTCCTTAATTTGTGGGATTGATTTCTAACAGCTATATTCTTCAATTGTCTTGCAATTTTTTATAGATTTCAATCTCCTAGGAGGATCCTATCAAGTTCAAGACATTCTATATAAATAGATGAAGAACTGAAGCAAAACAAGAAGAGAGAATACTCAACACAACAAGATACATTCAAGCAAACACTCTTGTTCTTATATTTCTATATTCTTGTTGTAATAGCCTAAGGTCTTACACTTTCACATCTTGAGGTCTAGGCTTTATTCTTGATTACACTTGCACTCAAACTTGTATATTTCATTATTAAGTTGTAATCTTGAATTTGAGTTCATCATTCAACACAAGATATCCTTATGAGTGTTCTTGTGGTAAGAACACACTTGGGTGATCTTAGGTGTTAGAAGATTGTGGTAATCTTCTTATTGAAGAGTCTGGTGCTCTTTGAGGTGTTGAAGAATTTGGTGTTCTTCAAGGTGGAAGATTGTGGTAATCTTCACAAGGTGTCGTAGAAGATTGTGGTAATCTTCAAGGGAGATTGTGGTAATCTCTAAAGAGGTGTTGTAAGGTGATGTTGTATTAATGTGGTAATTAATAAAATCTTTTTTTCTTTTTGAAATCCATCCCGGAGATACTGGGGTGGTAGAGGATTAGGCCCTAGGTGGGTTGAACCTCTATAAATCGACGCATGTTGTTTACTTCCCGTACTTCCATTCTTGTTTTGGCTTATTTATCCGAAAAAGAGGGCATAATCGAGAAAATGGGCATAATCTATTCACCCCCCTCTAGATTATCGTAGCCACTTTGACTTACAAGTGGTATCTGTTGGAATTTGGTCTTTGAGAAATGGGTTAAATAATTAAGTGGTTTCCATTAGAGTAAAATGGAATTAAATTATTTGTAAAAATTCTAGTAAGAGAGTAGATGAGAATAGCATTTGGAATTTCTCAAAACGATTCCGGGTGAATGAGAAATTAATGCTAGAAGTTAGCCGCTTAACACAAATAAATGGTATGGAAAATGAGAAATGTGGGGAAGGAGAAATGCTCCATCCCACATAGGAAAAGGATGAAAAGTTTGCACACTTTATATATCCCAAGTTGGACTTATGGGTTTGGGCCCTTGGGGGCACCCAAGTTTTTAAAGGGGTGAGGACCTACATGCTTGTGGGTTTGGTTCAAAGCACACACGCGTGCGCCGCCGGCGGCGGCCAGCTCGGCTCGGCCTGGCCTGGGTCTGGGTCGTGGGTCGTGGGTCGAGGGTCGCGGGCCTGGGCTTGAGCTTCAAGGCCCTTATTCTTTTTGGACCAAGAACCTTTAAAAATAAATGTTTAATTAATTTTTGAATTAATTAAACAGATTTAATTAATTTTTATAATTAATTAAATGGATTTCAACTGGGAAGAGGTTCGCACCCGAGAACGGGCGGACGCACGGCCCGTGCGTCAGGTCGTGGTTTGCGCACCAGCGCATGGGCAGGCGCACGCCCCGTGCGTCAGGTCATGTGCCGCTGAACAGGTGCATCTGTTAGTGCAAAATGTGTCTTTTCGAGCCAAAAGACGCGATCTTTCCATAAGAGGCATCTGAAGCCTATAATAATCGACCCCTGTATATGAAAAACAATACAAAATCTTAAGATAATAACCTGTCATTTTGCATACGAGCATATTGACATTTCCCTTCTTCAAAGCTTGAAAGTTCAAACTCTTGTTGTTCGTTGTTGTTCCGATTTTGCTAGAGCTGCTAACTGGGACTGTAAAAGTCATTGTATCTTAGAGACGAGTGCCAAAACTGTAAGCACTCGGTATACGGGGCGTTTTCATCTTGCGAAAACTGAATCAAATTCAGGCCTCGACTTTAACCTATACACTATACACTTAGCCATTTTCCTAAACATAAACCACACCATATTTTACCCAACAATCGCAAGACAAAATATTTGTTTCTATTCAAGACGATGACATCAACATCAATCTCATTCACACCAATGGTTGCTGCTCCCGCTCATGGCGAAAAGCCGCCCAAGTTCTCTCGGCGCCGACTTCAAACGTTGACAACAAAAGATGATGTTCTATCTTACCACCTTAGGGTTGTCTCGTTTTCTGAAAGACGACCCTCTACCGCCTTTGGAGATGAAGAAGTTGACAATAACCGGAGAATCGCTGTGGATGCTTGGCATAACAACGATTTTCTATGTCGCAACTATGTGTTGAACGGGCTAGATGACACCCTCTACAATGTCTATAGCACATTCAAGACGTCCAAGGAATTGTGGGATTCCTTGGAAAAGAAGTACAAGACGGAGGATGCCGGCACAAAAAATTTGTTGTCGGCAAATTTCTGGAATACAAGATGGTTGACACCAAGACGGTGATCAGCCAAGTTCAGGAGATTCAAATCATACTTCACGACTTAGTGTCTGAAGGGATGATTTTGAATGAATCCTTTCAAGTGGCTGCAATAATCGAGAAATTGCCGCCATTGTGGAAGGACTTCAAAAATTACCTCAAGCACAAGCGTAAAGAGATGGGGCTTGAGGATTTGATTGTTCGGCTTCGGATCGGAGAAGACAACCGAAAATCAGATGTGAAATCCAGTAAGTCGGGAATGGAGGCTAAGGCCAATCTTGTTGAATCAAGCACTAGCAAGAAACGCAAGCACTCCAGGAAAAATGGAAGGCCAAAAAGTTCAAGGGCAATTGCTACAATTGTGGCAAACCGAACCACATGGCGAAGGATTGTCGACACCCGAAAAAGGGCAATCAAGGTGGCAACCAACAAGCCAATGTGATGGAGGACAAGTCGGTTCCAATCGACATGTCGGAGCTCGATCTCACCGCCGTTGTATTTGAAGCCAATATGGTGGATATCCCAAGGGAGTGGTGGATAGATACCGGGGCTACTCGTCACATTTGTGCCGACAAGGAGATGTTTTCCTCCTACACTCCAATAAATGGAAGAAAGCTTTTCATGGGGAATTCTTCGACTCCCAATATCGTTGGGCTTGGAAATGTGGTGCTCA
The DNA here is from genome assembly GCA_016081115.2 of Rehmannia glutinosa. Lineage (NCBI taxonomy): Eukaryota > Viridiplantae > Streptophyta > Magnoliopsida > Lamiales > Orobanchaceae > Rehmannia > Rehmannia glutinosa. The sequence goes on along the minus strand of JABTTQ020000466.1, from coordinate 120,938 downwards.
AGATGATTTCCGGAAAAGATCTTACGCTTGTAGATGTGCTGCATGTCCCGGACATCCCCAAGAATTTGGTTTCCGGTCCTTTGCTTAGTAAGGCCGGGTTTAGACTAGTGTTTGAGTCCGACAAATTTGTAATGACCAAGAATGGTCAGTTTTTTTGTAAAGGCTACCTTGATAAGGGCCTGTTTAAGATGTCTGTAATGTCTGTTTTCCGCCAAGAGGCGAAGAATAAAAATATTACTTCTGTTTACTTGTTGGATTGTTCTAATTTATGGCATGATAGATTAGGACACGTAAATTTCAACACAATTAAAAGGTTAGTGAATCTGGAATTAATACCTACGTTTAAAATGATTCACAAGACAAATGCGAAATTTGTGTTGAAGCAAAATTGGCCAAAATACCGTTTCATTCGGTAACGAGAAGTACCAAACCACTCGAGTTAATTCATACAAATGTGTATGATTTAAAACTTGTGCAAACTCGAGGTGGGAAAAAGTACTTCATAACGTTTATAGATGATTGCACAAGATATTGCTATGTGTATCTTTTGAAAAGCAAAGATGAAGCTTTAGTAGCTTTTAAAACTTATAAGAATGAAGTTGAAAATCAACTTAATTTGAAAATTAAGATGATTCGAAGTGATAGAGGCGGAGAGTATGTTGCTCCATTTGAAGAATTTTGCTCGGAAGCGGGTAAATTCATCAAACGACTGCACCTTACTCACCTCAATCAAATGGTGTTGCAGAATGCAAAAATCGCACTCTTAAGAAGATGATGAATGCGATGTTGTTAAGTTCTGGCTTACCTCAAAACTTGTGGGGGGAAGCCATACTTTCTGCAAACTACATTCTTAATAAGATCTCACACAAAGGTAAAAATGAAACTCCATATGAGTTATGGAAGGGACGTAAACCGTCATATAAATACCTCAAAGTGTGGGGGTGTTTGGCTAAAGTCGAAGTACCTAAGCCGAAACAAGTTAGAATCGGTATGAAGACGATCGATTGTGCTTTCATTGGATATGCTAACAATAGTAGTGCATATCGCTTTTTAGTGCATAAGTCAGCTATTCCTGATATAAATGAAGGTATGATCATTGAATCAAAGAATGTTGTATTCTTCGAGAATATCTTTCCGAACAAAGAACAGAAAGAAGAAAGTTTGAGTAAACGGACTTGTGATACTGCAAGGTTACCTCAAAGTGATGATGAAGAGGAACCAAGACGCAGTAAAAGGACAAAAGTAGCTAAGTCTTTTGGTCCTGATTTTCTAACTTATATGTTAGAAAACAAACCCCGAACTATTCAAGAAGCATTGTATAGTCCAGAAGCTCCTCTCTGTAAAGAAGCTATCAATAATGAGATAGATTTCATCATGCAAAATCACAATTGGGAGTTAGTTGATCTCCCACCGGGTTGCAAACCTTTGAATGCAAGTGGATCCTTAAAAGGAAGTATAAAGCAGATGGATCTATTGACAAGTACAAAGCCCGTTTGGTAGCTAAAGGGTTTAGACAAAAGGAGGGATATGACTTCTTTGATACATATTCTCCTGTCATGAGGATTAAGTCCATTCATTTTCTCATTGCTATTGCAGCTTTGCATAACCTTGAGATATATCAAATAGACGTTAAGATTGCCTTCTTGAATGGTGAGCTTGAAGAGGAGATCTATATGGAACAACCCGAGGGGTACATTGCACCCGATCAAGAGCGAAAGGTGTGTAAACTTGTTAAGTCACTTTATGGACTAAAACAAGCACCTAAGCAATGGCACGAAAGTTTGACTCGACTATGAAGTCAAATGGTTTCAAGATCAACGAATGTGACAAGTGTGTCTATATTAAAGGTACTACAAATGATTACGTCATAGTATGCCTTTATGTGGATGATATGTTGATTATGGGTAGTAGTCATGATTTCATCATGAATACTAAGAACATGTTGAAGAAGAACTTTGACATGAAGGATATGAGATTATCAGATGTTATATTATGGATTAAAATCTCTAAGACTTCAGATGGAATTGTCTTGTCACAGTCCAATTATGTCGAAAGCATACTTAGAAGGTTTAATGCTTTTGATAGTCCTCCGGCTAAGACACATGTAGATCTAAGTCTACACTTGGCCAAGAATAGAGCGAACCAGGTTTCTCACCGAATATGCAAGGTAATTGGCCGTCTGATGTACTTAACGAATTGCACACGTCCAGACATTGCATATTCAGTGAGTAAACTAAGTAGGTTCACAAGTAACCCGAGTACAGATCAATGGAAAGCCGTGACAAGGGTAATTAGATATTTAAAGTATACCATAAACTATGGAATACTTTATACGAGATATCCAGCAGTATTAGAAGGATACTATGATGCCAATTGGATATCAAATACAAAAGACTCCAAGTCCACAAGTGGATTTGTTTTCACTATAGGTGGAGGAGCGGTGTCGTGGAAGTCTTCTAAGCAAACGTGCATAGCTCGATCCACTATGGAATCCGAGTTCATTGCTTTAGATAAAGCTGGAGAAGAAGCATAATGGATTAGAAACTTCTTAGAGGATATTCCTTGTTAGAATAAGCTTGTGCCTGCTGTTATGATACACTATGATAGTCAATCAGCAATCGGAAGGGCACAAAGTAGTATGTATAATGGTAAGTCTAGACATATACATCGAAGACACAATACCATTAGACAATTGATTTCAAATGGGGTTATTTGGGTTGACTACGTGAAGTCAAAGGAAAACCTTGCGGATCCGCTTACGAAAGGCATAAATCGAGATCAACTGTATAAATTGTTAAGGGGAATGGGTTTAAAATCCACAACTTAAAGAATGTTCATAGCGGTAATCCAACCTTGTGAATTGAGATCCCAAGACCTTGGTTCAATGGGACAACTAAGTTATCAATGTTCAGCTGAACACTTGGAAAATGTGTTAGCTCATTCTCGATACATCTAAGTGTATGTAAACCTGCTGAATGTGGTGAGGTTAAGTTTAAGACTTTTAATGATTCCTATACCGAAAGGTGGAGTATGGCAGGATACTCTTCAATAGGATATCACCTATATAAGTGAGAAGTAATGGCCGCTTCAAAAGAAATACTTATGAATCTAAGATATGGTCCAGGGCCGAAATGGACACAACGTGAGAACAACAAGTGTTAGAGTTGTTATTGTGTAAGTACTGTTGTCTTGGTTTACACGAACGGCTGAGTAGTTCAAGACATCACGTCACTAAACAACTAGTAAATCCGATAGTATTTTACTAAGGAAGGTTCGAAGCCACAAGCTACCTATCCTGATGCAATAACGATTCGCCGAGACTTTCAAGCGAATCTGCATACACGCATGCATTAATTTCATTCATCCGGGGGATTGTTGGAATTTGGTCTTTGAGAAATGGGTGTTGACCCGATTTTGACCAAATAATTAAGTGGTTTCCATTAGTGTAAAATAGAATTAAATTATTTGTAAAAATTCTACTAAGAGAGTAGATGAGAATAGCATTTGGAATTTCTCAAAACCGATTCCGGGTGAATGAGAAATTAATGCTAGAAGTTAGCCAATTAACACAAAAAAATGGTATGAAAAATGGGAAATGTGGGGAAGGAGAAATACTCCATCCCACATAGGAAAAGGATGAAAAGTTTGCACACTTTATATATCCCAAGTTGGACTTATGGGTTTGGGCCCTTGGGGGCACCCAAGTTTTTAAAGGGGTGATGACCTACATGCTTGTGGGTTTGGTTCAAAGCACACGCGCACACGCGCCGCCGCTGCCGTCCGCCGTCCCGACCCGGTCCGGGTAGCGGGCCATGGGCCTGGGCTTAGGCTTGGGCTTCAAGGCCCTTATTCTTTTTGGACCAAAAACCTTTAAAATAAATGTTTAATTAATTTTTGAATTGGCCCTTATTCTTTTTGGACTAAAAACCTTTAAAAATAAATGTTTAATTAATTTTTGAATTAATTAAACGGATTTAATTAATTTTTGTAACTAATTAAATGGATTTCAACTGGGAAGAGGTTCTCACCCGAGCACGGGCGGACACACGGCCCGTGCATCGGGTCGTGCGCCTTCCCGTAAATGTGCGAACTAGTGCACGAGCTAGTGCACGGCCTGTGTGTCGGGTCGTGCGTCCTGTCGAACCTTCACGCACCAAATAAGACAGCAGCGCATCGCGGCCATGCGTCAGTCGTCGCGGCGCGAACATGTGCGTCTGTTAGTGCAAAATATGTCTTTTTCGAGCCAAAAGACGCGATCTTTCCATACGAGGCACCTGAGGCCCATAATAATCAATACAAAATCTTAAGATAATAACCTGTCATTTTTCATACGAGCATATTGACATTTCCCTTCTTCAAAGCTTGAAAGTTCAAACTCTTGTTGTTCGATGTTGTTCCGGTTTTGCTAATGCTACTAACTGGGACTGTAAAAGTCGTTATATCTTAGAGACGAGCGCCAGAACCGTAAGCACTCGGTATACGGGGTGTTTTCGTCTTGCGGAGACTGAATCAAATTCAAGCATCGACTTTAGCCTATACATTATACGCTTAGCCATTTTCCTAAACAAAACCACACCATATTTTGCCCAACAAGATTAAAGCCAAACTCTTTGGCAAGCTCATTCCACATCACGAGTAAAGAGGAACGATCATTGGCCACGAATGAAGTCTACCTTACAAGACTCCACCAACAAGCCACCACTATTCGACTCCAAAAATTATGCATTTTAGAAAGAAAGAATGGAATGCTATTTACAAAGTTGGGGGTTCGATATTTGGAATATGGTCATAAATGGAGAATCCATCACGATGAAAGACGGGCCAATCACCTCCAAAGTCCTCAAGGAGCTCAATGAAGAAGACAAGGAAATTCTCTCCTTAAATGGTAAAGCTCTAAATATTCTTCATTGTTCACTTACTTCTTTGGAATACGGTCATATTCGAGGAATACGATCGGCATATGAAGCATGGGAAAAATTAGAAGCTATGTATGAAGTATGTGCAAATGAAAGGAGCAATTCAAAAGCTCAAATGGATACAACATCAAATCCAACAACATGGGATGAGCTTCTTACAACTTCCGATGATGAAGAAGCCGAGCAATGTTTAATGGGTATCTACGAAGACAATGAGGTACACTCTAACTCTTCTATTTCTTTTAGTAATGAAATGCATGATAACTATAATTATTTGCAAAATGATTTCGATGAACTTCAAAATAAATTCCAAAGCTTACTTGTTAAATACAAAAATTTGAAAAAGGAATTCAATATTTTGAAAAATGATAAGGATAGCTTATTTACTTCCTATGAATCACTTTCTTGTGCTCACACTACCACACTTGATAAGGTTAGAAACCTTGAAAAGGAAAATAGTACTCTTGTTGAGAATATTGATTGCATGAAAAATGATTTATTAAAATTCAACTTGAGTACCGATAAGACTCTTGATGTTCATCGTTGTGATCATGAGAAACTAGAATGTGGTTATAAGCCTAATGTTATCAATGATATGAAAAAGAACCAAGTCACTAAGCATGTTGGTCGTTATACTTCTAAATTATTACATGCTTCTATTGTGGTAAAAAGGGTCATACGGTAAATTCTTGTCGGAATAGAAATAGCTCTAATTATTGTTGGAGACCTGAAAGTCTCAATACTAAACCCAAAGGACCCAAACACTTAAGGGTACCACAAGAAAATTTTATGATAGGTACTTGGCGCAACAAAAATCAAATAAAATTCAAATTGTCAAATCGACAACAAACATTTGCGCCACTTGATCAAGGAAGAAGATATTATCAACAAAATCAAATTCCAAGAAGAAACTATGATAAAAAAATGGGCAGGACACAATCATTGGAATTGACAAAATTGGAGAAGACGTCATCAACAAGATGATTTCCCAAGAGGAGGATACTACCAACAAAGGGAAAGACATAACCCGTGGAAATGACAAAATTGGTAAATCGTATCTCCTTATTTAAATACGCATAATGTTTTATTATTATGTATGCTTGTATTTTTGTTTTAATTGTCATAATGATTTTTTCAAATATTTTTCATAAAAATTTGAGGTCTTCACTAAATACTCTTATTTTCTTAACAAGTTTTTGGCGTCGTTGCCGGGGATTGACAGATTCTACTTAGATATAGTAATAAGAAGTTCAATCTTAGTTGAAGCTTTTATAAATATTTTTATTTTTTTAATTTCGATTTTTTTGTAAATATTTTTTTGATTATTTTTTCGATTTTTGTAAAATATTTTTTATTTTCGTTTGTTTGTAGTTTTTTTTATTTTCATTTTTTGTAAAAAAAATTATTTTTGATTTTTAAAAAAAAAAATTCGTTTTTTTCCTTCTTTTGTAAGTTTTTTTTTGTTTGTTTCTAACATCGTTTTTGTTGAATGTGAGACTGAAAACTTTGGAGATACAAGTAGCCCAAAATCGCAACTGCAGTGGGAGACCAACATCAAAAGGTCAAATTCCCGAGAGATACTGAACTTAATCCGAGAAAACTATGCAACGCCATTCGTCTGATGGATGGTACATAATATAATGGCTCAAGGATTTTAACCGACACGGTTCAACGATAGTGATGTTAGAAATCAAGTTTGGTCAAGACGTAAAACTTAGCGCTGCGAGGCAACCCAAGAGACGTTGCGACAAACTCCGGGGTAAAAAAATGAAGAAAAAAAGAAAAAAAAGGCAGACGCACACAACCCGACCGTGCGATCTGCTTCTCTAATTTCAAATTTTACAGACGAGCTTATTGGCTTCACCAGAACGATCCAATAAAGTACTAAATTACGCATTCTTGACAACCCCTTCCCAAACTTAAAATATCCTTCGTCCCGAACATATGAAGAAATTATCAAAAGAAAGAGGAATGCATAAAGAGTACTTACCTGGATCACTGTGGTGGTGGAGGTGGAGGTTGAGGGTAGTGGCCCTGTGAGATATGCCACTGGTCCATACAACTGATACAAGACATCATCTCGTACATATGCTGCTGTTGTTAGGTGATGGCATCGAATTGTTGTGAGTACTTCTGCTGGTACTCATTAGCCATAATCGTCAACTGATATGTGTCATCTATCAATCTACCCACATCTGCTTCCACCCTTTCGAGCCCCTCACTCATATTCAGTGGCCGGTTATCCCCTTGTCTAGAGGATTCCTACCTCATCATGCTCTTCTCTGAGCAAAGACACTGCTTTCTCTCTAAGCAACCAAATACCCTTGTTTCTAATGGATGTTGCTTTGGGGTTAGGAAGCCTAACCTTTGTTCTATCTGCTTGATTGAGCCAGTAATCACGCCCATCAAATTTTATCATTTTCATAGCAGTTAGGACATTCAGATCAATCAATTTAGGTCCCGCGACCTCCTCATACCCATCCAAGTTAATATTGAAATATTCAGCGATAGGGGTAATCATCCCCCCAATACAAATTCCACCTCTCTCGATTTTCTTATCCTATCAAATTGTCGGACTATCATAGCCCCGACGTTTGGCACATTTTCAATCCCGATGCCATACACTATATGATTAATAATTGCCTACCCTCAACGCCCCTCTACTCCCTTCTTCGCAAAAATTGTTTCAGCTAAGACTCGCTGAACATATCGGAATATTGGATTTCGAATATTAGATGCCTTTGAGGTACCTGGTGTGTAGATTCGTTTTCCAGTTATCTTTCTCCAAAACCTATCCTTATTAAACTCCTCGTGCTCCTCAACCCCATAAGCCGGAGTTTGGTAAATTTAATTTAACTCATCAATACTTAGTTCCCTCGGCTCATTCCCCAGGCGAAACCTAACTCCCATCAAGTTTCTTTTCAAACCACCAATTCAAGGCTACTCAAAAATTCAAGTGTGATAACTGAATAAGTGGCTCAATACCCATTTAAAAATTCGTGCCAATCAATTCTACCACACATAGCTCTAAAATCCTCCAATAAACCTAAATTAGTAAGAGTAGGTTCATCGGGATACCTTGTATTAAATCATGGACGAAAGTAGAGTATTGCCCATCTAGCCCGGTGTGTTTTATTTGGCAAGATTACATTTGAAGCTTCGGGCTCCTCGGGGTCGAGTATTTATTGAGGTTCGGGTTTGGGCTCCAGAGTCGGCTCTCTTCTTCTTCTTCTTGTATTTCTCTTTGTTCCTCTTTCATCTCTAGAAGCCATGATTTTCAAGATTTTGAGGTGAAAAAATCTGAAATTTTGGAGTACCCCCAAATTTAGTGTAGAACTTGGAGAAGTTGGAAATTTGAAGGTTTTTTTGGTGGTGGGTTTCTTGAGAGGATGAAGGATTTGTGATTTTGGGTTACGATTTATGGTGTATTTGGAGATATTTGGAGAGGAGTTTGGGAATTTAGGGAGAGAATTTTCGTATATTAAGGTTTATGTAGGAAAAGTGGGAAAAAAAGTGAGATTCTGGGGTAAAAATAGGGGGGTTTGGTGTTCTGCTTGTTTCTGCTCGATGGGCCATACGGCCGTGTGGTGCCACACGGGCTAGCCGTATGGCCCTAGGCATTGCCCGCATGCGTGCCCGTTGTTGGCCGTCGTCCACACGGTTGAGTGGTGCCACACGGCCTAGCCGTGTGGTGCTAGGTGTTGCATCCTCTCGCACGGCCTGGTCGTGTGGTCTCACATGCCCGTGTGGGATAATTCCATACTTTTTCCTACCGAAACCCTAATACACGAAAGTTCTCTCCCTAAATTCCCAAACTCCTCTTCCAAAAAAAAAAGAAAAAAAACAAAATAAAAATAAGACTGATGCACACGGGCGTGTGGACGCATACGACCCGACCGTGCGATCTCTTACTCCAATTTCAAATTTTACGGACGAGCTTCTCGGCTTCACTGGAACGATCCAAGATAGTACTAAATTACGCATTCTTGACAAATATCCAACATCTCAACCATATCCATCTATAAATATTGATCCTGTGAATTTTGAGAGTCGTCCTACAAAATCTTTAAAAGCTAAAGTCAACGAAAGCTTTGATATTCAGTCATTAGAACGTGATCCAGGATTGCAACGACCAATATGGGAGTATCCAATTGAAAAATGTGATGAAGTTCGAAGAGCTTATATTACAGCCGGTCCATATCAATGTATACTTTGAAAGTATCCAAAATCTAGAGAAAACCATCCTCGTAATTTTCAGGCGTCATGGTTCAAGCTTTTCCCATCTTGGTTGGAATATTCTCCGAGTGTAGATGCAGCATTTTGTCTTTCATGCTATGTATTTCACACTCAAGATGGACCTTCGGGGCTAGAAGCTTTTACTATTACTGGATTTCGATCATGGAAGAAAGTAAGAGATGGAAAAAATTGTTCATTTTTGGCACATATTGGAAAAGATCTCACTTCACCTCATCGAAATGCTGAGAAAGCATGTGCCGATCTCATGAATCAACAATCACATATTGTACAAAGTATTACGAAGTTCACATCTCAAGAAGTTGCATAAAATAGACTTCGCCTGAAAGCTTCAATTGAGGCAACTAGATGGCTTTCATTTCAAGGATGCTCTTTTAGAGGTCGCGACAAGTCTATAACATCAGCCAATCATAGAATGTTTTTGGAACTATTGAGTTCCATAGCCTCTTATAATAACAAAGTTGCTAAAGTTTTGGATAAAGCTCCAAAAAATGCATCGTACACATTACCAAAAATACAAAAATAAATTTTGCATGTCTTGGAAAAGTCAAGAATGCTATTCGAGAAGATATTGGTTTGCCAAATTTTGTATTATTGTCGATGAAGCTCGAGATGAATTTAAAAAGGAGAAAATATCAATTGTACTAAGATTTGTTGACAAGGATAGCTATTTACAAGAACGTTTTTTTGGGCTTGTTCATGTTAAAGACACTATTGCATCAACATTAAAAGAAGGTATTTTTTATGTCTTATCACACCATTCCCTTGATGTTCAGAATATTCGGGGACAAGTCTATGATGGTGCAAGTAACATGCGTGGAGAATGGAATGGACTACAATCATTAATTTTAGGTGAATGTCCTTATGCTTATTATGTTCATTGTTTTTCACATCGCTTGCAATAGCACTAGTTGCTGCATCAAAGGAAGTTATCCATTTCTATTAGTTTTTTATCAAGTTGAATTCCTTTATCAACATCGTTGGTGCCTCATGTAAGAGTAATGACCAATTAAAAATTGCTCATGCATCGAATATTGCTCATTTACTTAGCATTAATGAACTAGAAAGTGAGAAAGGGCTTAATCAAATTGGTTCACTACAAAGGGCAGATGATATTCGTTGGAGTTCTCATTTGAAATCTATATCCAGCTTTATAAAGATGTTTAGTGCAACATGTGAAGTTTTCTTGAATATTATTGAGGATGGAACCACGTACATATGCTCAACGTGGATATGCCGATGCAGCTTATGTGGTGCTAACTTTAATTGAATTTGTTTTTATTTTGCATCTTATGAGAAAAATTTTGGAGATTTCTAATATTCTCTATCAAGCTTTGCAACTTCAATCTCAATACATATTGAATGCAATGCATCTTGTGTCATCTACGAGTTGCTCATTCAGAATTTGAGAGATGATGGATGGGATGAATTAATTGCAAATGTGACATCATTATGTGAAGCAATTAATATGCATGTGCCAGATTTTGATGATCAATATCTTGCAAGAAGAGGAAGAGCACGCCATCAGCAAGTTGAAATTACAATCGGGCATTATTATAGAGTTTTGGTATTTTTAATGCAAGATAGATTCTCAATTGCAAGAATTGAGTAGCAAATTCGTCAGTGATAATACAGTGGAGTTGATTATACTTAGCTCGGCACTAGATCCAAGAAAGATGCTGATATCATTCAGGATTGATGACATTTGCAAGTTGGTAAAAAAAATTACCAAAAAGACTTTGCAGAACATGAAATGCTATAAGTAAGAATGCATTTTGAGCATTTTGATCATGTGAGCAACTTCCTGATTTTGGGACATTGACAACTATTTATGATTTATGCCAGTGGTTGTTCATAACTAGAAAATCAGAAATATATCATCTTGTGTTTATAGTGATAACTCTTATTCTCACCCTTCCAGTGTCTACAACTACTACAGAGCGATCTTTTTCTGCTATGAATTTATTCAAGACCACACTTCAAAACAAGATGGAGAATGAGTTTCTTACATACTGTTTGCTAGTATATATTAAAAAGCAAATTGCACAAAAATTTAGTATAGACTCACTTATAGATGATTTTCGTGATATGCAAGAGAGACGCTCTAAATTTTAATATATTAGGATTATAATTATGTATTTTTTGATGTTTAATAGTGAGTATTGACATTGTTTTGATGCTAATATAATATAATTTGAATTTTATTATTATATAAAAAAAATTTGATCTTCCAATTATTGGTTCTCCCATAGTCGAATTCTAGTTCCGCCCCTGTTGATACATGTCTCTTTGTTTATTTATTTCCTTTTTTTTTCCCCTTGCAAGTTGCATGCTTTTGCCTTTTATTTTCAAGTTTTTTCAGAAGAATCATCTCTGTCTTTATACTTTATAGAAATTAATATATAAATTATGATAATGGCTGATGAGCATTCTCAAAGGTCATTCAAAGTTGTGGGGTTTCTTTAAAACAAGCACACATGCACGCACACACGCGTTTCATGAGTGCTATTAATTATTATCACATCTTTACTTCCAAATTGATAATGGACGTTGTTAATCATCACTAAAAGCAATGTACGTAATAACAATCCTCTTTTATAATTTAATATTTTATCATGATGATTTATGTTTATTTTAATTTTTTGATTTTTTTTTTTGTATTTAGGTTGGTAAATCAATGGATAGTTTCATGGATTATCGAAAGACCGGATTATTTTATAAAATATCTGCAAGTTTGGACTTATGATTAATTACTCATCATTTGTCTGGGTACGTAGTTTTTTTTTTAAGGGTACAACACGAGGACTTCCCAGGGATTACCAATCCTAATACTATTTTTGCTCAAGCACGTTTAACTTCAAAGTTTTGATAGAATCCGGTGTTGTCTGGGTACGTAGTTAACAAGAATTGAAGTTCCTTTTTCTCAAAATAATGATATGGAGTTTATTAAAAAAAAACATTAGCCTTCCTCTCTACTAGGGATGGCAATGGAGCGGGACGGGTATCTCAATATCTAGGGGTGGCAATTTAAGGCACGGCACGATTGACCGACACGAACACGACACGAAATTATAGGGTTTGGGCTGAAACTTATCGGGTTCAGCCGTTATCGGGCTGGCACGATAAGACAAGATAAAAATCGGGTTGTTATAGAATGACCACGATAAACACGATAAAGGCACTTAATTTTTTAATTATTAATAATTAATTATTTATATGGGTAATTTAATAATAATTGATTATTTTTACTTGACTATTTTTATTAAAAATTTATTAGAATATATATTTTAGGTATTAAATATAAAGAATATAAATAAAATCATAAGTTTTATTTGTTAACGGCTTAACTGACAAACGGGCCTAACGTTCACCTAAATAAATTTGACTTTTTTTCTTATCGTGCTTATCGTGGTCGTGGCCGTGTTTTTCGTGCTTTTAACGTGTCGTGTGCTCGGGCTTAAATTTCAGGCCCGTTAAGCTTTATCGGGTCGTGTTTGTGTTTGGGCTTATCGTGTCGGGCTGTTATCGTGCCAGCCCGATAACGGCCCGGCACGAACGATTTGCCAGCCCTATCAATATCTACACCCGCCCCGTCCCCTCCATGGGTCGGGTCCGGTCGCCCATGTTAATTTTTTAACTTTTTTATATTTTTATCTTATATTTTATATTATTAATAATTTTTAATATTATGTTTCGTATTATAAATACATATTATTTATAAAAATTATCATTATATATGTTAAATATAATATTTAGTATATAAAACTATATTATTTTATATAATGTGTCACGCCCAAACGGACGCGACGAACGATCCACAACTTAAATACAATAACCAACAAATCCGCATAAAATATCGGTAGAACCCAATGAGGCAGAGTCTAAATAGCGGCGAAATAAATAAACATAAGTATGAATTACTACTTAAGTTCCAAAAAATCCAAATACATCCAACATAATAACCTCGAATAAGTTTACAGGCCAAAACTACAACAAAATGTAAAGTACAACATCCAAATCTTAAACGTCAAAGGGTCCTACGCCTTAAATTACAATCAAAGAGAGAGAAGAGAGTAGCAGGATAAACGGAGTCCAACATCAATAGAAGTACATGAAATAAGAACGATCATCGAAAAAGGTGCAAGATCGACGGGGACGGGTCATCAATGCGTGGCGGTTCGAAATCTTCAATATAGTCCCCATCTAAAGGTTAGAAAACAAAGGTGGGGATGAGACAAAATCTCGATGGATGGGGTGATCGTGTGCAAGTGTGGCGAATATAGTTAATGTGAGAAAATGGTTATATGAAAACGCGTGAGTATGATGCTTGGATTCACACACCTTATAGCGTCGTGATAAAATAATACAATAGTATACTTATACAAACTCTGATTCGGAAAATAGCGATTCATGGTCACACGTACACTATGTGATTCAATCGAAGACGGTAGGATTGCGTACGGAAGTGTAACGCCAATCCTATGCAAGGAAAATAATGGTTGCGTGCACGGATTTGTAGCGCCAACCAATGCAAAATGCAGTAGCGGTTGCGTTTTAAAATGTAACGCCAACCAAAACGGGGCGATAACTCGGAATCGTGTGGATCGGGATAAATGATTCCTTCGTTCTTCCTTGTAACTCCCGATCGGATGGTCCAAGACCGGCACCTTATCGCTCCGTAGGCAAAGACAAAATCTCGGTGGAGCCAAGGCGAGGCTCGGATCTATCATAATCATGATTATACCGATCATTACGACCCGCTTCCCTTGGACAAACTTCGTCCCTCGCCTGCGGGATTAGGGCGATGGGGCCTAAGAGTGGAATAGCGGCCGAGCTGCCCTGTTCCATCCCCGACGTATCCATTCCGGATCGTGAGCTCGACACACCAAGTTGACTCGGCAAGAAAGTAATTACAATTACAAAATCAACCAGCAATGAGTATTATTGATTCGGGAAAGCGATTTTAGGAAAAATTTTTGAAAAACGCGAGTGACAATTATGGCGTTGATGGAGTTTTGGATGAAGGTGATTATCGGGAGGATAAGCAACCTTCGATATCTTGAAAGATTAGGTGGGACATAAGTCCTTATAGATTCAATTAGCAAGGCGAAAAGTCGCTCCGCGATCGGGTATTAATCGGTCAAATTGATCCGATAAGTCGTGGGTTTTTGGGAAAGTAAAATATTTAAATTAAATCTCCAAGTCAGAGAGTCCAGGGCTATTTTAGTAAAAGAGAAAATAATTTGAGTTAGGTCCTTTATAAGAGAAAAATTGTAATTTAGCCCCGTTTTGTAAAAACTAACACTTTTGGGGTTAAAAATTGAATAATTAAATATCCCGACCTTGAAAAATTATGAGGTCAGTTCCTAAATTCTCCAAATTGTCCAGAGATTCAGGTTTTTAAAGTTTTGAGGTCGAGTTTTTGTAAAAATCTCACATTGGCCCCAAATTTGTAAAAATATTGCCAATTCGGGCCTTAAGTTTTAAAAATTCGGAACTCACAAACCGGAAGGGCTTTCAAGGTGGTTCCAGTTGGAAAATGTCACTAAGGTTAGTAAGATATTGGGACAAAAGCAGTTTTTAAAAGCAATATGTGTAGGTCCTTCAACTTTTGAAAATATCATTTTTGTCCCATTTTAAAATAATTGCCTTTAAGGCTTTTAGGGGTCCAATTGTTATGAAATTTGAACCTTGGGTCCAAAATATAATTAAGTTATAGTTAAGTTAGTATTTCCAGGTGCATGGGCTGCATAAGTCCTGGAAATTTCATTTGGGTCCTCAAGTTTAATATTTTTTACATTAGTCCCTCAATTTTAGTAAAATTGTTTTCCAAGCCCTAACCACTTGGATTTTTGGAATACTTTTAAAATGTGTCATTCCCAGTAACTTAAAAGTAAAAATTTCAATTTATAAAGTTTAGGTCTGGTACAGTTTTAAAAATTGCAAAGTAACCCTTAAACTTTCAAAATTTTACAATCTAGTCCTTGGGCTTTTAAGGGTTGATTTTATTTATCTTAAAACTCTTAAAACATTATTAAAATGTCCAAAAGTCTTGAGAATTTTCATGACTTGATATATAAAATTGACATGCAATACATAGATTATATATATCTCAATGCTCATGATCAAATTTTCTACATGCATTTTAATAAAACACCTAAAAGTTGGAAAAATAATTTTCCACCCACCTTAATTTTTGGAAATTGTGAAATAAAGGATAATTTCACAATTTTTGGATGAGGCTTCTTAGGTCAGCCCCTAAGTCAAGAAAATATCAAAATTTGGAGTTAGAAAAATGAGAGAAAAATTAAGGAGAAAAAGAAGGAAATAAGGAAATGAAAAGGACTACACTTTACCTTGTGTAGTAGATGTTTGGAGACTAGTTGAAGCTCAAGAATTGGAATTTTGGCTCAACTCCAAAAATCTCCTAAGGTCAGCCCCTATTTCTCAAAAATGAAAAAGGGGTGTTAAAATTTGAAAAATAGGAAGAGTAGGAAACAAGGGGTCTAGTACACAATTCTTACCCTTGTAGTCAAATTTTCTCTACTATTTTCTTCTTCAAGCTTGAGGTCCTTCTTCAAAATGTTGTCAAGCTCTAACCTTCAAAGTCTTCTAAATGTACCTCCAAAACCAAATCCAAACTTAAGTTAAGAAGGTGGAAGAGATGAACAAGGTGATATCCAAAAATGGATTGAAGCTAAAATTTCTTACCTTGTAGTATAGTGGTTCGATTTTTATGGTGTATAAGGAGGAAAATGTTGAATTTTTTTCTAAGTATGGAAGAAGAAAGTAAGAAGAAGAGTAGAGAGAAGTTGGGAGTTTTTAGAGAGAAGGAGGAGGATTTTTGCAAGACTTAGAACATGAGTTGGTGAAATGAAGAGAAATTTTGTGTAGGAAATGGCCATATGGCCGTCCACTTCAAGAGAGAGAGGGAGATGATTTTGTTCAAATTGTGTCTTGTAATTTGTCTCTTGCATGGAGACAAAATGCAAGTCAAAGTATGGGTTTGAATGGTGTTGGGGAATATTGAGAAGAATGTTGGTTAAGTGGGAATAAGTTGGGGAAAATAGTAATAAAGAATTGGTGTATAAGATGATGTGTATAATGTTTGAATTAATGATATAATTATACACAATATGACCAATATATGGTGTATGTGTACAAGAGTTGGATGATATTTTTATCCCAAAATATCCACCATGGCCGTCCACTATGAGGGCAAAATGGTAATTCCATATATTTTTTTTTGTCCCAATTTTGATGATAATAGATGAAATATATCAATCTCCAAAATAATTAGTGATTTCCTTGATCACTTGTAAATCTCATGATCACTTAATCTAAATCAACATCTTAATTCTATAAGGTAAAAGTCTCTAAAATAAATAGTCTCTTAAAATTCTAAGGTGACTAATAAATACAAAAATAGTAATAATGATCAATCAAGTGATCATAAATGAGGAATAGAATTAATGATGATCATGATCACAAGTAATTAAATAAAATGAAATAAAATACAAAATGTATATATTGTTAATAATTACCCGCCAAAATGACGCGGTAAAATAGTCGATCAAAAGCTTAAACAACAATAAGGTTCAACTAATAGCTTCGGAAAAATCGGGGCTTCACATAATGTACATGTAAAATATATATTAAATATATTAAAAAAAGTAAAAAAAGAAAATAGCACGGAGCGGGTACCCATGGGACGGAGGTGATACCCAAACTCGCCGTACCAAAGGTTATGGGGGGGCAACCTGAAGGGGCGGGTGCCGTTGGCGAGTCATTTGCCATCGCTACTCTCTACTCATTATCATGGAATCACCTACAAATTTAGAAAATTATCAATATTGTCGGAAGGAAAGAAAAGAATGGTTATAATAAGTATAACATACTAATTAATCGTGATGATTTCTGGAAAAAAACTGAGAATTTCCATATATAATTTTTCTTTTCTTCAACTACTTAATTACTTGGGTAAGTCTCCTGTCAGACCATCTAACAGATCTAATCCATTAGACGGATACAAATATCCGGCCCGCGGTCAACCCGCCCACTGACCCACACAATCACTAACACCACAACACAACATCCGCTAGCCGCTGCTAATACTTTTTAGGAAGGCTACTAATACTTTGGGGAAAACTACTAATATTTTTTAGGAAAAATACTAAAATACATTTAATCGAAAACCTTTTACTTTTCAGTAAGATTATTAATATATTTTGGGGAGGATTAATATCCTTTTGCGTGAAAAAATCAATAATTTTTATGAGAATTATTTAAAAAACTGCTCAAGGGGTTACTAATACTATTTCAGGTGATTATTATTATTTTTCTGAGGGATTGCTAATACTTTTCACTAGGAAAACTAATACTTTTGAGGGTTGTCTAATAGTACGTCACTGTCTAATACTTTTCAAGGGGACAATTAATACATTTTAGGTGGATTACTAATATTTTCGAGGAAAAATCAATACTTTTTATGAGGGTTATTAAAAATGATGTTCAAGAGGATTACTAATATTTTTCCGATATACTACTAATACTTTTCAGATGTGCTACTAATACTTTTTAAGGGAAAAACTAATAATTTTAACAACCCTAATATTACAAAAATGTCACCGGTCCAGAGATCCTATGATACCGCCCCAAAATATTACAAGAATGTCACTAGTGCATGAAATTACAATAAAACCCGGGTTGGGTTGGGTCCGTCTAACGAAAAGACCCGTTAGATGGTCTAACCCAAGTTTTTGTCTAATTACTTTGGTTGTGAGCTTTTAGAAAAAAAATAGTTCCTAATATGTTGGGCAAAACACAACAATACACCATAAATTTAGGCCTTGTTTGTTTATGTTTCTAAGGCCCCATTTCCAATTTCCAACTATTCATAGAAATGGAATCATTTTTGTTTCTAAAATTTCCAATGGAAATCATCATTTTCACTTTCCACTTTTCACATAAAACATCATCTCAAACCTACAATTTCATCTCTCAACCCTATACACTACCCTACATCACTTATCAATCATTATTCTTATTTTTTAATCCAATTATATATGTGGGACCCTCCATTATCAACTTTATCTACTTAAAATACTACTATATATATCTAATGGGACACACTAGCCTACAATCTTACAAATATAATATTATATATTCAATTAAAATATTCAACCACTATCAACTTTTCAAATTATTATATACATAAAATACTATTACAAAACTACTTAACCAAACATAATCTCATTTCCAAGCCTACATAAAACTTATTCTCATTCACTCATCCAAACATAATTCCAGTTTTCACACGGAAACCAATAAATTCTGAAAATTCATTTTCCAACACTAGAAACTAGAAATAGACCATGGAAACATAACCATACAAGGCCTAAACCTTCCCAAACTTGCAAATGTAACATTTACCGGTGCAACCTAATTTGCGTTTAATATTTGGTCATGAATGCCCTTAATCAGATGAATTTATATAGCTTTTGGTATGTTTTGAGTATTACTGTATTAGTATCCAAAATTATTTATTAGTTACGAAAAATTAGATATTTATAAATTCAAATTTCGAAAAAAACCCTATAATAATAAACAAGTATAACAAATACACCAAAATATTGAACATGAATTTTTTTTTTGAATCTTTAAATTCAAAATAAAGTTTAACTATTTAATTTTATTGAATATTAAACTCTTTGGATAGAAGTATATTATCACTTAACATATCTAAATTCATTTATATTTAAGAAATATTGATACTTAATATACTCAATATAATGATATATGTCAGTAAATATTTTGCTGTGAAAGAAAAGACGTATTGTCTATGCTTTAATATCTTTCACAAGCTTGCTTGAATAGCGAGATCCAGTACCTAAATGATCATAGAGAACTAATTGAAAGTGCTTTCAATTTATTTATGAATTATATCGAGTAGCACTAAAAGGAAAAAAAAAATACTAACGCTATGTTTTGGATTAGGAATTCTATCAAAAATAAATAAATAAATAAATAAAGGAAGGAAGGTTAAGAAATAACATATAACACTGACACCACATCTGAACTAGGTTTACAAAAGTATATGATGCTGCTTTTTAAGTCAGATCACTTAAAGTCAACGGTATTGATAAAATCCTTCTTCCTAAAGGGGGAGTCTTCAAGTCTTCTTCTTCGGAAGCTGGAAATCCTTCAATTGGAAACTTGCCTACACACGCGCACAAATATTAGAGGGCCCCGGGGATTGTCCCAGGGAGGCTCCTCCGACGCTCAAGTCAGCACGGTGATCGAGAGAATAAAACATTAATTGAATACTAAATGCGTAGGAGAATTATGAGACAGATTGTACTTACAAGTGAATAGGAGGGACCTTTTTATACCTGTGAGATGGGCCCTGTGGGCCGTGTAGGAGAAATCGGCATATGGACCAGTCTCGGACTCCTTTGGGCCGGATTATTCCATTAAGAGCCCATTGGGCAATTAATATTTAATTAATGTATAATTCGAATTATATATTAGATAATTAAATGTCATTTTTGCCCCCAACATAACCCCCCCAACTTCGGTGCTGCGGAGGTATGGAGCAGCACGGGAGCTAAACCAGTACCATGTCTGGCTTGTCTTGTTATGTATTTCGCCTTACCTATTGAGAATCTTTGACCACTTTTGCATCAGGACACTTGGGAGGAGAGCTTTTGACCATGTCTTTCAAATGTAATATTTCTCTCTTTACTCTTTAACTTTGAAATTCTTTGCTTTGTAGAAGACTTAGAAAAATTTCTTGAAAGTTGAGGTGAGAGCTCATGGAGAGTTTGAGTGATGAGTGGAGTGCACCAAGTGATGAGAGAGATGGGGGTCCAACAGGTGGAGGAGGGCACTCGGGGGCGCCTCCCCGGAGTGGCAAGGGCGCCCTATTGTCGCCCTATTCTCTAGAGTTTTCGCATATTTTGGGTCGATTTTCAGATTTCGGTCCTTCTTCAGTTTCGCTCAGAGGTCGTGGCATCACCGGATGTTGAGTTTTTGTTTCTGTCATTCCATTTCCATCTCTACCTGTGGATTTTGATATTCCTCATCTCGCTCCAGAGTTATGTTATGATGGCGAGGAGGAAGTAGAGCCTGAGCCGGACTCAAGTCCAAGTGATAAGTCTTTCCAAGGAGGAGTCTGGTGGAGATAGTCTAGAAGAGGTTCATCGACCCAAGTATCAGCATAAACCTCCTCCTGAAAGTCGGGCAGTTTTTCCAGGAAAGTTGGCCAGTAGAGTGTCATATGTTTGTCTTCATAGGTTGTGGGAGCAGCTAGAGCTTCCTTTAGTGTTTGTGATGTTGGCCCCGGGCCCGGGCAATAGACTTACTCATCCTCCCGAGGGCTTCATCATGGTGTATAAAGACAGCTTCTCTATTGGCTTTGTTCTTCCTCCGGAAAATTTCCTCATCGTGATCCTTAGATCCGTGGGAGCATGTGTTAGTCAGATGATCCCTCAAACTTATGTGTGCATACGGGGTTACGAGCATGTGGTGCGGCAGTTGGGCATGTCTCCAATTGTGGACGGGTTCCGCTCTTTCTTCTATACTAGGAAGTCTCTTAGTGACACATTCTTCCACTTCTTCCCTCGCCCCAAAGTGTAAGTTTCTTAAGGGGCTTTCTTTTCCCCGGTGGGTTGTGGAAGGAAGACTTCTTCTATGTGAGGGACAAAGATCGAGAGCTCCCTTTACGAATGGGTTACTTTAAACCATGACGGCCAAGGCATTCCCACTTCCCGAAAGGAGATGGCAGAAGTTTATAGATCCAAGGGATTGTTTGAGAGTTTTCTGAATGTTAGGGAGTTCTTGGGTACTTCACCTTGCTTTACTTTATTGCTTCTCGCTTTACTTGTATATTTTGACTGCTTCCATTTTCGGATATTCCTTCTTGCTTACTTTTCAGGTAAGGAGAGTTATAGCATCACGGAGTTAATAACCTTCAAGAGGAAGGAAAAAGAGAGGGCTAAGGACAAGGTTGCTGCTGGCAGGAGCTCGAGCGCTCCGCCTCTGATGTTGAGCGAGGGTCGCGCCCTCACCATCCAGAGAGTGATCAGCACCCGGGTTCTCATTCCAGGGACCGTGTTGACGTTGTTCATGCTCCCATCCTCCTTCTGGCTCTTTTAGGGGGGGAAGAGGTTGAGGACGGAGTCTGGTGTTACTGCTTTCGGGACCATTAGTCCTCGAGCTATCTTCTTTGGCGGAGTGAAGCATCGTGAAGGGATCCAATCCCATTGGGACTACACGGATTCTGGTTGGGGCTATGCTAGTAAGAGAGAAGCTTTATTGGCTGATGATCAGTCCTGTCTTGGGTCTCTGTCCTTCAAGGACATCGAGACACACCTTTGCGGGGATGTCACTCGGGTAAGCTTATGTGGTTACTCTGCATCTTTATTCTTGATTCTTTGTCTTTTCAATTGACTAAGACTTGTACAAATTTCGTTGTAGATTCTGAACCTCGCGGCGGCTTTGAACCATCAAGGTGAGGTGACGGAGGCAGAGAACTGTCAACTTCGGAGTGAGGTAAAAACCCTTAACACGGGAGCTAGTCATCATAAGTGTCGGATGTCGGATTTGTCCAAGAAGTATGCTCGGGCGAAGGATCAGCTTGCCCATGAGGCGGAGATGGGTGAGTTGTTCTTCCAGTCTCCCATTAGTGTTGAGTTATTGGTCAAGGAGTGGTCCAATTCGGTTGAGGCCTACAAGGGTTCCTTGTCCTATTGTTTGGATCTGATGAGAGAGTCCTCCTCCTACTTTGATTAGGCAGTGCGCCATTGGCGGAAACTTCTACCGCATAGTGGAAAAGCCTCTAGCGAGGTGATATGCATCCTTGACCGTAATGTTTTAGATGAGGAGGAGGATGAGGAGGTTGAGGCTTCATGGGTCTTACTAATGGAGTGGACGATGCCGGAGTGAGAGACGAGCCCCCATGCCTAATTATTGATGATTGTATCTTGCCCCGACGGCCTTCCGATTCTTGTCAGGATGGCAATGAGCCGGATCAGGGCGGATCGACCAAGACCTGCACTCCACCCCCCGCTTCTGGCACGGACGGGTCGGCCCACATCGGTCGCGGCAGACAATTCGGTCGGGGCGGATCGGTCAACCTGCTCGCCCCATTTTAAATTATATTAAATAAAAAAATGGGAAAAATAAAAAAAAATATTTATAAAATATTATTTACAAATTTTATTATTATCAATGTATAAATATAAGATATAATATATAAATACATAAAAATTAAATTATAATATATATTATATATGCAAAATATATAATAAAATATATTTTAAAAATAAATATCTAGACGGGGCGGGTACCGCGGGCGTAGTGATACCTGGACCCTCCGCCCGCCGCCCTGGTCACGGGCGGGTGACCCAAATAGGGCGGGCTAGGACTGCACTGCACTGGGCCGATCAAAATTGTCATCCCTATTCTTGTCCACCTGTTTAGGGCTTGCTTTATGTACTTAGATATTTTCTTCGCTTTCTCTTTTTTATTTGACATGTTTCTTTGCCCCATGGAGCCGGATTATACTCCGTTGCTTTTAGGCTACATTGATGCTCTTCCTTATGCATACTTGTTTATCATGCTCTGAAGTGTAGCGGAAGTTAAATTTTGATGTATTGACAGACATTTTTGATGGTGCATATTTAGTGATATTGTTGTGCAGATGAAGATGTATTGTGGTGCATTTTTATTTTTGGTCCTCTGCATAAGTAGTTCGTGTTTAAATAGTCATTTTTTGGTGCACAATTAAGGTTTAGACAGCGCATATTTAGTTTTTCAGTTGTGTTCTTAATACATGGACATGTTTTATGTTTGTCTGGTTTTGAGGTTTGCTTATGTTTATTCATGTTATTAATGGTAGGTTGAGAAGCTTATATGGCTAGAGGAAATCAGAAAAGACCAGCCTCTGGCCGGGGCGAATGATGGCGACGGAATGTTAAGAAGAAGGTTAAGGTAGACAAATCAAAAGAGAAATCTGATTTACCCAAGTTGGAGACTTGATTTGTGCCAACTGATCTTGCGGACGCATTGAGTGGTCAGAATAACTTTCAGACCAAAGCTGTGGTTGAAATGGGTTTTGGAAGTTTGTTGGGGCTTAAGGTTGACGAATATCCATCTAAAGCAATTTATTTGGTTGGTTGACGCTTTTAATTGGCCGATGTGAGTTAATGCTTCCGAGAGAGCCCATTCACCGCGGCAAAAGGATGTTGAGTTGGTGTTGGAGTTTCCGAGGGGTGGAACCAAAATTAACAAAAAAAAGAAGTTGGAAACATCTCAAGTTTATGAGGATTGGCAGTCGCAATTTGATGCAAATTACATTGTTTTTCACAACTGTGTTTATTTTGGTGCGTAGTTAGTGATGAAATAGTGCACAGTTAATAGCATTTTGGTACATAGTTAGTAGAATGTTGATGTATATAAGCTTTCTGTGGAATTTGAGATGAAAAGAACACAATTCTCATTACCTTATAAATAAAATTTACAGGCCTATTTAACATAATTGTGGCTGACATTCTAATCTACAAAATTAGGAAAGCAATCCATGTAAATCTAGGAAATCAAATCCAATGAAATCAGTCAACAGACTGATCCTATTTATTTTGCAAACAAAATACCCTATAAATCTTCCTAATTAAATAAAATATTTGTTCCTTTGTACACCGCCCCTCAAGTTGGGTTGTATATATTATACAATCCCAACTTGGAACTAAATTCTTCAAAATTGGTCCTTGGAAGAGCTTTAGTAAGGATATCAACTGTCTGCAGTCTTGTAGGGATGTAGGTCAATTGAACTATTCTATGAAATGTCTATTATCTCAATGTGTTTCGTCCTGTCATAATGGACTGGATTTTTGGCAATACAACTAGCAGCTTGACTGTCTGAAAGCATTCTTGTGCTTTTTGTGATGGCTCCAAGTTGGCTAAGCAATCTTTGAAGCCACATTCCTTCACAAATGCCTAGAGCAAATGCATGATATTCTGACTCGGCACTGCTTCTAGAAACCACTGATTGTTTCTTGCTTCTCCATGTCACTAGATTTCCCCACACATATGAACAATAACCGGTGGTAGATCTTCTGTCAGTCAACTCTCCAGCCCAACTTGCATCTGTGTAGATCTCTATCTCTCGATTATCATATTTTTTGAACAATAATCCATGACTTGGTGTCATCTTCAAGTACCTCAAAATGCGATAAACATCTTGCAGATGATCTTCTGTTGGATTGTTCATGTGTTGACTTACCACACTAACTGAGAATGCAATATATGGCCTGGTGTGTGAGAGGTATATCAATTTTCCCACAAGTCTTTGAAATCTCCTTTTTTCACTGGAGTACTCTCTTCACTTGTCTTCATCTTTTTATTAGGATCCATATGGGTATCGATTCATTTACATCCAAGCATAGTCGTTTCATTAAGTAAATCTAGGATGAACTTCCTTTGAGATATAACAATTCCTTTCTTGGATCGAGCAAT
The DNA here is from genome assembly GCA_016081115.2 of Rehmannia glutinosa. Taxonomy (NCBI): domain Eukaryota; kingdom Viridiplantae; phylum Streptophyta; class Magnoliopsida; order Lamiales; family Orobanchaceae; genus Rehmannia; species Rehmannia glutinosa. The sequence goes on along the minus strand of JABTTQ020000466.1, from coordinate 96,252 downwards.
CTCCATCCCTAGAAAGTATCTGAGAGGGCCATGATCCTTAATTTCAAACTCTGTAGCAAGCAACTTCTTCAACTTGATAATCTCCTCTTCATAGTATCCATTCGGGGATAATATCATCAACGTATACAATTAAGATGGCAATCTTCTTCTCAGATGAGAATTTCACAAATAGTGTATGATCATTTTGACACTGTTTATATCCTTGTGAGACGATTGTTTTGGCAAACCTGTCAGACCAAGCACGAGGTGACTGCTTTAAACCGTACAGTGCTTTCTTGAGTTTACATACCATTTGACTGTTAGAGGAATTATTCAATCCTGGAGGTACTTCCATGTATACCTCTTCTTCTAGATTGCCATTTAGAAACGCATTCTTGACATCAAGTTGGTGTAGTGGCCAATCTCGATTTACTGCAAGGGAGAGTAAAACTCGAACTGTATTAAGCTTGGAAACAGGTGCAAATGTCTCTTGATAGTCAATATCGTACGACCGTGAAGCCCTTAGCTACTAAATGGGCTTTGTACTACTCAATGCCTCCATCTGCCTTGTACTTAATTGTAAATATCCACTTGCAACCCACTGGTTTCTTTTCACGAGGAAGCTCCGAAAGTGTCCAAGTACCGTTGCTTTCTAGTGCGTTAAGTTCTTCCTCCATTGCTTGTTTCCATGATGGAATTTTTAGAGCTTCTTCAATAGAAGTTGGAACCTGCATATTATCAAGGGAGAAACAAACACATTATATGGAGGTTGTAACTTCTCATAAGTAACATAGTTTCCAATGGGGTGTTTTGTGCATGACCGAGCACCTTTCCTTAGAGTGATAGGTAATTCATGATTATCAACAGTAGGATCAGCGACTTCATGATTTAATGGATCCATACCTGTGTAAATTTCTGAAGTAAGAGGAGTCGGTTCCAGTTCTTGACCTTGCTTTATTTGTGTAGTATCCTCTATATGCTCAATAGGTTTCCTCCTTTTTCTAACATAGACTTGAAGTTCTTGTTCATTGTTGGACTCCGGTAGTTGTGGAGCAGGTTTGGGCTGATCTATTTGGGTAGGTTCGAAATATTCAAGTAAGACTTTTTGAGTGATTTGAGGTTCATGCATATTTATGAAAGACTCGGATTGTTTTGACGAGGATAAGAATGGGGTTACTAGTGATATTTGAGGATGGTGAGAGTGAGTGTCTTGCAGAATGTCCCAAAACTGATATTCCCTCAAATGCTCTCCCTGAATTTCAGGTCTGGAAAGTAGGACGGTGTTCGTAAAATCTAACATCAATGGAGATATATATTTTTCTAGTAAGAGTTGAGTAACACTTATATCCTTTTTGATTGGATGAATAACCTAAAAAGATACACTTGAGTGATTTTGGGTCGAGTTTAGGTCGATTGGAGTGATGAATCTGAGCAAAGGCTTAACACCCAAAGACTTTAAGTGGAAGATCAAAAGTGAATGATTTGAAGTGAGGAAAGCATTGTATAAGAAACTAACGTGGATTTTGAAATTTTAGAACTCGACTTGGCATTCTATTAATGAGATAGGTGGCTATTAAGATAGCTTCACCCCAGAAAATATTTAGGAACATTGTTGAAGAACATGATTGATCGAGCTACTTCAAGTAGATGTCTATTTTTCCTCTCTGCCACTCCGTTTTGTTGAGGGGTATCTGCACATGAGCTCAAATGTATAATGTCTTGTTCCAAGAGATAGGAACCAAGAACAGAATTGAAATACTCCCTGGCATTGTCAGGTTTTAGGACCTGAATTTTGCTTTTAAATTGGGTGTTAATCATGGAGTTAAAAAATCTAAAGATTGCCCCTGTTTGTGATTTTTCTTTCATGAGAAAGGTCCATGTGATTCTTGTGTGGTCATCAATGAAAGTAACAAACCAACGAGTTCCATTTATGTTTTTAACTTTTGAGGGTCCCCAAATGTCACTATGAATCATAGAAAATGGATATGATGGTGTATATTGAATGGTTGGATAAACATTTTTAGTGTGCTTAGCAAGTTGCCATATTTCACAATGATAAAATTGGAACTTTTATTGCGAAACAACTGAGGGAACATATTTTCAAGTTAAACAAAGTTTGGATGTCCAAGACAAAAATGCCATAACATAACTTTGTTTTCATCCGAAATTGACACATAACTGAAAATCGATTGAAAGACACAACTCGTAGAGGAACTTTTTGGTGAAGTGAAGTACTTTGTTTGAGAAAATAGAGTCCACCACACACCAAGACCGCTAATCACCTTCCCGAATCCACACCCGAAATTCACATAAATTTGGATAGAATTTAGTCACACAATTCAAATCATGAGTAAGTTTGCTTATGGAAATCAAATTACGATCCACGTCCCGCACATAAAAAACCACAGGGGAGAATCAAATCTTCTATTAACTGTATGCCTCTGTTCCTGTTCCAGAAACTTTTGAGAGTGAACCATTTGCTATCCTTACTGTGGAAACACCATGAATCGGCTTATAGTTCTGTAAAATACTAGTATCACCTGTCATATGATCAGAGGCTCTCGAATCGACTCTCCAAGGTTTTGACTTTGTGATTTGTGTAGTAAAGGCAGAAGAGAGAGTACCTTGGTGTGCCAACATACTAGTATGTTGTTGAGAAGTCATCGGAGTCGATTGAGAGAAATTAGAAATCGACCAAATATCTTCTCAGCACATGAAGTTGTTCCTTTGAAAAGAATCGATTTGAAGCGTTGGAATCATTCGATGTTGTAGCAGCATGGACACGACCCTCACGATCAGTTCGTGCACAATTAGGCTTCCAATTTGCTGATTTTCTATGTAATTTCTAGCACGTGTCCATAGTGTACCCAGGTCTCCTGCAATGTTCGCACCATGGCTTCCCTTTTTTCAGTTTGTTACCTTGAGAAGAATTATGTGTGTATAGGGTTGAGCCTTCCACGGTTAGAGCATTGTTGGAACCGCCTATCATCATTAATTTTCTTCGACTCTCCTCTCGTCGAACTTCTGAAAATGCTTCTCAAAGCATAGGCAGGGGTTTAATTCCCATGATTCTCCCCCTTACCTCGTCTAGGTCTTTGTTGAGACCGAGAAGAAACTTGAACGTTCTCTTTTGTTCAACAATTTTACTGAACAAAGCAGCGTCATCAGGGCATTTCCAGGAATATATCTCAAACATATCAAGATGTTGCCAATATTTAGTAAGGATATTAAAATATTGGGTCACATTTAAATCCCCTTGTCGCAGATCATGAAGTTTGGTTTCAATCCCGAACAACTCTAAGGTATTTTCTAAACTGGAGTAGGTTTCACGTGTTGCTTCCCAAATCTCTTTGGCTGTTTTGTAAAGTAGAAAATTTTCTCCTATTTCAGTGGTCATAGAATTGATTAACCATGACATAACCATGTGATTTTCCATTTTCTAGACTCGATACTTAGGATCTGATTTTTCTGGAGCAAAGACCTCGCCTGTGAGATATTCATCCTTCTCATTGCCGCAGACATACATGAGGACATATTGTGAACATTGAAGAAAATTATGGCCATTAAATCTGTGATTAGTGATAAGAAATGATGAATTTTCTTGAATGTTAACTAAGGGAATTTGCTTAGTTTTTGAACTGACTTCCGAGGAAGAGAACTATGTGTTCATTCCGTACTTAGTCATGGTGGTGAGAAACTGACATCAAAGAAATTAGGCTTCCAGAGATGGCTCTGGTACCATATGGAATATGAGATGAAAAGAACAAAATTCTCATTGTCTTCTGAATAAGAATTACATGCCTATTTAACATAATTGTGGCTGACATTCTAATCTACAAAATTAGGAAAACAATCACTGTAAATCTGGGAAATCAAATCCTAAGAAATCAGTCAACAAACCGGTCCTATTTATTTTGGAAACAAAATATCCCATAAATCTTCCTACTTAATACAATATATGCTCCTTTCTACATTTTCCACAATGCATGTTTTTTATATGCAAGTGTTAATGACTGTTTTAGTGCATATTTAGTAATTTGTTGGTGCATAATTAGTACTGTTATGATGCATTTGTGATCTACATAGTGCAATTTTAAATGCACAGTTTTATGGCCATGTACACAACAATTCACAATTAAAAACATTTAGATTGTAATGTACTGAGTTTTTGAAAAGTATAAAACATAATCTAATTAAAAATGGGGGTGCTCATTCTGTTGGTTGATCGGGACAAGTACAGCTGTTGTGTGATGCAAATTTGCCACAGGGACTGCATTTTCTTTTTAGTTTGGTGCTTGCATGGATTGTTTTTTCTTTCTGACTCAGAACTCGCTTTTAATTAAACCCACGCCGCTTGTTTCATGCTTGTTGTACGTGGCAATACTGAGATGTCCATTTGAGAAGTAGAGCTACAATAAGTTTCAATTAGTGTCTGCTTGCTACCAATTTGCTGCTCTTCTTGGTATTGAGCTAACTTGTCTTTGTGTTCATATAATAAGCGTGCTAAGTCAGCCAATTTTTCCACTCTCCCGTTTGTAAGTCTTATGCAGTTGTGGAAAGTTGACCACAATTCATTTAGAGTTGTGGTTGCTTCTTCCCCACCTTCGAATTCGTATAGTTGACCGTTTGTTGTTGATGGATGTATGGATGCCAGTTTCATCCATCGTGTAGGTACGTATTTGTTGGAAATTTCCTTGAGGTCCTTGAATACAACGAAGATGTGCTGACACAAAATCTCGTGCATTTCGAACATCTTGTAGCTACACATTGCACTTGTTTCTTCTTTGCAGTACAACACATTGAAAACTACATCATTCTTGTCTTTTATTGAGTAGGAACAACTTCCACATGTTCTTGTGACTATATGCATTGAGCACTTGTAACACGCGGTTTTAATCTCAGGCTTATTTTTTTAAATATAGCATGTGTGTACAATTTTGTTGCATGTTTTTCAATGTCCAACGGTGTCTTGCATTCGGGGATGAAAGTGTCACTATCATTGTTTAGTTTGTGTACTGTGTGTCACTGCGAATCCATTGCGCTGTCAAAGTGCATGAAGAACTCTACTAAATTGACTTGCACGTTTGTAAACCCACTGAACCAATTGTTCGTGCTTTCAGACCGTGATGTAGTTCGCATCAACTCCCTATGGGAACATCTATAAAATAAGCAGGGATCCAACTCTTTCTGATTTCATACAATGTAGTAAACCAAGGATGGTTTCCTAGATTGAAATTTGTCATCACTGATTACCATAATTTTTCAAATTCAGCAGGTTCATTTTGGTCATTTCAAACAGCGGAATTATGACGATGTAAGAATTGCTCATTTTTTAACAATGTATGGCTGACCTTGGTGCTAACCTTCTCTATAATGTGCCGCATGCATAAGCTATGCCTTGCGGTCTTGAAAACTATTTTGAATGCATTTTTCATGGTCGGATCCTGATCGGTTATAATGTAGTACGACTCTCTGTATATCGTTTCCAAAAGTATTCTGAATAACCAGACATAAGATTCTTCATCCTCCTTCAATAGTAACCCACATGCAAACATAACACAACGACGATGGTTGCCAATGCCCATGAACGGTGCAAAAACCATTTTGTACCTGAGAACACGTAAAATTTTATATGCATCAATTGTCTTAGTAAAAGTACACCATATTATATATATATATATGTATTCCAATATTGATCTATGTATGCACCATATTTTCCAATTGAGAACAAGTATATTTTGAAATGCATCATTGCGTTATTAAAAGTATACCATATTATGTATATATATATACACACCAGTTTTGATTTATTTATGCACTATATTTTCTGACTAACATGTTTGTGTTGTAAGTAGCATCAAATGAAATCACGTCCCCGAATATTGCATAATTGTACGCAGAAATAGGGTCTGCCTAGAACAATCTCGTCAGTTAGTCATTTTCATCCACATCATAACTAAAGGCTATTCCTGGACACATCTCATTTTTTTTTCAAGAATTTGTCGATTATAAATTGTGTGTCTGCCCCACGTATGTATGCCTTCAAGTCTCTTTTGAAATTCTTGAAATTGTTTGGTAATGCACCTGCTTGCGAATATCCTCCAACCATCTGCCTAAATAAGTGGTGTGTCTTCGCAGTGCCTATGTTGACCTTTGAACAATTTATTATAAATTGTTTATGACCAAATTTTAAATTCCAATTTACTTTAAGAAAATGCCGGTAAGATTCTAAACTGAAACAATGCGTGTGGCGTTCTTCGAAATGCTTTATTGTGTATGCACCATTCCTCGTGTATTCTGGAATGCAGTTCACCTTGCAGCCAACACGGTTTAAAACTATCTTGCATTGCCTTGGATATGTATTGCTTCCCTCTCCAATTCCCGCAATTGTTGTATGTTTGTAGCCCTCTCGGTTACACACAATGTATTGTACCCAAATTTCTTTGTTTTTAAATTTTCTAGAGGTGCTTCTTCGTATGTTGAAGCCGCATCTTTTGTCGTAATCCTTATAAAATTGCACACCGTCCTCCAATGTAGAAAATTGCATGTCTATTCGTGGTATTTTATCTTGTTCAATTTTAGGTATCCAGTACTTGGTAGAGCCGGGGGATATTACGATGTGTTCTCATACTTCATTGTGCTGTCTATTTTCATCAAGTAAATCTGCACAAATTTTGTAATAATTATACACTATATATGTACATATAAGCATCAAATTACAAATGTTTATTTCATGGCTGTCTAATTGGCATATTTTCGCAAATAAGAACTAAACATGCATCACGGTTTTATTATATATGCACCACTTTATCAATATCCTTATACCTAATTTTCAGCAATCCATATTTTAATACTCCCTTAATGTGCACAAGGTACACATAAGAGGTATGTATCACATGATTAGTATTCATGCATCAAATATGCACTATGTATGCATCAAATATTCAACTGTGCACTAAGCATTTGGATGAACATAAATACTAAATATGCATTACGTACGTACTATATATGCATCAAAAGAAATTAATTGTGCATTACATATACACTATATATGCATCACACAAAAACTAACAGTGTATCGTTTTTAACAGTGGACCAAAATTAAGTTGTCACTTTTCAATCTACCAGGGTGTCAAAGATGAATTAAATGTGCATCATTTTTTCCAAATTATACATAAAAAAAACACTAATTATATTTTATTTATATGTCATTCAAATGCATGATTGCATAAACAGGGGCAAACATGGTTGTGTTTCCAGAATTTATAGATAATTATGGCATATTGTAATATTGTTATTTCGTATGAGAATTATACGTACCAGTCTCGATGCCCTCAAATTCGCTGTTTTCATATATATTGTTCATTGATACATCACTTTGATATTGATGAGCATATTGTTTTCCCATGGTGTACCCCCTGAATCTGTTCGCTTGTTTAATTTGTTTGTTTTTGAACTAATAGAGTATTTTTCTCAATAAAAATATCTTCGGATAAATTTGATCATCGTCGACTTTTTCAAACTAATTGTGAGCAAATCCTATATTATTCCGATTTTATTTTATCTTTTATAATCTTAATTAAATTCCATATCTTTTAATTTTGTACATATGATTGCCACATAGATAAATGTGAAGAGGTTATGTGGAATTGAGATAAGAGTTAGTTTCCTATGAGACAGTCTAATGGATCTAATCAGTTAGACGGATCCAAATATCTGATCTGTCAGCCCACCAACAGCCGCACAACCACCACACTACAACAACCACATCCGTTGGCGGATGATAATACATTTTAGGAGAGCTACTAATACTTTTTGGGAGGACTATTAATACTTTTCATAGGAAAACTCATGTTTTTAGGAGGCTACTAAATAAACTGTTCAAGGGGATTACTGATACTTTTCAACGGTACTAGTGATACTTTTTGGGAGGATTATTAATACTTTTCAGAGAAAAAACTAATATTTTTTATGGGGACTACTATATATTTTCAGGATGATAATTGATACTTTTTGGGGAAAAACTAATACTTTTATGGGGAACTACTAATGTTTTTTATAGTACTTTAGGAGGAATGCTAAAATACCTTTAATCGGAAAACATTATATTTTTCAATAAGACTATTAATACGATTTAGTAGGAATACTAATACTTTACAAAAAAAATCATTATATTTTATGAGGATTACTAAAAATATTGTTTGGGGGGATTACTAACACTTTCAGCAGTATTACTAATATTTTTTTAGGGAAAAACTAATACTTTTAACGATACTACATCACAGCATAATATTACAAAAATATCATCGATCCTGTGATACGATGCCACCACTCCCAAAATATTACAAAAATACCGCCACGGTCAAAATGACAAAAACGCCATCGCCTCTTCAGAATTACAAAAATGCCACCGCCTATTGTATCTGGGTCGGTTTGGGATCCGTCTAACGGATTTGAATACGTTAGACCGTCTGATAGAAATTTTTGTCTTGAGATGATGAGAAGTTGACAAATGTCCAAGATTAATGATGTAATGACATGTGTCAACTTTGTCTTTTCTTTTAGTATATAAGGTAGATTTTCAATAATACATAAATATCCAAATATCTTTTCATGTAAAAATAAATTACATATGTAATATTGTGCTTTTCTAGTTACATATTATTGTTATAAACATAAACTATAATTTTTAAACTCATCTTACGTTTAATACACTCGAAAACTTTATTTTAATTTTTACTAATTTATTTAAAGATATATTATCTCAATAATAATAATTAAAAGTAAGCAATTATGCATTTCCAGAAAAAAAAAACGATCATATCGTAAATAGTGTTCTAAAAAGCGCTAGACGCTAAATAAACGACAGACTAGACTTAGGCGGAGCCTGACGAGTTAGAAATGCACATCCCCGGCCGAGTTATGTTGATGACCGTGATAAGATAGAGTTAAAAAAACATGAAGCATAATTTTATGCGAGGATCCCTACTTTGACAAATTTCCACACCGACCACTCGAAAAGAGAAACCCTAATCAAAAGCCGCAATCATGTCTGGTCGTGCGTGGCGCTCCATGGCATACTGGTAGAGATGGCAGTGGGGTGGGGAATCCCCGTTCCCCGCGGGAATCCGCCTCGAATGGGGCGGGGATTCCCTGAAATTTCCCCGTGGGGGGGACGGGAATTTTTTCTCCCCGTTGGCGGGGGCGGAGACGAGGGCGGGATCATACTCCCCGCCCGCTGGGATCCCGCCCGTTCGCGAAACCACATATTATATATATAATATATTATTTATAATATATTGTAAATATATCTACATCCATGTACAAAGATCATCATTCATCAAAGAAGATAGCGCAAATTTGTAGCCAATTAAATTGTCATACAGAATCATAAGTGTATTTAATGAAGACAGTAAATGGGATCAGTGGGTGTGTAAATGGTTGTATATTGATAAACATTTTTTGGTGGTTCTCTCTGTTTCGTTCTTGAAGCAGTTGGCAGACTTGGAAGGTTCCGTTAGGCTTCTGTTTTTGAAACAAGGCCGTTATATGGTGAGGACGTACGAGGAAATTGGGCTGAATAAATATAAAAAATAACAAAATATTTAATTTATTTTATTAATGAGTGGTTTATTAGATTTTTATATAATTTATTAATATTAAAAATGATTATTTTTATAAAAATTAAATTTTTGCAAAAAAAAAAAAAATTAAAACGGGAGCGGGAATCCCGTGGGGCGGATCCCAGGGGGGCGGGATGGGGGAAAAATTTCCCGTTTGTCTCGCGATGGACGGGACGGGATTCCCGCGATCGCGGGACGGGGATGGGGATCGCTCCCGTCCCCGCCCGCCCGTGACATCCCTACATACTGGATATGTTTTTTCTAGTTTAATTCTATGTATTTCTGACACTAAATAATAGCGTAATGATTATTTTACAATCATTGCCAATTATTCTTTATCAAAAATGATAATAAACACTTGCTAGCCCAATCAAAAACTACTATATAAAAGTATTTTTCTTCTACTTTTATTACAATTTTGTTTATTGCCTCATCTATATGTCTTATATGGTTTGAAGTATTTAAATTAAGAAATTGCAAGGATTTATTTAAAGGTATATATGATCCTAGAAAATAGTCAATTATAAAGATTTGAATATTTATAAGACATCATAAAACTTTTAGCTATATAAACTACTTCCTAATAAAAAAAAGAGTTTAAAAATATTCAATATGCTTTGTGCTTGATTTTATTATTATTATTTTAAAAAAAAATTAATTAGATTGAGTTAGGTAAAATTTAGAATAAAATATTATCTCAATGGTTTGGTGTGTCCCAAAAAATGCAATCCCTCAAACATTCTTGCAGTCTTAAAAAACTTTAATTAGTACTCTGTCCTACTAAAATAAAATGAAAAATCAAACTAAAGCCTAACCTAATCCCCATCTTATCAAAACCCAACTTCAATTATCACTCGAAAACCAATTTTAATTACTTTAATCAATTAAAATAATTGGAAAAGGTCAAAAAAATGCAGCCCACTAATGAATAGTAAGGCATTGATTGAGGGGGTGGCACAGATATTCATGTTGTAATAATAAAAAACAATTGAAAATTATTGATAAACATAGAGTATATCTTAGGTCACTCAAATCTTTTCTTTCCTAACCAGATTCTCCAATTCAATTCTCACGCAATCAAACCCTCACTTGCGTGCAGATATAGTATATATAAGTAGCCGCTAGAGGGTATGGCAGAGGGGGCCCAGTCTGTGAGTGAATTGCCGGTGAAGAGACCGCGCGAGGAGGAGGCGAACGGCGGCGTTACGGTCGAGATGGATGTGAATGACGGCGGCGTATCGGAGCTACCGGACTGCATCTCCTCTGTTATTCCGGGGTGGTTTTCGGAGATTAGCCCAATGTGGCCTGGTAATTTTAAATTTATCTTTTTGGCATACGTTCAGGAACGTGGAGATATGTATTTTTGAACACGTATTCATCTGTGTTTGTGAGCTTTTGTGTGTAGGTTTCATATTTTTTTTGTTTGTTTTTGAGATGCATGTCTTGTGGTTCATTCATCCAATTTTGTATTGTTTTTTCCTGGGATGTTTTTGGTGTATGCATTCATAAAATTTATTTGTTTTCTTGGGTGATGCAAGTTGCAACGGAGTTTTTAATTTTGGGTGCGATTTAATTCTTGCTTGTTGATGGGGTTAGATTATACTATATGAGATGGAACTTTAGCTGAAATCTCAGTGAATTTTTTTCGATTCTCGGGCTCTGTTATTAGTGTCAAATCAATGGATGGAACATTATTATGCATTCATGTGTGGCTGGCTATACGGAGTTTTATTTTATTTTCCCTTTCATGATATTAGTGCCTGATAAACTAGGAAATAAGTATATTCAAATTCAACCTTTTTGTTGTTAATATGTGTTGGATCGACACAGAGGCCGTCGTTGCTAATGTAAATTTATATATAAAAGTAAAGGCTGCTCCTTGTAGGAATTGATCTTTCACCCTTAACGACGGCATAGTTTTTGCTTATAATTTTGACGAGTAAATACAGAGTTTATGTATGTGAAGTTAGATATGCTTCTGTTATGTGAAATTTAGATGTGCAGTCTTTTTATGTCCACTAGTTCTTTTTCAGCTATAGTTGGACATTTCTATCCAAAGCAGGGCACTGTATGAGTACATCACTTCAATTTGCAGTTCTTGTTAACTAATCACCATTCATCTGCTATTTTTTTCCATTTTATTTTGCATTATTTTCATTGGCTTGTCGTGTTTCTGGGTCTCCTTAAATTAACACGTACGGAATGAATTTATGTTTACCATTAATTAAATCTTAAAGGAATTTTTATCATCCAAAATGAATCACCATCCATCTGCAATTTGTTTTCCTTTTTATTTTGCATTATATTGTCCAAGGTTTTAATTGCATTGGTCTGTTGTGTTTTTTGGTGTCCCTAAATTAACATGTGCCCAATGGATTTATTTTTACATCAATTAAATCATAAAGGAACATTTAACATCCAGAATGAATCACCTTCCATCTGCAATTTGTTCCTGTTTACTTTGCATTGTGTTTGTCCAAGGTTTTAATTGCATTGGTCTGCTGTGTCTCTTGGTGTCCTTAAATTAAGTGCGAATAAATCATAAAGGAACTTTTAACGTTCAAAATGAATTTCTTGCTTCAATCAAAAATCAAAAACCAAAATGAGATGTACTTACAAAATGAAAAAATTCCAATTATCATGTGAATTTATCGCACCAAAAAGCAAGGGATACTTTTTTCTAATGGTCTAACTCAGCTCAGAAACTGTTTGATTATTAGTATTATGATTCTTAATATCACTTTATTGGAAACCATGCAGGAGAAGCACACTCATTGAAGGTGGAAAAAATATTATTTCAGGGAAAATCTGACTACCAGAATGTCATTGTTTTCCAGGTACTTGATGCTTTGAAGATTAAATCATCTTTAGCATTTGTTTCATGTAATCTTTATTTCTTTATTTCTTTTTCCTCCTAATTAACGACTCATTTTTTTTTTTGGTTTCCTTTTAAATATTTTCTGCTACAGTCAGCCACTTACGGGAAGGTTCTTGTCTTGGATGGTGTAATTCAACTCACAGAGAGGGATGAATGTGCTTACCAAGAAATGATCAGTCACCTACCACTCTGCTCAATCCCAAACCCGAAAAAGGTATTAACCAATCCCTGATCCCATATCCTACAGTGAAGAAAACTAAGTAGGAGAATCCAGACACAATTTAAAAGGGAAAATAGAAGTATATATTCTCTTCTAGAATTATGTTTACTATCTCGACGATATTCAGTACTGGTTGTCCAGTTGGTAAGGATCAGTGCATAACAGAAAATGGCTGAAAGTTACACAATAGGTGATGATCTTCAAAAACTTTCCCAGTTAATTTCTTTATTGTACGTATTGTCTGGATGTGATGAAAAACCAGGTGTTGGAGGAACAATGTGATTTCCATGTTTGCATATGACTGCATAACTGTACCAAGGGTCAGAGAACAAGAACTTCTATTGAGAAAGATTGGCCTTTTGGCTGTCTCAGTATCAAGCAAATAAGTTCCTGCAGCACTTGAAATAAATCAAATGGATTAGACTATTCTTGCTTCATTGCCCAGTTTCCGGTTGCTTGACTTTGCACAGATTTCTGAAAAGCTAATTATATCTAGTGCAAAAGCATTTTTTGTATGTCTAGTTCATTATCCGTAGTGCGAGGTTTGACCAAAACTTTCCTTTTAGGTTCTGGTAATTGGAGGTGGAGATGGAGGTGTCTTGCGTGAAGTATCTCGTCATGCCTCTGTTGAAAAGATAGACATCTGTGAGATTGATAAGATGGTTGTTGATGTGAGTTATTCTGATGTGTTCTCATCTTCTACTTCTCTGTTTTTTCTCCCTTTTTTCCTTTATTGTTCTCTTGTTCTCTCTCTCTCTCTCTTCTCCCCCCCCCCCCCTTTTCACTCATAGTACAGTACTTAAAATGTTTGATAAGCATCTTTTCATTCTGATAATTCCGTATTTTATGAACTGTGGTAACCCTGAACTAATCTTCTGATGTAGTCATGTGATCCCAAAATTTGAGGCCCTAGGAACATAGTTCTCGAGCTAATGTAAATTAAACTTCCTTCCAGGTTTCAAAGGAATATTTCCCTAGTGTAGCTGTGGGATATGATGATCCTCGAGTGACACTGCACATTGGAGATGGTATAGTCTGTTAATGTTATCTGTTGCTTCTTCTACCCCACCCCCTACTTAATTTATTTGTGTTTTTGCTCTTTGACTTGACTTGAATCTTTGACGCATCTCTGCAGGAGTTGCATTTCTCAAGGCTGTGCCTGAGGGAACTTACGATGCAGTTATAGTGGATTCTTCGGATCCAATAGGTAATGTACTGTTTTTAACAGAAGGGCATCCTCGACTGCTTTTTAAGTTCCATTCAAATGTTCAAGTTTTATTTTACATAACTCAGGTCCAGCACAAGAGTTGTTCGAAAAGCCCTTCTTTGAGTCGGTAGCTAAGGCTCTCCGTCCAGGAGGAGTCGTATGTACTCAGGCCGAAAGCATATGGCTTCACATGCACATTATTGAAGATATTGTTGCGAACTGCCGCCAGATTTTCAAAGGCTCTGTCAATTACGCTTGGACCACTGTGCCGACATACCCAAGGTATCTTCTTGAGTTCTTTCTTCGTCTCTTTCTCATAATCAATGGTGATTATGTTTGGAAGTGGGTCTCGGCATTGTTTTTCCTCTCCAATGTGTCTGTATGTCCTTTCAATTTTTCCTTCCCTGTTTTCAATTCCCCACCTATTTCAAATGCTATTCCCCAAATTAGAACCATTATTAATTTTAAGAGTTTGCTACAAGAAAATACTATTGAGGTTCAGTCAAATTACAAAACACCCAAGTATCTTTCAAAATTACTATCCCCTTGATACGTGTTTCTATTTTACAAACTGCATCCTCGAGAAGGGGTATTTGTTAAGTAAGAGGTTTGGCTGAGCTTATAAGCTCTTCAAAACATCTTATAATATGTTCGAAAGCTTATAAACTCTTTAAATTTGTTTGGTAAACTTTTTAAAAGATTTTATAAGCTCCCAAAACAAGATGATAAGAGCTTATAAGCTATTTTTAAAAAAGGTTGGGAATCAAATTTCTTTAAAATAAGATCTTATTCCAACAACCTCATTTAATTTTGACTATTTTAATTCCAAAGTTGCGATACTAAAATCTTAAAAGCTCCACCATCTTACTTTATCAAACACTTCAACAACTTAATCGGAAAATAAGATCTAACATCATAAGCTCTAAAAAACATCTTATAAGATTCTATATCTTATAAGATCTTTTACATAAGCTTAGCCTAACACATGCTATATACAAACCTCAATGGGGTGTTTGTAATATCTATCATATGGGGGTATTTGTAATAACTGGAATTTTGTGTTCCTACTGTTTCAAATGCTATTTCCCCAAACAAGAACCATGATTATTTTGAATTAGGGTTAGTTACAAAAAATACCAATGAGGTATAGTCTAATTACAAATCCAGCTATCTTTCAAAATTACAAACATCCCATAGATGTTTGTTTCCGTTTTACAAATTGCACCCTCAACAGGGGTATTTGTTAAGTACATACAAACGTGAATGGGGTGTTTTTTGTAAGATAATTGGATTTTTTGTAATTAGATCAAACATCGGGGGTAAAGTTTGCAATTTACCCTTTTGAGTTAACAAGTTTTCTATGTTCAGCCACCGACATGCTTTATGCATCATCACTAATCATTCTCTGAATATTCTTCCAGTGGCGTTATCGGATTTATGCTTTGTTCTACTGAGGGCCCCCCGGTTAACTTTAAGAATCCGATTAATCCAATTGATGCCGATGAGAGTCATATCAAATCAAAGGGACCATTAAAGTTCTACAATGCTGAGGTACTGCATTTTTACATTATTATTTTTTCAATAGAATTTTTTTGACATTCATCCTGTTGATAACATTGTGCCTCTTGCCTTGTGTATCCAGATCCATTCTGCAGCTTTCTGTTTGCCCTCATTTGCGAGAAAGGTGATTGAATCAAAAGCTAATTGAAGACGTTCGTTCTGTTCTGGAGCCAGTATAAAAGCGTCAGAATTAGGCTGTCATTTAGTTCGTAATTTAACTATTTTAAATGCGTCGATTAGCAACTAGTAGTGTACTATGGAGTCAGTTGAGGTTTGAACTTTGAACAAAGGTAAAAGATTTTGGGTGGCCCAATTTGATGAGTATCGCCTGGAATATCTTCAATTATGTTTTCTCCAATTTTAATAGAACATACCATCTTAAGTCATGCTGATGAGCAGGATTTACTTGCACTGTTCTAAAATCCCTGTCCAGGCACTAGCCTGACCTTGGCAGCTTATGTTTTTTTTCCGATTAGGTCCTGCTTAATTCTCTCTATCTCACTGTGTGCCTAGGCGCTAGGCCTCCAATCTGCCGCCTGCACCTAGCGCCTTTTAGAACAATGTTTACTTGTTTGTTCAACAGTTAGATGTTTGAACTTCTGATATTTGGTCTAAACCCTAAACCATACAACGCTAAATTTATTGTAGAGAGTAAAGACTTTTAGCTTATCATCGTAACCAATAAAAGATTTAGCAAGTATGTATTATCTTCCCAAGAAATTCCATTATATGTGAACATACCTAATGTGCAAGACATGCAACCAAGCAAACTACAGTGTTTACAATTGATAAACAGAGAAACTAAAAGCAGGTTTTGTGATTATCCATGTCTAGAATACTAAATAAACATAAGGAAGAACATAGAAGCATGTTGTAAAACTTGGCTATCTATTTGTATTTAGGCTAGAAGATCGGAAGGTCACTGTAATGTGGTTACTAAACCTCGGCTCAACCTCGATTTGATTACAGAGAAATAATCAAATATATGTAAAATATTAAGTTATCGAGCTCATTTCAAGTTCGACTCGCCTATAGTTAATTAATAATCAAATCAACATTAAAGCAATTCTTGAAGTTCGATAAAAATTTAAATAAGTTAAAATAGTATTGTTTTTGACTCATTTGATTCGTTTATGCCCTTACAAACAACCCTTAAAATGTATGAGTCATGACTGTATTAGTGAAGACTAGCAGCTTCTTATTTAAGATGATAATTAATTTTGCTGGAATTTTACAGTATCTCGAAAGGGAATATTCTTTCCCAGCACAAGTTCTTCCAAGTATTTATGAAACCCAGCAAGAAATTAATAAATCGTGTGGGCTCAAATATCTCACTATCAAATGGATTACGAAGTTTATAAATTAAACAAACATGTAAGAAAATACACTGACATTAAGTATTTGAAACTTTTTAAAATGTTTCAAGTAGACATTAGAAAATTTGTATAATTAATAAATTAAACAAAATGCAGGAAAACCATGAAAAGAGAAAAGGAAAAAAGATGATTGCTTATCAATTTGACACATCCATCATATATATATATATATATATATATAATTATTTTCATAACTTCATAGTGTTATGATGGATACACAATGTCCAAATATAAGAGTTTATTTATTACGACTGTCAAATAAGATTAATCTATTTACATATATATAAACTTTAATTTAAACTCCCAAATAAAAAAACATTTTGAGTAAATGACTCATATAATACAAGGTTTAATTTATCACAAGGTGGAAGTCAAAGATTGGAGACAAAGAAGCTTCACAGCTATTCTTTGCAAAAATTTCAAGTCCCTAGAGAGAAATGCTTATCAGGGAATACAAGGATGCAGCGGATTTAGATACCGTGGCTAGAAGAATGTCTTTCTTAAAGGCCAAGTTATCTGAATGGTGCTATCAAGCAGCACTATATCGGAATTACAAGAGATTACGAGGAATTAATAAATTAGTTCCTTTATGTTTGCGTAGACGATGATATCCCAACATTGGTGGGAGGTCAACCAAGACGGCATAAGAAGAAGAAGGAGAGAAGCCATCCATATCATTTGGGAAGCATCAACAAAAGAAGAGGTCTTCATGGAAACCTGAAGGTTAAGTCAAAACAAAAGCCCGGTTACAAATCGGGCAAAGACCGAACCGAAGCGGGAGTAGAGCCTCATCATCGGGTTCAAATCGAGGCCGATGCAATGAGAACTCCATGAAGGAGAACTTTCAGGCGAGCTCACACCAGAGCTAATGAAAGTTTCAAAGATTGTAATTGCTGGACATGTGGAGCAAGAGGACATATCTCAACTGATTGTCCAGACAACCAGAAACGAGGAATAAGATAGTTCGAAGCGACACCAGAAATCGAAGAAGTTGTCTACCATCAAGATCTTATACAGGTGTATCAATTTGAGGATATACCCTCAGATTAAAGCATCTATGAAGAAGAGATCTATTCTGATGATGGAAGTGACTTCAGCTCAGAATCAGAGTGAAAAAGAAATTCTTCAGCAGACGGTCAGGGAGGATATGTCGGAATTCCTCTCTCACACTACGGTTTCTCATAAGACTCTTATGAGAATTATGAAGGAGGATCCAAAGCTTCAGATATATGATGGATTTACAATCGGAGCTATGTAAAAGGCTTTGGATAAGATTGGTTTTCGTAATAGAAAACACCAAATTATCCACAGGGTAACAACCAGAGAATTTGCCATTCCGATGGACCGAACTGATCGAGATGCGGTTGGTCCCTTACAGAAGTTCGGAGATCAAAAGCAAAGTAAAAGGGAAGTTGAAAATACTCTCTCATGGATTCACATCGGAGCCATAAGAGTTATTATTAAAGCAATATTCAAAGAAGGAATAGATTCGCCACTCAATCTGGCTATCTGACAAGCAAATCTCAAACCTCAAGGATTCATGCCTTGGAGCAGTTACAAGAAATTTGTATGCAGGAAAATTGGCATTTAATGTCTATCCTAGAATTGCATACAATTTGGGTGTGTAGACAATTAAAATTCATGTCCAATTAAATGACGACACGTGGAAAATAATATATTACATATCAATTTATATTTTCTATTTATATTTTGAGAATTTATTCAAATTTAATTCCTAAAAATAAATAGTTAATTTTGATATTTTAATATATAATTTATTGGCCAATCAAATATCGCCACATGTCAAATATCAATATCTTGGGAATCAAGATAATATCTCAAATCAATTATGAAGAGAATAACCATCATTTTGGTAACTAAAATCGCATCTTCCGGATATGGCAACAAATTGAATCAAATCATCAAGGACCAATCAAATCGCGTCCTTCAATCAAGTAATTATGGCAAGAACTCCTATTCCACAACTATAAATAGGGTCCTCTTCATAATTCAAAGACACAAAAATCCTAGAGAAGAAGTCTAAGCAAGAGGCGAATTCTCTCAAGTCAAGAAGTCCAAATCCAAAGAAGTCCACGGTGTTCAAAGGCGAAATTCAAGGCGTTCTTCGCGGAGTCCACCAAATCACGGCGTTTGATTCGAGAATAAGCTTCCAAGCCCTCGAGTTGACGTTATTGAAGTCCAAACCATCTTGGCGGGAGATCAAAAGGTCTATTTCACCAATAAGTTCATATATTCAAATCAAATATCATCAAATATATCACGTTTGATTCGAGATCAAGCTTTCAAGCCCTCGAATTAACGATATTGAAGTTCAAGTTTATGTTTGGAGAAGATTAAACTGAAGAATCGACTCCAATTTCTCGAATTCTGGATATTTTGTTCTTGAAGAAAAGAATCAGAGGAGAAATAGAAATTGTAACCTATATATTTTCATTTTGATTTATATATATTTAATTTGTACGCTTTTTCTTGTTTGTTAATTGCAGACAATAAAAATTTGTGTTACAGGGTGATCGAGATTTTAACAGAGTCCTAACCCTTCACCAAGATCTCAAAAAGAGATGATTTGATGAAAGAAGGGAACAGACCCTACTCAATCACATACAAGATATCATATGCTCTTTTGAATACACATCATTCAGAGGTATTCTTGAGAAAGGAATTTATTGAAGTTCCAAGAATCTTTGAGGACTTTGCGAGGGTGGTCTTACCAAAAATCATTGAGTCTCCAACTATCAAGGAGATCGATATGAAAATACAAGATCAATCAGTCTTCAACAAAAGTCGAAGTCTCGAGTTGAGCCAAGAAGGATGTCTTTCCAACAAGACAGAATGATAAGCAGTAGCCGTTGGGTAGAAAAAAGATCAAGTATAGTTCAGCGTATCCCAGATGTTTTCAAAACAGCAGGAGAGCTGAAATGTCCAGAAGAATGGCGAGAAGTTGAAGTAATATTTGACATCACTCAAAAGGATAATATTTTTCCTTGTGATGTTCTATATTATCTCCAACAACCAATAGTTGGAAGGTATCAAGGAAGACTGAAGATAGGTGAAATTGAGTGACTATCTCGGGAGTAGCATGAAGAATTCCGCACGCTTAATACTTTGGAATTGAATTTCTTGAGGATCATAAACCTTGGGAAAGATTACAAAATGGAATGGAGTTCACAGTGGCTGATAAAAGATACAGAATCATATGACCACTAGTCCATTCTCCATATACATTTCTATCGGAATGTTATATGCGGAATACAAGGTCGAGTATTTATTTGCCTATATTGATTCAAGTGCTTAATATGTACGCAGCCGGATATTTTTCCTAAAGAAATTGGAGAAGATTTACCAGCTATTGCAGGACGAGATTTCTCTAAAAGAATTCTTATTCTTAACAGAGGAATTAAACAACCAGAAATCATGATCGGAGGCGCAGGTGGTACCCCATGGTACAAAGTGAAAACGCCACCAATATATTTCCATGATACAGGAGCATATGTGTTGCTAGAAAATAATTTCCTACAAACATTCAAACGATTTACACAGGAAAATGAGACAAGAAGACTTATTTTCACAACATTATGTGATCATAAGACTATTGTCCAAAGATCGGGAAGCATTTTACGAGAAAAATGCCTATTAATTTTCGCGACAAGCGTGGTGATGAGCCAAACTTCGGAATCCAAAGATGGCGGATCGAAGAAAATTTGGTGAAGTCTTATTATCCTATAGACAATTTGGTTCGAACCATAAGGATAAGAAAATATGGGATAATAACTTGTATTCATTCAGAGTACAAGGAGAAGAATGAGTAACTCCAGAGGCTATTGCAGAATTGATGATGAGCCTAATGATGAATCCACGAGTGATGTTACAATAGAAGAACAAATATCACTCGAGGATATCAAGAAGAAGATCCAAAGGAATTATAATGAAAATCCTTTGGCATGGTGGGATATGAACGAGCTCAAAGCTTCCTTGAAAGTTAAACCAGGAAAGGAGTATGAGTTCGTGAGATTAAACCAATCCTTATGAATCGGGAAGATCGTGAGGATATGCGAGAAGATACTTAAGGAACATCTTGACCTTAAGTTGATTTCACCAGAGTTTCTCCATACAATCCCAGATTCCTAGTCGAAACCATGAGAAATTAAAAGAGGAAAGCGAAACTTGTTATTAATTACAAAGGGATTAATAACATTTTGGAGTTCGACGGATACTATATCCCAAGCAGAGAACATCTGGTTAACTATATCAAAGGTGTCAAGATATTCTCAAAGTTCGATTGCAAGTCTAGATTCTACCAGATTAAGATGGAGGAAGAAAGTAAGAAGTTCACAGCCTTCTCCACACCACAAGGACACTATATTTGGAACGTGATGCCTATGAGATTGGCTAACGCACCCCAGATATATCAAACTCTTTAAAGATTATTTCAGTTTCATGTTCGTGTATATCGATGACATTCTTATCGCATCAAAGAACATGAAGGAGCATCTCAAGCATTTGGAAATATTTTCAGATGTTTGCCATAAGGAAGGATTAGTGCTTTCAGAAAAGAAGGTAATGATTGCTACAAGACAGATTGAATTTCTCGAAAATGAAATCGATGAATCTGGGATCATCCCACAAAGTCATATTGTGGAAAAGATACAAGGATTTCCAGATACACTAAAGGACAAGAAGTAGCTTCAGAGTTTCCTTGGAGTTGTTAACTTTGCTGGAATATTCATAAACAATCTAGCACATTACAGGAAGGTGTTTAGCCCGCTGCTCAAAAAAGATGCTACATTCAAATGGGAAGATGAACATCAAGAAGGAATAAAACAACTTAAAGAAGTTTGTAAAAAGCTTCCAAAACTTGCAATTCCACAAGATGAAGATGAACTGGTTCTATACACGGATGTCAGTGACTATTGGTGGGCAACTGTTCTTACAAAAGTCACAACAAATGGCGAAGTGCCATGCATATATTGTAGTGGTCTTTTCACAGACAGTGAAGCGAATCGATGGCATATCAACGAGAAAGAATTCTTTGCAGTCAGAAAGACTTTCAAAAAATGGCCTCTATTTTTACTGGCTAAAAAGTTTACTTTAAAAATTGATAATTCAAGTGTCAAGGCTTTTCTGAAAAACAAAATTGAATCAAAATCAGAAAAGGCTAGATTACTTAGATGGCAAGCTAATGTCAATATTATGATTATGATATTGTCATTATAAAATCTCATGAAAATGTTCTTGCGGATTTTTTGACACGAGATGGAAGGACGCGTTTCTGACGAGGTCCTTAAACGAGTAAGACATCTTAGGGAAAACATGGAGAGTCTAGAACGAGTTTTTGGGACGTTATGTCTCAATGCAGAAGTTGTTGGACGACTTCAACAGGCTGACCAGAAATTCATTTCTAGTCAAATACGAGCATGCCAGTTCGCTCAAGGACAATTGTTCTTAGTGTTGCAAGGGCCTCTCCTCCAGGCCGCATCTCCTATGATGCAAAATTGGGGCGAATAGAGAACGGGGCTCTAACCCAGAGGTTATGGATTCAAGTACCATAATCACAAGTGTTACAGGTGATGCATTCCTGTGGATGTACAAATCAGTAACGAATGTTGAAGCTCCTGTCACAACCCGAGTCTTCAAGTCAACCCAAAGACCTCGGGTTTAAAGAGGGAGAGTTGAATCTTAGGCCACAAACAGCAAATCTAAGGTTCAAACTGACGAGATTAAGATTTCTCCAATGCAGGTATATCAACGACAATGGGAGAAATTGATTACAAGAAGAGGTATTAACCCAGAAAAAACAATAGTTGATATCTCATGCAAGTATCATAGAGTTTGGATGAAACCAGGAAGTCATCCAAATGAAGTACAAGAATGGAATACTTTTGGAGCTCTAGCTTCAATATATACTGTGTCACCCGGATTCCCAAAAATTTCAAAATTACCGAAATGGATTGGGGAAGCAGTTTACAAGACTTGGGCCAATAATCCACATTTGGCCAGAGGAGATATTTTGGAACTATACTTTATCAGTGCGGCTCCCGAACCAAAGAAAAAAAGGCTTTAATGAAGCTTTTCATTTCATCAAGCTAAGAAGACCGGATGGAAATGCTTTAAAATACATTAAGACAGCTTCACCGGAAGAAGTACCATTATTAGTAGGAGCAATTTCCGATGACGAAGCTTCTACACGATGAGCATGGGGTCTTTGGGTTTGTCTAATAGAAATGGACAAAGTCAAATATCCATTCAAGTTCTTTCGAGATTCAAAGAAAATGGATCTTTCCTTCCTCAATTCGATGACAGATCAACAACGAGATTTGCGAGGAACTTTTCGAGACAAAGAGAAGAATTCTCTGGGAAAACAAGATTCCGGCTAGCAAAGAAACTTACCGAAAATTCTGTAACATGGCGCATGTTGGCCATTGGATTGATCGGATCTGTCAAGCATGCCCCAAACAAAAAGAACATGAGTTTGGGAAAAGATTCCGACCCAAACCCGACCGACAAGACCATGCAGCTGGTAAGGACAAGGGCCCAGCTCACAAGACGCATTTTCCTCGGGGACCACGAAGACCAACTTTTTAAAAGATTCCCCGACAACCATCACATGGGTTGAGTCACGCGGAAAGAAAAGGAAGACAGCTGGCGAGGCAATAATTCAGGAGTATGACGTAAGCAGTGACGTCTTACATCTCAACAAGATTTGAAGTCCCCATTTGAAGTCCGGACTTACCTCTATAAATGGCAGGAGTTGAAGGAAGCTAGGGACATCGAACATTTTCCTTAGTTTTCTTATAATAAATTCTGAGAGAAAATTTGTAATATTGTGAGTGTTTTAGTTTTAATTTTTATGTATTTACGAGTGCAAGCCTCATACATGAGAGGCTAAACAAATATTCTCCCCCCAAAAGTAGATTACTGATGTAATAAATATTTCTATAAGTTCTTAACAAAAAAGGGCTTTTTGCTTCAACATGTGTTCATAATGTTCTATTAATTAATTTATCCCGTTTAAAGATTATCTTGTACGCCTGGAGTAGGAAACGAACCAAGGCTGTGCTGAGCAGTTGCTGAAGGAGTTGGATAACTTGTAGATCATCTTCCCTGTTGGTTGAAGTTGAACAGTGTGAACTGTTTGTCAAACAATCTAGGGCGATAATTTTCCGACCGGTGGTGTTGCGAGCCATCTTACCCGATCTTGTTTTTGGCCAAAAAGGTATGAATTTTAAGGGATATTTTAATTTTACGGAAGCATGTTGGGCTGATATGGTCGTAATGGACTATATCCATTTATGTTAATAAACTTAGGCAAGTATCCAAGATAAAACCATGTTAGTAAAACTTTTACGTAAGTATGCCCTGTTAAGTTTATAGTCGAAAACACGACATGATCCATTTAAAACCTCTCGAATAGAGACCGGATCTAAGTAGGTGTAATAATGCCACGTCAAAAATAGGTGTCAGAAAATGAAAGCTTTCACAACATGTGATACATTGAAAAACAGGGTAATTTGGGACTTGCATGACAAATTTTATATACTGTGGGACTATTTATGCATATTTCTAAAACTGTAGGACTTAGTATGCAAGATCTGAAAACAATTGGATGGCGATGATCAAAGAAATGCGGGACTAAGGGTGCAATAAGCCTGATCCTGTGGGACTGAGGGTGCAATTTTCTCCTTTCCCAGCACAAGTTCTTCCAAGTATTTATGAAAACCAGCAAGAAATTAATAAATCGTGTGGGCTCAAATATCTCACTATCAAATGGATTACGAAGTTTATAAATTAAACAAACATGTAAGAAAATACACTGACGTTAAGTATTTGAAACTTTTTAAAATGTTCCAAGTAGACATTAGAAAATTTGTAAAATTAAACAAACATGCAGGAAAACCATGAAAAGAGAAAGGAAAAAAGATGATTGCTTATCAAATTGACACATCCATCATATATATATTTTTAATTATTTTCATAACTTCATAGTGTTATGATGGATACACAATGTCCAAATATAAGAGTTTATTTATTACGACTGTCAAATAAGATTAATCTATTTACATATATATAAACTTTAATTTAAACTACAAAATAAAAAAACATTTTGAATAAATGACTCATATAATACAAGGTTTAATTTATTATTTATAGCCCTATTCAAAGAATATTATCAACATATAATTGTTGGAGAAATACATGCAAAAGTATAAAGAAAATATATTAATCGGAAATAAGGAAGAAACCCATTCGCAAGAAAATTATTTCCTGGATTGATTTCCATAGGAATTGAATTTAAAAAAAACCCTTTATTTAAATTTTCATTTAGTTAAAATCATTTATTTTTATTTTTCATAATTTCGGTTCAAACGTTTGGGATCGATAAACATTGTTTTCATTTTCGGACCAACCAAAGAGGTTGAAGAAAAAAGGGGAATTCTGTTTATTTTGTCTAAATCTCGAATTATTGTAGTTTCGTCTCTTGCAAATATCTGATGTTTTCGTGCTGACAATTTTTTGAGAAAGGAAAAAAAAACAGGAATTTCGTGATTGTTTATTTTGTCTAAAACCGAATTATTGTTGTTTTGTCTCTTGCAAATATTTGATGTTTTCTTGCTGACAAATCTTTTTTAGGAGATTGGTCAGCCATTAACCAATCCAATAATACCTCTGTTTTATCATCTGACATCTTTTTAACCCTCCATAGATAGAAAGAAACCCACGTGATATTACCAGACTTTCCAAATCTTGCTGAAATTCAACACTTTTTCCCCTAAATAAATAAATGGGTTTTCTGGGTTTGGTTGGAAAAATGATTTAGGTAATTGTTGAGCCATTTTTTTAATTAAAAAACCATTCTTGGCGTATTGAAGAAAGGAAGAAAAATGGAAGGGGATGGGATTGAAGAGTGCAGCGTTAGGTTGTTAGGAAGCAGTGCCAGTGGCGGAAGCGGCGGCGCCGGTGGCGGTGGTGGTGGCGGTGGGTCATTCAGGTGGGTGAATGGGAGTGAAGTAGACTCTGAGTCACCCCCATGGTCTTTGGTTGGTGATGAAGAAGGTAAAGAAGGGTATGGCTCTGTAAGGAGAAGGCTAATTAAAAGGCCCAAAAGAGTTGATTCTTTTGATGTTGAGGCTATGGAGATTGCTGGTTCTCATGGCCACCACCATAAGGTTAATTAAATACAAACCCAATCTTTGAAAATTATTTTCATGGCCTTGGGATGTTTGGTGTTGCTAAAAAATTGCTATTTTTTCCCTCATTACTTCATGTAACTTAATACATTAGTTTTGGTGCTTTTTGAAATACTTGGTTTTTACATGGGGATTATATGTTTAAAGAGAGTGTGTTCTGTACCTAATTTATGAAATTCTTGTGTCTTCATTTGTATTTTGTGGGGTTTTATGAAGGATTGTGGTTGTTTATTAGTTTTTCAGTAGTAAGGATGGTTTTGCACAAAAAGATATGAAATTTTGATATGGGCTTGAAATTACTGTGTTTATCCTACAGTTTTTGCTAGTGTATAGTACTGTGTTTACTTGCTATCATCTGTCTTAGCATGATAAATTAAACAACAAGTGGTGCTCTTCGAATTATTGATAGCATATTCTGAGTAACTTTTGCTAGTGATTTATCTTGGTTGGGTAAAGAACCACTATAATTAACCCCAAATCAATTCGACTTGGAAAAATGGCACCAAAAGTTGGAGGTGCTGATCTCAAATCTCCCCTCGGGGCCAAAAAATGCCTTTCAGAATTGCGTGGTTCTCTTTTCGCATTTTTTCTAATCTTTTGCAAATTTGCTATTATATCAATGTCTAACTTGGAAAATCCGGAGTAAGTGCTTGTATCGTTACCTCATCATTTTATTCTGGATTTATCACTTGACATATCGTTGAAGCTCTTAGCTTTAAATAAGGCTGGATTGAGACAACTCCGCTAATAGAAACTTGTTTCGACCAAGTATTACATCTTGTATTCTCACAACTAGAATTTACTGATGCAGGATGATTCTCTTTGGAGAACTGTAGCATTGGCATTTCAAACACTTGGTGTTGTATACGGCGACATGGGCACGAGTCCTCTGTACGTCTTTTCTGATGTATTTAGCAAAGTGCCCATCACTTCAGATGTTGACGTCTTGGGGACTTTGTCACTTGTAATGTACACAATTGCTCTCATTCCTTTAGTAAAGTATGTTTTCGTAGTTCTCAAGGCGAACGATAATGGGGAAGGTACAATATCTTTGCTGAAAAACTATACTTATACATAATTTGTCAATTTCAAGAAAATGCATAAGATTGACACCTCTTATTGGTCCGATAACAGGAGGAACATTCGCGTTGTACTCGTTGATCTGTAGGTATGCGAATGTCAATCTTCTTCCAAATCGTCAACCGGCTGATGAACATATTTCGAGTTTCAAACTCAAGTTACCCACTCCTGAACTGGAAAGGGCTTTAAACATAAAAGAGGCCTTGGAGCATAAGTCCTATCTGAAAAAAGTTCTCTTATTGCTTGTTCTTATGGGGACGTCTATGATTATAGGGGACGGCATTCTGACTCCAGCTATTTCAGGTATATGGCCATCGTTCTTTTGTATATTAAATAGTTTAAATCCAGAAAGAGATTCTTTCAGAAAATTATTTCTTTATTATAGCTGAAGCCTGTGTGAACTAAATGTCTTACTCTCCATATCCATATTTTGATCAACTTTTGTGCTAATTATATTTTGTTTTATTTTTTTCACCTTCTTTTGCACAATACCCTAATATGTTCTTGTTTAAAGTTATGTCTGCTGTGAGCGGTTTGGAGGGTCGGATACCAGGATTTGGCACAGGTGTGAGCTAGTTTGGCATTAGCCGATTTCTTTTTGCTTCTTTGTTTTTTTTTAATGATTGATAAGTTAAATAATCAATGGCACTTTATTCTTCATTTTATTTCAGATGCCCTTGTTGTTACTTCAATTGTAATCCTTCTGGGATTGTTTAGCATACAGAGGATCGGAACAAGTAAAGTAGGGTTCATGTTTGCTCCTGCACTGGCATTATGGTTCTTTAGCCTGGGATCTATTGGAATCTACAATCTGTTCAAATACGATATATCTGTTGTAAGGGCAGTAAATCCTGCCTACATATACCTTTTCTTCAAGAAGAATAGCACTAAGGCATGGTCAGCACTTGGTGGTTGTGTTTTATGTATCACAGGTAAGTCATTTAGTCATTTCTTGGTTTTTGGAATAGAACATTTTTTCATACAAGTAGAGAATAGTTTTTAGTACTTGTTTGAAATCCATTAGTAAATTTCTCAATTCATATTTGTTTGTGTCTTAGTAATTAGTTTGTGTATAGCATGATAAGTTGCTATATTATCATCAAGTTTACTCGATCAGTTACGGTACTGCATGAATTACAGTGTCATATTAAGTGCCGTCAAGATGCAAAGCCTATATAATTTCCAAATTACGAACATTTTGAGCATTCAATGTAGTTATTAGTTTACTTCAAGCACACGTTGCTATTATATCATCAAATTTACGTTTATCAGATTAATACCAAAGCATATTACATCTCATCCTACTAAATTTTTGTCACTTTTAACTAGGAGTTTTATACTTTTAGCAGTATGCTATCATTTTGTATAGAAATAAGGGATAATTACAAAAA
This sequence comes from Rehmannia glutinosa, assembly GCA_016081115.2. NCBI lineage: Eukaryota > Viridiplantae > Streptophyta > Magnoliopsida > Lamiales > Orobanchaceae > Rehmannia > Rehmannia glutinosa. The sequence continues at coordinate 67,732 of JABTTQ020000466.1, read as the reverse complement.
CTCCCCTGAGGTTTACATTAATTACAAAAAAAACCTTGAGGTTTGTAATTAACCCAAACCTCAGGGGTGGTTTTTGTAATCATCCCTGGAAATAACGAGCCAAAATTAAGAAATGGTCCAGGGTTCTCATTACTCTACTACTCTAGAAAGCACCTCATGATTAGCATGCCTAGCCAAATACACGGTGCATGTGCATACAGATACAGTAGCAAGAGAGCCAAGTCATTACTACTTTTTTTTACTTAAAGCTGTTAAAATGTAGTGTAAATGGAATTTGCAGGTGCAGAAGCAATGTTTGCTGATTTAGGTCATTTCTCCGTCCCATCCATACAGGTTAATTTTCAATTACCCGAGCTTTATTTTCTTACAGCCTTACTTAGGGAGTGTTTGTTAAAACTTCTGCTTTTAGAAGAAGTAATTTATTGTAGCAGAAGTAAAAATAGTTGAGAATCAGAAGTTGGTAGTGTTTGCAAATAGAATCAAAAGTTGAGAATCAGAAGTTGAGTGTTTGGTGAAACAGTTGTAAAAGTGCTTATTTGTTTGTAAAAGTCAAACCAGAAGCAGAATCAGAAATTCAAACCACCCATCTCATTGCTTTTAGATTCTGATTAAATGAAGTAGAAGCAGAAGCTGGCATTTGCAAACACTAAATTGTGATTTTTTTCCAGCCAAAAGCTGATAAAGACCTTTTCTTAGTGATTGCAAACACTCCTTTAGTCCAATTTTCTCTAATTTTCTATATATGTACCGATCGCTGCAGATTGCTTTCACTACTGTAGTCTTCCCCTGCCTCCTCTTAGCTTACATGGGCCAAGCTGCATACCTTATCAAACACCCTCATTCAGCCGACAAAATATTTTACGATTCTGTTCCAGGTGATAATTTCCCGTAAATGCTTCATTTCTTATTACCGTGTTTTTTATTCTACCTAATTACATAGGATGAACCTCGTTTGACATTATAGTGGTAAATGTTACAGAAGGTCTTTTCTGGCCTGTGTTTGTGACGGCCACAATTGCTGCTATAATTGCTAGTCAGGCTATGATATCTGCTTCGTTTTCGTGCGTCAAGCAAGCCATGGCTCTCGGTTGCTTCCCTAGGCTGAAGATTATCCACACTTCGAGAAAACTTATGGGCCAAATCTACATCCCTGTAATCAATTACTTCTTGATGGTCATGTGCATTATTGTGGTTGCCGTTTTCAGAAGCACTACGGAAATAGCAAATGCATATGGTTAGTCTTTTTCCTCTGTTTCCTTTCATTTTTGTTTAGTCCATAATTTACTGAGTTCTCTTCAAAAGATGAATGACTTTGAAGACATAAATCAGGTTTAGTGATTTGCGTCATCTGAGGGAGTGTTTGCAAACACTTAAAAAAGTAATTGTCAGCTTTTGGCTGGAAATAAAGTAGCTTTTAGGTGTTTTCAAATGCCAACTTCTGATTCTGATTCTGCGTAATTGATTCAGAATCCAAAACCAGGGGGAGAGGTACTTTAGATTTCTCATTCTAATTCTTGTTTGACTTTTACACACAACAAAAAAAAACAGTTGTACAACTTATTGAAAACTTTCTTTTAACCTATATATGCAGATACTACAAACTTCTTATCCTCAACTACTTTTAACTTATGCTGCAATAAATCAATTCCTCTAAAACCAGAAGTTATGCAAAGACTCCCTCACTCTCAGAATATATAAACTGAAATCACATGATAACCTGGTATAAGACGACCTGACTATCCACAGCTAATCGATTTTCGAATATGGATGTCGAATTTATCTTATTCCCGTCATCTGAATTCTCAAATAGAAAAAAAAAATCAGAGTACTGATTTACGATTACGCGTTGTGCCTATGATTTAACCCATTTTCTATTCACAGGCATTGCCGAAGTTGGCGTTATGATCGTCAGCACTACCTTGGTAACACTCGTTATGCTTCTAATATGGCGAACAAGCTTGCTTTTCGCTCTCTGCTTCCCCATTGTCTTCGGAACAATAGAGTTAATTTACCTATCCGCCGTTCTATCAAAAATATTGGAAGGAGGTTGGCTTCCACTAGCCTTCGCATCTTTCTTCCTTTGCGTAATGTACACGTGGAACTACGGTAGTGTCCTAAAATACCATAGTGAGGTCCGAGGAAAAATATCGATGGACTTAATGCTCGAACTCGGCTCTTCACTCGGAACCGTAAGAGTCCCTGGCATCGGATTACTATACAACGAGCTTGTCCAAGGCATACCCTCCGTTTTCGGACAGTTTCTACTCGATCTTCCCGCTATCCACTCGACCATAGTCTTCGTCTGTATCAAGTATGTCCCAATACCCGTTGTCCCTCAAGAAGAAAGGTTTCTTTTCCGAAGGGTTTGCCCTAAAGACTACCATATGTTCCGTTGTATCGCTCGATACGGTTATAAAGACATACGTAAAGAAGATCACCGCATTTTGAGCAACTTTTGGTAGAGAGCCTCGAAAAGTTTCTAAGGAAAGAAGCTCAAGATCTCGCTCTAGAGACTAATATCCACGAGCTTGATCTTGATAGCGTGTCGATGAGATCGAGGGATGACGACGATGTTGTCCAAGATTTCGACGGGATCGGAGAGCTTAAGGTGCCGTTGATGCACGATCAACGGTTGGGAGAAACGGGAACTTCAACGAGAGCAAATGTGCCGGAATTGCCGGCTAGTGTCATGTTAGAAGAAGAAGATCCTAGTCTCGAGTATGAGCTGTCGGCTCTGAGAGAGGCTTCGGATTCGGGATTTACGTACTTGCTCGGAGATGGCGATGTGAGGGCGAATAAGAACTCGATTTTTCTCAAGAAATTGGTTGTGAATTATTTCTATGCGTTTTTGAGGAGGAATTGCAGAGGAGGTGCAGCAACTATGAAGGTTCCTCATATGAATATAATGCAAGTCAGAATGACATACATGGTATGATATTTATCATGAAATTTGGATATAACAGAACTTATTTATTGCTAGATATATATGACGGAAATTATGTTGGAAGTATATTGTTTTTTATATTGTTGTCTAGAATGCTGATTTTTTTTGCAGCAGATAATGAAATATTATAGCTGTGTTGTGATTTTGAATCATGTTCTTCAGAAACAATCTCAAGCATGGCAGAATATTTTGGTTTGAACTATATTCAGACAATTTTATTAATTTTTTTGAAGTTATATATATTTGTGTGTGTATGTGTGTGTAGAAAGGATATTTGATTTCCATCTCATGAAATCAGATATCCCTTTGTTGTTTTGAAAGAGAAATACTGAAATATTGAAATCAGATTCCTTTGTTGTTTTGAAAGAGAAATACTGAAATGGTTATAGGGTGGCATTATTCACACTCTTTTCTTTCTAAAAGCGTCCACATATTAAATTCATGACATTTAAAAGATTATGCTGCTCTTACTACCTAAAGTATGTGTCATATGGTCGTGCCATACGATTGTGCCATATAGTTATGTGCCACATGATCATGCCATAAAATCATGATGTGCTATACGATCGTGTCAATGATCGTGCCACATGATTGTGTAATAAAGTCATGAGTCACACGATGGGACCATATAATGATTGTGCCACAAAGTTGGAGGAAGGGTAAATTAGAAAATATTGGAGGTTTAAAAGAAAGTGAATGTATTTAGAGGAAAAAGAGGTGTGAATAGCATCTTCCAAAATTATACACAAGATAGAAACATGGGTACATTTCATATTTTATATATGGTATTTTCCACGAATCAGTTTAGAACCTATGGCGCTTAGGGCCCTTGACCAACTGCAAGCCCATAGCAAACCCTCAATAAAAAAGCCCAAAGGGCTTTTGGTCTGTTTTAGATGTGCCTTGTTATTTGAAAGAGAAATAGTTATATGGACAATATAGAAACATAAGTACAGATCAAATTGTTCAAGGGATAATTACAAAAAAAAAAAAAAAAAGAAAAAAATTCCCTGTAGTTTGGGGTATTCACAAAAAAGCCCAAAGAAGTTTCAAATTTTGAGAATCCTCTTGAGATTTGATTTAGCCAATGTAATGGGGTAATTATAATATTTCTATAAATTTAAGGGTGATGTTTTAAATATTTTTTGCTTAGAAAAGGGTAAAACATAAAATGAAATCAAATTTTAAGGAAAATTCTCTAAATATGAAACTTCTCTTGATCATTTTTGTGAATACTCCAAACCTCACGATTTTTTTTTTAATTATCCCATTGTTTAATTATTGATGTTGTCTTTTTCAAGAATCACTTTAGAACCTATGGAATTGGGCCCTTGATCGTCTGCAATCCCATAACAACAAAAAAAAAAGGGGCTAAGGATACTATTGCCCCATATTTAAGAGAAAATGATAATTTTTTATATTTTCGGGTTTTTTTTAGGGACAATTATATGTTCTCGTGCTCTTTTTTTTTTTTTTTTTACAATTTTACATTCCTGTCAAATTTTCCGAATTTTTTTACATTGTTGTTTCAAGGTTGTTTCAAACATGTTTCATCTAATAAAATTTTGGTGGAGAAATAATTTTTTTATACTCGAAATCTTACAAAAAAATTAAGAAATATACATATAAAATAACACGTATTAAAAAGAAACAAATTGAAAATAATATAGAAACAACATGAATAAAGAAACACTATTTAATTTTTGATCCAATGCATTGAAAACATAAAAAAGCATGGAAACAACCAAGAAGCAACAAAACACCCATTGAAAACTATATAGAAACAAACAAGGAACAACATAAACATATATAAAATACCACATGAGCAAAAAGAGCTTAAAGATATGTAAAAAAAAAAGTGCATTGAAACACGAAAACTCATGGAAACAATAAAAAAACATCAGAACAACATTAAAAATAGTATAAAAACAACTTAAAAACAACATAAATAATATATAAAACAACGCTAGAATAGAAAAAAGCGTAAAAAATAAGTAAAAATTGTATTAAAACATCGAAACAACAACTAAACAACATATAAATAAATAAAACAAATATAAACAACATCGAAATAACAAATATAACGTAAAAAGCAATACAAGAACAAAAAAATCGAAAAAAATATAAAAATAACCAAAAAATATGAAGGAGCGTAAAAAAGTAAACAAAAAAGAGTAAAAAAGTGATAGGAGCGTAAACAATATATTCTTCCCAAAGGTTGAGGTATTTCCGACAATTTCATAAGAAAAAACTTAAAGGGCTTCTGCCTTCTAGTCTATTTTAGATGTTCTTTTTCCCCCCCCCTTTTATTACAGCTGTTTGATATTAGAATCACATCGTTTATAGAGCCCACCAATATTATGTCCTATTTCAACCTAACAAGAATCAACAAAATGTGTTGCATGCCCAAAAAAATAAAATTGCCTTCAAACCCATCAAAATCATCTTCCCTTGACCACATATTATGTTTTTTCCTTTTCTTTTCCAAGTTTTGAGTCAAAAAATATGGCACGAGAGCTGAATGTTGATTATTCGTCTACAGACTTAAGTATCTTCTGTTCGTGGACTATTGACCAATTATTTGAAATTGAACTATATATAATTAATAGATGGCTACTAACAATCATGGGTCAATGGAAAAAGACATCTTAATAATTCGTTTTACCAAAACTTTGGATTGTGAAATTTGATTAACAATTTTCATATCTCAATCCCTAAAATCTTTTATGAGAAAACTAACATTCTTAAGATAAATTGAGAAAAACACAAATTTCCATATGCCAATGGAAAACTTCTTGAATATACTTTGAAGAGGCCTAGCCCATTTCCTGAATATAGGGACAAAATCTCAATCATGATATATTGGACCACTTATGGGTGTTACCACGTGTGATGAATTTGTATCAGTGTTTTATCAATTGGTTAACAAACTCTTGCTAAGTGGTGTCAATTTCTTGCATCATTAAAATTATTGACTGTGGCTCATGAATGTGGGGAAGAGTCAGGTTGCACTCAAAAAATTAGGTCATGGAATAAACAAAAGCCAACTTAAAATAAAAATAAAAATTAGGTATGCACCTAAGGATAATTAAATTAGTCATGTAATGGAATTAAATGGGCCAGCCGGAAAAAAGGTTAGGTGCTATTCAAAGATAAATTAGTAAATGTTATAAAGAATTGCCTCTGAGTATTGTTTAAAGTAGAGTGTCGTAATATTCTATTTTGGTTAAGGAATAATGATATATTATAGTTCTAAGTTAAAGAACTCGTAGAAGATTAGGGAAAGGCATATAATTAAGGAGATTATATGATCATTACGAAAAGACAAGGATCTACAATCTACATTTGCCTGCTTTTATAGCATATATACATCGTCATCATGATCATGTGTAAGTTCCCACAATGAGGTTTTTATCTTAGTTCTTACATGTTATTAAATAATTCATCCAACACCGTGGAATAAAAAGGTGAAATAAGAAATCTCAATCCATTATCTATCAACATTATTATCCTAACTATTAATATTTATGATAAACCAGATATGAAGTGAGATAGAGAGATGAAGAAGATAAAACTAGCATGTGTTATTGCTCTGCAGACTACATACTTATAGAGGATTACATCTGGGTTTGTTATGCCACGTCATCAACTAACTAATTGATTAACTACTACTAACTGACTCTAGTTAGTTATAACAACTCTATTAACAACTCTAATGACTGGTATTAGCTTATATACTTAACATGCTCCCCTCAAGCCAAACCAGGGGGTAAACCAAGAGAAAATTTTGAACATAGCATCAGGAAACGATTGACAGATAAGGGCTTTGTGAGCGCATCAGCAACTTGATCTTCTGTGGACACATATCGAACATCAATAGCTTTGGTCTGGACCTTTTCTCTTATGTAGTGGACATCAATTTCAATATGCTTAGTTCGGGCATGGAACACCAGATTGGAAGTGAGGTTAATTGTGCTCGAGTTGTCACACCAAAGGACAACAGGTTTCTCAAGATGTAATCCGAGTTCCGAAAACAGAGATTGAAGCCATACAATATCAGTGGTTGCACTAGCAATTGATCTATACTCAACTTCAGTACTACTTCTAGCAACAACTTGTTGCTTTTAGGAGTTCCAAACAATCAAATTCGTCCCAAGAAAAACACAATACCCACTAGTAGAGCGGCGATCATCGACACAGCTTTCCCAGTCCGCGTCGGCATAAGCTTCGAGATTCATGCGCGGAGAAGGAGTAAAAAGTAGCCCTTAAAACTTGTTGCCTTTGAGATAACGTAAAATCCTCTTACACGCAACCCAATGAAGTTCAGTAGGACTATGCAGAAATTGACTCAACTTGTGCACGGCATAGGAAATGTCGGGCCTGGTTAATGTCAAATATTGAAGACTGCCAACGGTGCTTCGGTACAAGGCAGAATTTGAGAAGAGTGGACTGTCACTAAGAGATAGTTTTTGACCTGAGCAATAGGGAGTAGATGCAGCCTTGCAATCAACCATATTGGTTTTAACCAGTAAATCTGTAATGTACTTAGGTTGATTAAGAAGATATCCAGTGGGTATTTGGTGAGCCTCCAATCCTAGAAAATAATGAACTTCTCCAAGATGTTTAAGAGAAAATCTCATGTGCAGTTGTTCTATTAACTTCAGAACCATAGTTGAATCATCACCAGTCAAGAGTATGTCATCAACATAGACTAAAACCATCAAAAGCTTTCCGCCATTATTGAGATAGAACAGAGAGTTGTCAGAATCAGAGATAAGAAAATTGAGAGACAAGAAAAATTCCTTTAGCTTTTCAAACCAAGCCCGGGGGGCTTGTTTGAGTCCATAAAGAGCCTTTATCAAACGACATACATGATTAGGTTTGCTTGGATCAACATACCCCTCCGGTTGAGACATGTAAACAACTTGCTTGAGATCCCCATTTAAAAATGCATTGTTGACATCAACTTGTTGGATTTTCCATCCTCTAGTGATGGCCAAAGAGAACATAACCCTTATGGTAAAGGGCTTAACAACAGGACTAAACGTCTCAAAATAGTCCACCCCCGGTATTTGTTGAAATCCCTTTGCCACCAATCGGGCTTTAAGCCTTTCAACGACTCCATCGTGTGTTTAACTCGAAATACCCATTTATTTTGAACAAGATTCATATTAGGAGAAAAGGGAACTAAATCCCAAGTGTGATTGCGGATTAAAGCCTCATACTCAACATCCATAGCTTGCTTCCAATGGGGATTATGTAAAGCATCAGAGACAGTTTGTGGTTCTGTGACATTGGAGGACATAATGAAGGCTTTTGGTCTGAAAATCCCATTTCTGGACCTGGTAATCATGGAATGCGTAGAGGTATGAGGGGCTAGTTTAGTGGAATTGAGAGAAATTGGTGAAACTATAGGAGCCAAATGTTGGGAATTAGGAGAAGTGACAGGCTGGGAATTATTTGCTGAGATAGAAGGATAATTATGGGATGAATTAGGCTGAGAATGAGGAAGGGAGGAAGACTGTGAAGCTGGTAGATGATGAGAGGATGAAGAATTAGAGGAAAGTAAAGGTGGGGAAGGTAGAGTGACAGGTAAAATAGGAAGAGAATTGTGAATGAGTGAAGACGAAGATTGGGAAGACTGTTGAAGAAAGAGTTCATTATAGGGAAAGTCAGATTCATCAAAGGACACGGTTCTAGCAACATACATCCTGCCAGAAGGATGTAAACATTTGTAACCTTTATGAACCGAGCTATAACCTATAAATAGACACTTAGACGATCGAAACTGGAGTTTAGTGTGAGTATACGGTCTGAGATAAGGGTAACATGCACACCCAAAAACTTTTATGAAATTATAATCTGGACTTTGATGGAATAATTTCTGGAAGGGGGAGATATTATTTAGAACAGGGGTAGGAAGAAAGTTTATAAGATGGACAGATGTAGAGAAAGCCTCCCACCAAAACTTCAGAGGCATGTGAGCTTGAGCTAAAAGAGAAAGTCCCAAATCCACAGTATGTTGGTGCTTCCGTTCGGGCATTCCATTTTGTTGATGAGTATACGGGCAAGGATGTCTAAAGACGATACCAAGAGACTGACATAAGGTAAGAAGACTCCTATATTCACCTCCCCAATTCGATTGAAAGATCTTAATTCTGGCATTAAATTGTGTAGCAACCATAGTACTGAAATGGACAAATGAATTGTAAACTTCACTCTTCGCATGTAGAGGATAAATCCAGGTAAATCGTGTAAACTCATCAAGAAAATGCACATAATATTTGAACCCATCAGAAGAAGTAGAAGCAGCCGGTCCCCACACATCAGAGTACACAACATCAAAAGGAGCAGCGGATTTGGATGCAATAGAGGGAAATGACATACAATGCATTTTGCCAAGCTTACATGCTTCACAAAAGGAAATATTATTCAATGAACCAGAAATATTCAACTGTTTCAGGACAGTAGAAAGAGTTTTATTACATGGATGTCCCAATCTATGATGCCAAATATCAACCAAAGACGCATAAACACCATTATTCGGCGAAAGCGAGCTTGATAAAAAGATAGATCTTGATTGAGTTTCTTTGAACCTTGCTGGTGGAAGTAAAGCTCGGTAAATGACTCAAGTCAAGTGATAGAGCCCCTCCTTGAGAGCACCCTCAAGAACACCTTGTTTGTAGTTTTGTCCTTAACAAAACAACAACAATCATGAAATTCAATGACCACACCATTGTCCTTTGTAAATTGAGATATGCTAAGCAAATTTTTGGTGATATCCGGAACACATAGAACATTAAGCAGTGCTAGAGAATGAGAATTGTGAATGCTAGGAATGGTAGATGATCCAATATGAGAGATAGAAAGTTTAGATCCATTACCAACTGTCAATTTTTCAGAACCATAATATGGAGACTGAAGAGAAAGTTGCCCAAGCTGAGAAGTCACATGTGATGTAGCACCACTATCAATATACCAGTTGGAATCATGAGAAGTGGGGGAATAAGAATCACCAGAAACCGAAGGCATGACCGTGGGAGAAGATAATGATGCACTATGCACGAAATCGATTGATGCAAAATGAGCCTGAGGAGATGAATTATGAGTTTCAGGACCAACAAAACTGACATCAAACCGTTTGAAACACTTCGATGCAAGATGGTTGTTTTTTCCACAGATTTGACAAGTAGGCTTCTGTCTGCCATATCGACCCCGTCCTCTGCCACGAGGTACAAAACCACCACAATCGAAGGAGTTACCAAAAAAATTACCACGTCTAAAAGTAGTATTTACAGGCGAAGCATTAGTAACAACGTGTGCCGAATGAATGGGAGTAACAATAGCCATTTGAGCTAAACGCATTTCATGCGTCTGTAGCGAAAATTGAACTTCAGATAGACTAAGAACATCATTTCTACCAGTAATATTAACCACCACCGGATCAAACTCAGAGCCCAAACCAGCTAGAATGTATAAGATAAGGTCATCATCAGAAATTAATTGACCCGCAACAAGGAGATTATCAGCTATACCTCGCATTTTAAGGATATAATCTTCAATTGATAAGTCGCCCTTTTTAGTAGTCTGGAGCAGAAGACGTTGATGCATAATTCGAGCTTTAGAAGAAGACTGGAACAATTGTTCAAATACTTTCCAAAATTCAGCAGAATTAGAGCACCGATTAACGTGCCCTAACATACACTCAGAGACCGAATATTTATGATAAACCAGATATGAAGTGAGATAGAGAGATGAAGAAGATAAAACTAGCATGTGTTATTGCTCTGCCGATTACATACTTATAGAGGATTACATCCGGGTTTGTTATGCCACGTCATCAACTAACTAATTGATTAACTACTACTAACTGACTCTAGTTAGTTATAACAACTCTATTAACAACTCTAATGACTGGTATTAGCTTATATACTTAACACTAACACCCCACATCACAAAAAATATACATACTTACACATTAATATCAATAAACGCAGAAAAGCTGGAAAACCTTAAGTTTGTCCGAAAAATTTGGGTGAAGTTCGAAAGCAGAGAACAAATAAACGAATTGAAGTTAATTCATGAGGCTTGCAAATATTTGCTTTGTCCTTAAAGATTTATTTGTGGGTTCAAGAAAAGAACGATAATAATTGAATTGATAAATGTGTAACCCAACAGCTTAAAAAGAATATGACCAATGTTTGATACATATTTTTATCTTAATTTTGATGATTTTATTTTTACACCAAAACAATGTTTTTAATTGTTGTCCAAATACTCCTAAATGATTTAAAATCGTTTTAATATTTTCCGGAGTATTTATTCAAGTTTTACTTTAGATAAAATTGGACAACACTTCTAAATGATTTTATGTTTATATGCTTTTACCTCAAAACAAGGTTTCTAAATGTTGTCTAAATACTCCCGATTGGTTTAAAATGTTTTTACTAAATTTTGAAGTATTTCTTGAGTTTTATTTTAACAAAAATTGGACAACATTTACCTCTTGTCGACCGATCCCCATAGGCAACCCGTACTGAAGATGATTTTTGAAACAGAAAAATAAGACGGAAGAAAAATCATGCGGTCGGCCCGTGCATGCGGCGTCGCCGACGTCGATCGACCCGATCGCCCGAGTGCGGACCGACTGCAAAGTGCTTGGTTGAAACAAAACGATTTTTCTTCTCAAACCCATGAGGGGGACCGGTTGGGTCGGTCGACCGGTCGAACCCTACGTCGGCCGGCCGCCTGTGTAAATTTCTTGTGCCGTTTCAAACTTCTATTTCTGTGCGACCGGTCGCCCTGTGCTTTGACAGCAAAAATATGACCGTTTGACAGCAGACATATTTCCTTAAAATGTGGGATTGATTTCTAACAACTATATTCTTGATTTTAATTGTATTTTTCTGTAGATTTTCAATCCCCAAGAGGAGCCTATGCTTGATCAATCATCTCCTATAAATAGAGGAAGTTTTGGAGCAACCAAAACAACAATTGAGATACAACACAACAAGATACACTTCAAGCAAATATTTGTTCTTCATTGTTATTATTCTTGTTGTAATTTTGCCTAGCTTATCACTTTCACATCCTTGAGGTCTAGGCTATTCTTGATTACACTTGCACTCTATTGTACTATCAATTATCGAGTTGTAATCTTGGATTTTTGGTTATCATTCAAACACAAGATATCCTTGTGAGTGTTCTTGTGGTAAGAACACACTTGGGTGATCTAGGTGTTAGGTGTAAGAAGATTGTGGTAATCTTCTTGTTGAGGTGTTGAAGAATTTGGTATTCTTCAAGGTTGAAGATTGTGGTAATCTTCACAAGGTGCCGTTGAAGGAAGATTGTGGTAATCTTCAAAGGGAGATTGTGGTAATCTCCAAAGGTGGTGTTGAAGAAGAGTGTGGTGCTCTTCAAGGTGGTGTAAGTTGAATTTGTATTAATTTTGATAATTAATAAAATTCTTTTTCTTTTTGAAATCCATCCCGGATATACTGGGGTGGTAGTATATTAGGCCCTAGGTGGGTTGAACTACTATAAATCAACACGTGTTGTTTACTTTCCGCACCTTTATTATTGTGTTTGAGCATTCGGTTAGAAAAGAGGGCGAAATCGAAAAGATGGAGATAATATATTCACCCCCCTCTAGATTATCGTAGCCGCTTGGACTTACAAGTGGTATCAGAGCCGAACTCTTTGACAAGCTCGTTTCACATCGCGAGTGAAGAGAAACGATTGTCGGCTACGAATGAAGCTCATCTATCCGGCACCTCCACCACCAAGCCACCACTATTTGATTCCAAAAATTTTATATTTTGGAAAGAAAGAATGGAATGTTATTTACAAGGTTGCGGGTTTGATATTTGGAACACCGTCATAAATGGAGAATCCATTCCGATGATAGACACACCACACACCTCCAAAGGCCTCAAAGAGCTAAATGATGAAGAGAAGAAAATCATCTCCTTAAACGGTAAGGCTCTAAATATTTTGTATTGTTCATTTACTAATTTGGAATATGAACATCTTTAGAATCGATCGGCACATAAAGTATGGCAAAAATTAGAAGCCATCTATGGAGTATTTGCAAATGAAAGGAGTCAAACAAAAGCATGTACTTCTCAAAGGGATACAAGCTCAAATCTAAGGAACAAGCCTCTTACAACTTCCAACTATGAAGAAGTTGAATATTGTTTTATGGGCATCGAAGAAGAAAACGAGGTATGTCTTAAACCCTCTACTTCTTATGATATTGTTATTCAAAATAATTATAGTGATTTGCAAAATGATTTTGATGATCTTCAAAATGAATTTCAAAATTTACTTGTTAAATACAAAAATTTGAAAAAAGAATTTAATATTTTGAAAAATGATAAGGATAGTTTATTTGCTTCCTATGAATCACTATTATGTGCTCACACCACTACACTTGACAAGGTTAGAAACCTTGAAAAAGAAAATAGTACTCTTGTTGAGAATATGAATTGCATGAAAAATGATTTATCTAAATCAAACTTGAGTACCAATAAAATGTCCAATATTGTTGATATTCATAATTGTGATAAAGGACTTGATCATAAGCCTAATGTTGTTAATCATATGAAAAAGGATCAAGTCACTATGCATATTGGTAATTATACTCCTAGAATTATTACTTGTTTTTATTGCGGTAAAAAGGGTCATACGGCTAATACTTGTCGGACTAGAAATAGCTCTAATCATTTTTGGAGACCTAAAAGTCTCAAAGCTAATCCTAAAGGACCCAAACACTTGAGGGTACCACAAAATAATGTTGTATTAGGTACCCGACGAAATAATGATCGGAGAAGAGATATACCGCCAAGAAGGCATCAAATGACCAATTCATTTAATCAAAGAAGGAGAAACTATCTTCAACAAAGCCAATTTCCAAGAAAAGGATATAATCAACAATGGGAAGGTAACAAACCTTGGAAATGGAGTAATCAAAGAAGTCATCATCAACAAAGTGACTTCTCAAGGGGAAGATATCATCAACAATGGAAAAGACACAACCCATGGAAACGGCGTAATTGGTAAACTGTATCTCCCCATTTAAATGTGCATTTTATTTTATTTTTATTCATGCTTTTATTTTTGTCTTAATTGCAAAATGAGTTTTCAAGTATTCATTTTTTTTTTGTCTTCAATATATATTTGTGCTTTTAAATATTTTTTTCTCCTATTACTTGCCTACACTTGTGCTTTTGTGCATATTTTGTTTAAGAATTGTGTAGGATATATTTCTCATATTCATTGGCTATTTCATCATCAAGTTTCTTAAACTATCGCGGTATGTTCACTTGTATTTCTCTTAGAACTCGATATTATGCTTATGCACATATCTTTCAAGATATTTCATTTCAACCCCTTAAGTGCCCCTAAATGATTTTGCAAATTTTTCTTAAAAGGGCACTACTCGTTAAGTCTCAATTTTCTAAAATATGTGTTTTCCCGAAACCCGTATTTGTTGGACTTGGTCCAAAATTATCTTTTTGCAAGGTTTTAAAACTTTTGGGGTGAAAAATTGAATTTTTGAAAAACCTGGAGAATGAAAAATTGCACTGGGACGGTCAAAGCAGGGGCGACCGGTTGCCCTGCACTTCGACCGGTCGCACACCACTTCGACCGGTCACCCAGGCCAAAATTTTTGGCTATAACCCGTCTGTTCTTCACTCTTGAAACAGAACCAAAGAAATCTCAAAACCCTTGCTGCGCGTTAATAACCCTCTTTCTCATAAGTTCTTCAATTCTTCATCAATTTTCACGATTCTTGTTGCTAATTCTCCTATTTTTGCAAGAATCTCACATATATGGCTCCTCCAAGAAATTCTACCGGTCGAAATCCCATCTCCAAACATAGAAGGGGCGGAGAGGGTTCTTCGAGAAATCGGCAAAAAGAAGCCGAACAAAGGGATATTCGAGTTGCCCAGAGAAACGTGGCTCAAGAAGGTGATGCCGTTCAAAATTCCGTACTCTCTCGGGCCCAAATTACCGAGCTCCGCGGAACAATTTCGCTCCAAAATTGCCGTTGGGCGAAAAGTAAGAAATCTTTTATTACTCAAGCTCCTCATTCCCATAATGTTCTTAATTTCATCAATAAATATGCGGAATGGTACTATGAGGATTCGGGAATGGGAGGAAAATCAATTGCCCGGACTAAAATGTGTCGTTTTAATTCATTTACAAATGAATATCCTACTATTAGAGGATTCTTTGAGGAGCAAGGTTGAATGTTTTTATGGGAGCATGCTTATGTCTTATATGATGATGATATTATCCAACTCTTTTATGCTAATATGTGGGTGCAATATGATGATCAAAGGAAGCCGATTGCCGTAAATTCGTTTATAAGGGGTCGTCATTTTAGGTGGACTCCTAATGATATTTGTAGGCTTTTACATATTAGAGAAGGTGGTTGGGACTATTTCTCTTGTGGTACTTGGAATGATGAAATGATGGGGGTGTCTATGAGAGAAGTTAAGACATATTTTGGGGTTTGGCCAAAATATTCCCTATTGGCGATGACACTTGAGCAATCGTATTTTATCGGTTATTGTCGCCATGTATTTGTGGAAAGCGAGTAAAATGTCTAGCAACATGGATTATTTTTTGACTTATAAGATTGCTAGGAGGGAACCGCTTAACTTTGGCGCCATTCTTATTCAATGTCTAATCGAGTCCATCACTCAAGGTAATAAGAAGTTGGTTATGGAAAATTGGATGTGTAAACTTCTTATACAATTGGGACTACCTTCGTCGGAGTGTAACTCGGAGGTATTTCAAAATGACTTTGACATTGATAACATCTCCCAAATGGTCACTATGCTTTTAAGAATATGGACATCCGACCAACTAAAATGGCTAGAGGAAGAGGTCAAGATTTCCCGATCCTAACGACTTCTTTGATGACGCCGAGGCCGCGAGATTGGCGGAGGAAGGCTAACCGAGCAATCTGGAGGGTAATACCGGTGCTCAACCGCCTAGGAGGTACACCCAAGCCGAGTTTGATGATTTAAGGGCTTTTCATGAGGCGAGGTATGAGACTTTGGAGCAAAAGACCTCCAAAATGCAAAAATCAATCGGCAAGTTGAAGAAATTCATCAAAGACTTTATTCCCGGATCTTGCTTCTCCTCGGATGAGGAATGATGTTCCCCACCCCTTCACTTTTTAGCATTTTCTTTCATGTTGCTTTGTAATTCTGTGAACTTTGTAAAACTCTTTTTGCACTAATGATATTTGCTTGTTTTCTTGAAAGAGTTAATATTGCAAGTTGCTAATGACTTGAGGGTGATCATGATATTGATGGAGTATTTGATGGTAAAAATACTCTAGCTTGGCATAATTTGTTGTTGGTATGAAGTACTTGATGGTAAAAGTGCTTCTTTTTAATTTGTGCTTAAATGCATTTGACATGTCTTGCTCATTTTGTTTAGATGGATTATTTGAGACATTTGTAATGTCTAATATGCATTGTTTGATGCTTAACATGTATTACTTGATGGCTCTTTAATTTTTTGCTTGATGGCATTGGTAATGCCTTGATATCTCTTTGGCTAAATTATCTCAATTGGGTTGAACCCTTGAGAATTTACTTTGTTTATGCCTAGTATTTGTTGGATATATGTTGAAAATTATTTTTGGTGATGGTATGAACAAACTTGGCTTGATTTCATTTACAAGGGCTATATATATCCTTTAATTTTTTTACGCCCGCCAAGTGTTCGATGAAATGTCACAATGATATTTTCAACTTCTACATGAGTCTCTTGCTTCTAATGTCTTAAAATTCTTTTTGAGATCATGTTTTTGGCTAAAAAATGAGCTTATGGATTTCTTATGATACATTTCTCTCTTTTTCTTTTGGTTTCTAAGCTTAATTCTTTCATGGTTGATAAAACCTATTGTTGGCGCACTTTGATAAACTTGAATGGAGTCTTTATCATCCTAACATTCTTTTTGATGATTCCAAAGGGGGAGAAATAGGAAATTGACTCATTAGCTTAAAGAAGCTAATAAAAGCTTGTTTTAAAAGCTATAAGCTATGGCTCATAAAAGCCATAAGTTGTAATTTTTTTTAGTCCAATTGTTGCTTGATGGACTTATATACTTGTCTATACTTGTCTAATGATGTTTTGTGACAGGGGGAGCTTATAAGCTCTTGAAAAATTTGTAAAAGCTAAGCTTCTAGCTTATGGAAAATTGCTTTTACATTATTCTTGATGTGCTTGTTGATAGGAGGAGCTTGTACTTATTATTGAATATATTTACTCCCTTACTTGGTTGCTTTTATATTTTGGAAATTTTGGTTGCTTCCAAACGGTCAAATGTTTTTACTGGAAAATCATTTCTAAAATTGTTCCCCTATTTTTGTGTAAAAATTATTTTGGTTTGTAATCATCAAAAAGGGGGAGATTGTTTGATACATATTTTTATCTTAATTTTGATGATTTTATTTTTACACCAAAACAATGTTTTTAATTGTTGTCCAAATACTCCTAAATGATTTAAAATCGTTTTAATATTTTCCGGAGTATTTATTCAAGTTTTACTTTAGATAAAATTGGACAACACTTCTAAATGATTTTATGTTTATATGTTTTTATCTCAAAACAAGGTTTCTAAATGTTGTCTAAATACTCCCGATTGGTTTAAAATGTTTTTACTAAATTTTCGGAGTATTTCTTGAGTTTTATTTTCGACAAAAATTGGACAACATTTACTTCTCTTGTCGACCTGGCCGCCCTATAGGGCAACCCGTGCATGAAGATGATTTTTTGAAACAGAAAATGAGACGGAAGAAAAATCATGCAGGTCGACCGGTCGCCCATCGGGCGTCGATCGTCCGGCCGACTACGCGCCAGTGCGTGCGACCCAGACTGCGAGTGCTTGGTTAAAACAGAGCGATTTTTCTTCTCAAACCCATGAGGGGGACCGGTTGAGTCGTGGTCGACCGACGGTGCCGCCTGTAAATTTCTCGTGTTCGCTTTCAAACTTCTATTTCGTGCGGCCACCTGCATCAGTGCTTGACAAAGAAAAATATGACCGTTTGACAAGACATATTTCCTTAAAATGTGGGATTGATTTCTAACAACTATATTCTTGATTTTAATTGTATTTTTCTCAGAGATTTTCAATCCCCAAGAGAGCCTATGCTTGATCAATCATCTCCTATAAATAGAGGAAGTTTTGGAGCAACCAAAACAACAATTGAGATACAACACAACAAGATACACTTCAAGCAAATATTTGTTCTTCATTGTTATTATTTTGTTGTAATTTTGCCTAGCTTATCACTTTCACATCCTTGAGGTCTAGGCTATTCTTGATTACACTTGCACTCTATTGTATTATCAATTATCGAGTTGTAATCTTGGATTTTTGGTTATCATTCAAACACAAGATATCCTTGTGAGTGTTCTTGTGGTAAGAACACACTGGTGATCTAGGTGTTAGGTGTAAGAAGATTGTGGTAATCTTCTTTTTGAGGTGTTGAAGAATTTGGTATTATTCAAGGTTGAAGATTGTGGTAATCTTCACAAGGTGGCGTTGAAGGAAGATTGTGGTAATCTCCAAAGGTGGTGTTGAAGAAGAGTGTGGTGCTCTTCAAGGTGGTGTAAGTTGAATTTGTATTAATTTTGGTAATTAATAAAATTCTTTTTCTTTTTTGAAATCCATCCCGGATATCTTTGGGGTGGTAGTAGATTAGGCCCTGGTGGGTTGAACTACTATAAATCAACGCGTGTTGTTTACTTTCCGCACCTTTATTATTGTGTTTGAGCATTCGGTTAGAAAAAGAGGGCAAAATCGAAAAGATGGAGATAATCTATTTACCCCCCCTCTAGATTATCGTAGCCGCTTGGACTTACAACCAAGATGTCCTAATTCTTTTGATCTTTTCTTGATTTTTCATTTATTGTTTTTCCGATATTTTCGACCTTGAAAGAAAGTTAGAGGTTTTTATAGTGCAAAAAGACGTTCGGAAGACGTTATCAAAAGTAGGGGTGATCAACAAAAACCGAAAACCGCTAAAACCGACCGAATCAAACCGCACCACACCGCAAATGCTTATTTATTGGAAAAACCGCGATTAAAATTTTTAATCAAGACCGCACCGCAAAAGATGGTGCAATTACAATTTCAAGTCTCAAACCGCACCGACCGCACCGCAAGTAGAATACTATATATACATATATATATTCAATATATATTATTACATTTCTCTCAATCTATAGTATACTTGTGTATAATTATGAATTGTTATATTAATTATTTTCCTTGGTTTATTGTGGGTATATTAGTTAATTTACTTAATAATTTAATACATCAAAGCCTTCATTTCTTGTTATGGGTGTAAATTGTATAACGAGATTTATTTTGGGAAATTTGTGATATGGAGATTGACATATTGAAGTTATCGGAGAGTTTGCAAAAAATTATGCTTTTAGAAAAAAATAATTTATTGTAGCAAAAGTAAGAGTAGTTGTGAATCAGAAGTTGATAGAGTGAGAAAATAAAATCAAAAGTTAAGAATCAGAAGTTAAGTTAGGTGAAAAAGTTGTAGAGGTGCTTATAATTTGTTTATAAAATTTAAACTAGGAGTAGAAGCACAAATCTAAAGCATCTCTCTCCATACTTTTAGGTTATGATTAAATGAAGCGGTTTGATACTTGCAAACACAAAAAGTGATTTTTAAGCAAAAATGTAAGAAATATTTTTTTAGTAATTGCAAACACTCTCTATATCTATTAGATTCAACTATTATATGTTATTGTAGTTGTTATAATATTCAATTTAGACAACAACATATCATTAACTTTTTAGTTATCGAATTGATAAGTTTTTTTTGCTCATTTTGATTGTTCCGCATAATATTCACGTACAATACGTTAAAACCGCAAAACCGCCCGAAACCATTTAAAACCGCATGATTGTTTTATTCTAAAAAACCGCGACTTAAAATCAAACTCTTGGCCGAACCGCACTTAGCAATTCGGTTTGAAAATATTGAAAAAACCGCCCAAACCGCACCGTGATCATCCCTAATCAAAAGGTGGGCACGTTCTTGAAACAGTTATTTGAACTTCAGAAGATTTTGTCATTTTGGATAACACTAAGTCAAGACGAAAAATAAAAATAAAAATAAAATAGAAATGACAAAACAAAGCTAGATCGGTTTAGAATAAGCCAAGACATTTGATTTTATACAACAAGAATAAGCCAAATGATTCTTGTTCACTTTATAGATCGGTTTAGAATAAAGTGAACAAGAATCATTTGCTTTTCTATGTGGCATAGAAGAAATCCTTTGAAACACTCCTATTCTATACAACAATGAACGAGTTCAAAGTTTCCAGTTTATTTAAGGCACGGTTTAGAATAAGCCAAGACACCAAAACAAGGCCAAAGAAGGTCTAGTATATGAAGCATGCATTGCATGGGTATATTATTTATTAATTAATTATTGTCGGCTGTTTCAATTCCCACCAACTTTTCTGCTCCACAGGGCCACCGTCTTAATGATAAAGAGATAAATGATACTTCAAAAGATAATAATTCCAAATATTTCTATTTTTATCTCCAATAATGGATGGAAATATGGGTCCAAAAGTGAAAGGGACAAATATTCTCCCATTTTGAATCCTTCTTATGACCTAATCAAATTGCTGTTAGCATACCTTGATGTTTTACCTAATTAATTATTACTATATATATTGGTTTCTTATGTTAGGATTTCTTAATTTATAACGTGTGTTTTTAGAGGTCGTGTGTTTTATGTTCTTTAATTAACGATGTCATTCAAGTTGACCGACCACCCTCAGTTTGAATTAAATATGAGATTGCTTTTTTTCTATTTAACTTCAATTTATATAAGATAACTCAAAGAAAAAAAAAGTGGAGATATAAATATATATATATAGAGAGAATACAAATAAGAATATAAACTTTGTGAGCCCAAAAATCTGTCGGCACTATGTTGGGAGCCCAGCCTTGTCCATACGTGTTATAAATACATGTTAAGTGTGTTGGACCAACTCAGTCGTCCGGGCCAAATAGGCCCGGTTCCCTTTGTGCTTTTAAAATTGCAACTAAGTTCGGGTTTATCACTGGATCAGACTAGTTTTGACAGTTATAGTATATAACAAGTCAGTATCTTGTCATTTATCTATAGAAGCTCACCCACACATGTAAGTTCATGTAAAATGTACAAGTAATATACATCATGGGGGTATATATTGCATCACACTCCTTTAGTACAAAAAAGGTTGACCTATATATTGATCTAGCCTAGAATTCTCTTCAAAAAAAAAAAAAAAAAAAAAAAATTAGCCTAGAGTTATCTTTAACTTTGACCTATTTGGGACCAATTGCAACTTAGTTTCTAATAAATTTCTCATCCATAAAAGGGTGCAGATTAGTTAGATCAATTTAAAGTCTTTTGGACCACAAATTAGGTGATCACTTGCACAAATAAACAGAGGAACGCGCCGCGCGTATATATATATATATTATATATATCAATAGAAACTAAAGTTATCAAAAAAGCAAAATAGTCATTTACATATGCATAAGCGTAAACCTAACTAGGGATGGCAACATAATGGGTCGGGTGTCTAGATACCCACTCGCAGCTGGACAAGTATCCACGGGTCGGGCCGAATCTGCTATCCCTAAACCTAGCGCGTAGGAGAACAAGGGGGTTTTGTGCAAATATGATAAAAATGACTCCAAATTAATAAAGGAAGCTGCTATTTGAACCCCAATTTCTTATAAATATACTCCACTCCCTATTTTCACAAAATTAAAATGACATAAAATGATTATTATGCCCTTACTGTAAAAAAAAAAAAAATAAATACACCCAATCTTTTTTTTTTTCCAGAATATTTTTTCTTCCCTAGGGTTTCAGTTGCTAATTTTTATTTTTTGCTATCGTACTATTTTAATTGTAGCATTAAGTGCGAAAATGTGTCAGTTTTAATAGATTAAAGGTTTTATAGGTTGGGTTCGAAATGATGTTATAATTTTTGGGTTTTTTGTTTCAAGATCGTGCATTTTTTTCGCCATGTTCGAATAAGCACGATCGTGCCCTATTTTAATACATGGCACGATCGTGCCATACTTTAAAATAGGGCATGATCGTGCCACACTCTAAAATAGGACACGATCGTGCCACACTTTGTACATTGGTTTCTTAAAGAAAACCGATGTAAAAAGTGTGGCACGATCGTGCCCTATTTTAAAGTGCGGCACGATCGTGCCATGTATTATAATAGGGCACGATCGTGCCACACTTCAAAAGTGGTGGGGTGTAATTTTTTTGACAGTAAGAGTGTACTAGTCATTTTAATTTTGTGAAATAGGTGATGGGTGTATTTATGAGAAATTGGGGTGCAAATAACGACTCCCATTAATAAAATAGCGGGAATCGAATATGGATTGTTAATTTAAGTAGAGGTAGAAAATATGTTGGACGCGCCATACAGACTTGCGCGTGGACAAAATAAATAAGAAGGAACAAAAAAAATATTAAAATAATATTGGGGCAAGATTGTCATGCCCCTAAGACCCACAATAATAAAACAAATGCACAAAACTCCATACACAAGAATGTAGTGGGCCTGGGACCTTTTATTCCAAAAAAAAATGAAAAATTCCCAAAAATACCTCAAATTTTGAAAAATACCACCAAATACATTTTTATCTTTTTTGTATTATTTTTTTCCTTTTTAAGCTCCTGCATATTTTTTGATTATTTTTACGTTTTTTTTTTTTTTTCTTGTTCCTGTATTATTTTATATGTTATATATGTTGTTTCGATGTTGTTTTAATTTGTTTCTTTGTTGTTTCTTTTTTGAGAACAAAAGGAAGTTATCATATATTAAATTTGCTGGAAATTGTCCAGCAGCGATTGACAAAGAGGTCCAGGGAGGTGATCCCAGATAAAATCAACATCAGACATATGTTTTGCAAAATTAGCTAAGGAATGAGCAAAGATATTTTCAGAACGCCGACACCAAAAAATATCGCGAATGGGAGTAGACGACTTAAGGTTTACAATATCTTGCATGATTCCCAAACATGAAGCAGGGCACGGTGCATCCTTAGAAACCGCAAGGATAATCTGAGTCGCGTCGCCGAAGATAGAGATAGTGCATGTATTCATGGCACGCGTAAATTTGAGTGCCTCCCTTAAAGCCAAGCACTCGGCCACTTCAGGATCAGAAATACCATTAAGCTTTTTGGAGAGACCTTTAACAAATTTACCATTTTCATCAAAGAAGGCAACTCCAGCTCCTCCACAGGAAGAGTAAGGTGCAATAGCACCGTCAAAATAAATACGGGGGAAGTGGTCGTGATGTGCGGACTGGGGTGGACGGGGTGGTCCAGGAGATAGCTCGTCGGGGGACGAGCACGCTTGTTGGAAGTCATGTATTATAGAGTTTGCAACCATCACAACAGATGAATGGTTTTGTGAGATATCTTCAAACTTCTTTCTATTCCAATAAAACCAAATTAAGCATGTGGTGACTACAAATAAGCAGCAAACTTCTGGAGGAGAATTTAGGATTACCTCTTGAAACCACAATGTGAAAGAAGATTGTGCGAATTGTGAAATGGCTTCCTTGAGGCCGCTGTAGGACCATATTGCTTTGGCAAAAGGACAACGGAAAAAAATGTGAGAATGTCACATTTCTTGTTGTCTCAGAAGCAACATGAAACCACAACATCAATATGATGGAAGGCCGGGTTCTCCGAAGTTGGTATAGCGCCCGGACAAGATCTCCAAGCGAATAGTTTAAAACGAGGTGGCACTATGATTTTCTAGATTTTCTTCCAAATTGGATTCAGGGTAGAACTCGAGGCGAACGACTGTTGAAGCTGGGGAAAAACGGAGGCGGACGCTAGTGCGGTGTGGTAAATGGATTTAACCGAAAATTTCCCGTTCTTATTTTGATGCCAATACCATAAATCATCCAACGAGGTAGCTACTATTGGAATGGACAAAATTAAAGAAGCTTCTTCGGCCGAAAAAAGAGATCTCACAATATCTTCCTTCCAAGAACTGTCAATTTGATTGATGAGGGGGCTTACAGTAGCTTCCAAATCCAGGCCGCCATTTAGTGGGTGGGCGAAAAAATTCGAATTGCGAGGAAGCAACGGTCCGTCCAAATGCGAGTTTGATTACCAAAGAGGATAAGGCATCAGGCACCTATAACAAGAATTTGACGGCTTTCTAAAATACTTCGCCAACTCCACGAGGGCTGAGAACCGAGCCCATCATCGAGGTAAGTATCGTTCGGGTAATATTTAGCCCGAAGAATCCGCCAAAGTAAGGTAGATGGTTAGTAAGTAATCGCCATGCTTGCTTTGCAAGGAGTGCAAGGTTGAAAGCACAGAGATGTCGGAAACCCAAGCCACCCACCTCCTTAGATCGGGCAATCTTATTCCAGCTTAGTCAATGAATTTTCCTATCATTTGTTGAACCTCCCCAAAAATAATGGGCAACCATGGCTTGAATCTTATTCAAAATCGAATTGGGCAGCCGAAAACAGGACATCGCATAAGTGGGGATCAATTGAATAACAACCTTGATAATAATTTCACGCCCCGCTTGAGATAAAGTCTTCTTCTTCCATCCCTGAATACGTTTCCACACGCGATCTTGAATGCTTGAAAAAACCTTCTGCTTATTTTTGCCAATCACCAAGGGTAATCCCAAGTATTTGCCATGAGATGCAACTATTGGAATACCAAGAATATGGGCAATCTGATGTGCCGTAGTCGGGTCCGTGTTTGGGCTAAAGAGAACACGAGATTTTTCATAATTTATACACTGACCAGAATCTTGTTCAAATAAGTTGATCACAAATTTTATATGCTTCGCTTCTTTGATTGATGCATTGCCGAAAAGTAAGGTATCATCCGCAAAGAATAAATGAGAGACACTCGACGCATGCTTATTAATTTTGATGCCGTGAATCTTTCCAGCTGCCTGTAGATCCTGTAAAATAGAGGAAAACACTTTCGGCGCAAATGATAAAAATATATGGGGAAATAGGATCGCTTTGGCGGATGCCTCTCTGGGGTAAGACTTGAACAAATTGAGAACCATTTAGTAAAAACAAAAAAGAGGGAGTGGTTAAACAGAGACGGATGAGATCGATAAAAGAGGGTGGGAAACCCAAAGAGTGCATGACCGCGAGTGCAAAGTGCCATTCAATTCGGTCAAAAGCTTTACTCATATCGAGTTTAATCGACATGAGTCCTAGCTTGCCCGATGTACGACACTTCATCGAGTGATGAATTTCATAAGCGACTAAAATGTTATCCGAGATTAAACGACCAGGCAAAAAAGAAGATTGAGTATCTGAGATAATTTTCAATAAAATGGGGCGCATGCGGTTCGAGATTACTTTTGAGGCAATGCAATACACGACATTACATAAACTAATGGGCCTGAAATGGGAAACCAGGATGGGATTCTTAATTTTCGGAATGAGCACAATATGAGTGGAATTCATGCCAGTAATAGGATGCTTATTGTTAAGGAAATTCAAAACAGAGGATGTAACATCATTACCGACAATGGACCAATATTTTTGGAAGAAAATAAGGCTCATACCCTCAGGGCCGGGAGACTTAAAAGGATGCATGTGTTTGAACGCCTTGACGACCTCAGCATTAGAGTACGAGCAAGTGAGATAGTCGGCCATATCCTGTGTAATCCGAGGTCTAATCCTACCAAGAGCCTGCTGGATATCTCTTCGGGAGGGGGAGACGGATATGAATATATCGTTAAAATAATCCACAATAATGCGCTCAATGGTGGCGGGATCAGAGAAAGAATTTCCAGAGCTATCTGATAATGCGACAATATGATTTATATCTCGGCGTTTTGATGCATGAGCATGGAAGAAAGAGGTATTACGATCGTCGTTCTTATACCAATGTTGTTTAGCCCTCTGTTTCCATTTCATATCATTGAGCTCAAGTAGTGTATCTAACATATTATGCAACTCAGCAAGCCTATACTTTGTGTGGGGGGAGATAAGGCCATTTTCCAAATGAGAGATTTCAAGTTTAAGGTTCTTGATTTTATCAGCCAAATCCCCATAATTTGAGTGGATCCAATCAAATAGACCCCATATGCAATGACTTAATTTTTCATTCAGAGCAGCTGGAGACAAAGACCAGGCCTCTTTTATAATCTGAGAACAGTCCAAGGACTTGAGCCAGAAGGATTCGAAACGTCTAGGCTTGCGACGGGAGGTGGCAGACCGAGGGGTATAAAGGTCGATGTGGGTGCAGATGAGGGCGTGGTCGGAGGTGAATGATGGATATTTGTAACTTTGTGGCGAGGAAAAGCAGTCTGGAATCTAGGATTACAGAGGGAACAGTCAAGTCATCCACATTGTGTAAACGGATGAATCACAAGGTGTTTCCATGTAAATCGAGGCCCTTAAAACCCATATCGGATAAATCACAGAAATTGATAGCATCACGAAAGAGAGAAATTTGCCACTCAGCGCGGGGTCGAGAGCCCGAAAATTCATGGTGTTGGAGAACCTCATTAAAATTGCCCATACAAATCCACGGGTCATTTGTAGGCGGAAAAAGACTTTTGAAGGTATTCCAAAAAGCGCGACGTTGGGACACATGAGGATGCCCATAAACTCCAGTGAGCCAAAGTTTTATATGACCCATCGTGACAAATACGTCAATGAAATGTTCATGAAAGCCCCAAAGAGTGACATCCACATTATGACGCCAAAGAAGTCCAAACCCTCCAGATCGACCAACCGATGGAACAGAAACACCAAAAAGACCGAGCGAATTTTTGAATCTATCAAACTCTCTATTATTGAACTTAGTTTCACAGAGAAAAACCAAGCTGGGTGACTTATCGCGAATAAAATCGTGGAGTTCTTGAACTGTGCGAGGGTTCCCAAGCCCCCGGCAGTTCCAACTGAGGAGATTCATGGCGATTGGCGGGGCTGGCTCACAAGCTCAGCAAGTGATTTCGGAGATATAATATCTGAGTCATCAAGTCTGGCTTTTTTTTTTCGACGATCTCGACAGAAATGACTTGAAGGTTTGGGTTGTCACGTTCGAGGAGGTGTAGTTTTCGTTTAGAATTTGGATTTAGAGGGGGAGAAACAAGGATGGAGTTTGATGGAAGTCGATTTTTTATTTTGACGAATTTTTTTGCGAGCTTTTTTGTTGGGTGTCCATGAGCATTGGGGCGGATACGAGGAAAGGGCTATCTGGTAGAATAGGGGAGGAGGATTTATCAGGAGTGGCTGTATGGTGTGGAGAGATGGAGGTAGAAGGAGGTAAGAGGGAAGATTGGTGTGTTGAATCATTTGATCCAGAAGGAGTGTGTATAAAGGCTGATAGGGAGGTGGTGATTGGTGGAGATGATGATAGGGAATGGGTGGGAGAGATAATATGAGATGTAAGGGGGAACGGGATTGGCTGGGAGATAGAGTGGAAATGGGGACGGTGCTGACAGGAGGGGGGTTGGTAGTGAAAAAATGGAGTTTGTATGAGTTAATGGATGGATGATTATGACATTTGCAGTATGGCTAAAATGAGATGAAGGGGGAACGTGAATAGGGGCTGAAACATAATGAGGAGAATATGGGGAATGATGAGGTGAAGTGTCATGTGGGGGCGGGGCTGAGGTGTGTGGTGTCGAAGGGAGAGCAACAAGTATTAAAGGAGTTGGCTGGGAGTTAGTTGAGGGAGTTTCAGTGGCCAAGTTTTGATGGTGACTTGGCGGTAGTGGAATTGCCAATACCAAGCCAAAGTCAATGAGCCATTCTCAAGTAGGCCGCTTTCAGTCCTCTCATTGGTAGTGTGAGGAATTCACCACACTAGAGGCGAACAAATAACACATTATCTCGAACATGAGTACCAAAGCGGCGGTTTGTAGCGAACGGGTTGATTGTCGATGAAGCGCGAAGCCAATTTCCATATTCCAAATCCAAACATCGAAATGATCGGATAGAACACGAGCATCACACTCCTTTAGAATATGGCCCAATTTGCCGCAAAAACAATCCGGAAGGCGCTCGTATTTTAAACCAATAAGATGCTGTTGGAATTTTTCATCCAGTTGAACCACTCGGCATAAGGGCTTGTCAATATCATTATCCACCTTTATTCTGAGAAATTTGCCAATCACGGATCCCGTGGAAGAGTTTGAACTTTGAGGAATTTTCCAATAAAATTTCCAACCCGTTCGGCGAAACCCTTAGTGAACAAAACAAGCGGAAGTCCATGTAATTGAATCCAAAAGGGGCAGCGGGAGTGATGAATTTGCGACGAGATTAGATCATCAGATGCGTCCTCGAGGAGTAGTAAATACCTATCAAAGAGCCAAGGAGCCCTCAAAGAGATGCGCTTTTTGTCCGCAAGACTGTCGAAAGTGAATAGGAAAACATTATCATGGAGCGGTTTGCTTGTGAGAGGTTTTTTGGGGTTCCATAATCTTCTAAAAAGAGAAGCAACTTGATCGAAACCGATAACCCGTGGCGCCAAAAGTTTTCCAAACAGACTCAGTGATGAGTTCGGGAGATCCAGAGTTAATCCATCCGTGGAGAGGGATGATCGTTCCTTCTCACCAAGTGATAGTTTAGCATATAAAGAGTAAAGGTCATCGGCCATGAGAAGAGATATCCAACACACAGATAGCAGTAGAAAGCCAATGGATTGAAGGGAGCCCGACTGTCTCGAATATACTCGTCCACAATACTGAGATTTGCAAAAAAGTCAAAACAAAAGATCAGAAAATAGGCGAAGAAAAAAAAAAAAACTAAGGGATACACCAACGAGAAAGAGGAAAAAAAGAAAAACAAGGAAAATAAAAGACTAGGACTCAACACAAGACCGGGGAAGGAAAGGGTTGGAAAGGAGATGATGAACAATGAGGATTAATGGGGCATTCATGGGGAGGAGATCCATGAATGACAGAAGACGGAAGATCCGACGGGGCGCTCAGAGAGACTCACAAGTAGAAACCCAACTATGCAGAATATGTTTGTATTTTTGTTAGCAGAAAGGAGACTTCAGTTTGTAGTTTTGTTTTCTATTTCTTTGTTGTTTCTTAGTTGTTTTTTTGTTGTTTCGATGTTTCAAAATAACTTTTACCTATTTTTTGTTCTGCTTTTTGTTCATGTATTATATTGTACATTGTTTCTATTGTTCTATGTTGTTCTATAATATTTTTAATATTGTTCGAATAATATATTTGTTGTTTCCATGTAGTTTTCAATGTGTGGATACAATTTTTACCTACTTTTAAGCTTTTTCTAATCATGTGCTATTTTTAATATTTTTTACGTTGTTACTAGGTTGTTTCCATACCGTTTTTAATGTTGTTCCTATGTTTCTTTGTCGTTTCCACATAGTTTTCGATGTTTAAATACAATTTTTACCTATTTTAAAGCTCGTTTAGCTCATATGATGTTTTCTATATTGTTTTTTTTGTTTCTATATTGTTTCTTGGTTGTTTTCATGTTTTTTATGTTTTCATGCATTGGATCAAAAATTGAATTGTGTTTTTTTGCTCATGTTGTTTCTATATTAATTTCAATTTGTTTGGTTTTAATATGTGTTGTTTTATGTGTATATTTCTTGTTTTTTTATAAGATTTCGAAAATAAAATAGATTATTTAATGGGGACAAAATTTATTTTTTCACTGAAATTTGATTAGAAGAAACATGTTTGAAACAACAAAGAAACAACAACGTAAAAAATTCCGGAAATTTTGGCAGGAGCGTATTTTTGTCCAAAAAATGGGGGAGCGTAATTTTGTCCAAAAATCACCGAAACACGTAATTTTCCGTTTTTTGTCCAGAAAAGTTTGGTAATTGTGTCCTTATCTCAAAAAAAATTATATGATGGAGCAATGGGATGGTCTCAATGTTAATATATCATCTGTATTATTCATAATGAAAGTTAACAAAATGTATTCATTTATGGATCATATAATTAATATGTAAACGTTTTTTCATTTATCAAGGCAATTTGGGGGACAAATTCATCAAAATGATTTTTTTGTTCTCATACCAAATATTAGAGATGTTAAATGTATCACAACCAAAGATACTTGTTTAGAAGCCTAACATTATTTTTGCTCGGACCGTTCATCTCGGAACACGTTTGGGCTTGCTTTCCAATTTTTATTTTAAATAAGATAATGTCACAAAGTTTGATTATATTTTTTATAATATAAATTATATTTCTAAATGGTATGCTAGAGTTAATTATTCTAAATATTTCAAAATATGGAGACTTTATTTTAGTGGAAAATACATAAGCATGTAATTTATTTTCATATAAGCAACAATAAGAAAAAATATTATTTCTTCTCATTTTCTTTGGGTATATAATGGTCAGCTTTTATTATTATAGTTTTACTTTTAAAATTTAGATCTTAAAATATTTAAGTTTTATAATTTTGGTAATACAATGTAACTATAAAATGTGCATGACTTTTTTATAATGAAATATTTAACTTTAAATGTTAAATCTATTCAAGTTTAAAATTTAGATTTAAATATATAATTTTAAATATTTTTACTTATACAATTTTGAAATATTGAGTTTGAGAAAATGCTATATGGTTTTAGATCTAGTGTATTTAATTAATTCATCTAATTTTAGGATTTAACATTGGCATGGCAGATTCCGTTTTTCTTCATGAGTTTGACAATATTTATAATCAACATTACTAATCTATGGTACTCAAATCAAATTTTCAAAGTCTGATACCAAACTTATTGAACATTTTATAGTGGATAATATTTTATCATATTTTTTAAATATTGGAATGGCCATGTCTCATGGCTGCATTATTATTATTATTATTATTATTATTATTATTATTATTATTATTATTATTATTATTATTATTATTATTATTTTTTTACGTCCTTGGCGTATTCCACTCTTGCGAGTTGCGCCTAAAGTGTGCAATTTTTTTATATTTGTTGGAATGTCAGTAATATTATGTTGTACCTGAATCATTTCACTTTTTTTATTATTTTGTCTAGGCGTTTGGTATCTCCGACATATCATATAATACACATGACACTCATTCAATACAATAGAATATAAAGTGAATATAAACATGGAACATGAAATCTCAATCTCGTTTGAGTGTAACACAAACAATAAGACATCATTTTATGGAATATATATATGTATGTATAGGTAATAAAAGCTAGGCATGGAGAGGGTTATCCTTAAGCTACCAAAAAAGGTTAACATGCTTTTTATTTTTGCGGAATGTGATCAAGACATGCACCATAGAAATTCTAGATTATTCACTTTACATATCATATAGGCAAGAAGCAAGAAACATGTCTTCCCAATATAAAACAAGATGATGATCTCTTATTATGGAAATTTTACTCATTTGCCAGTTATCACATGTACTATATATTTATTTCACCATATATATATATATATTTATTCTAAAAAAATGGGTATGATTGAGCTTTAGAGCATCTCCAAAGTTTCCTCTATAATAGTTTGAGTTTTACAATATTTTAGAGGAAAATTTGGAGGAACTCAACACTCATCTCCAACAGTCCACTCCAAATTTTAAATATTCCACTTTGATTCTCTGTTATATTGAATTTAAATGCTTTTATCAAATTGTAATTTAACACATATATTTATGTTTAAAATTTATATTTAATATAATATAATATATATATATATATATATATATATAGGGAAGGGTTATATGAGACAAATGCTTTAGGTAAGTACGTACGTGAGACCAAATCTGGACAACAGATCAACAAATTTCAATGACTAATGATAAATATGCTTAAAATATATAAAAATTCCAAATTAAATTGATAAACGGGGTATATTAGTCCAAACCAATCAATGATATCCCATGAAATTAGGGAAGTTACACACAATAGTATATATGATATCTTACCATCTAAAACCATAGCAAAATTGCGTAATTTTTGTAAGCAACAAATATACAATGTCTAAGCAACATATTTGTCATCAATAAGCAACACAGTTGACATAAAAAAACAACAAAAATACATATATACAAGACCTATGACCTATTTAAATCAATAGATTTGCACCCATCTTAGCAACATTGTCTACTTAAATAAGCAAAATAATTGTCTTTAATAAGCAATACAGTCCACATAAAAAAGCAGCATACTTACTTAGCAACACTGTCTGCCTAAATAAACAACATATTTGTCCTTGATAAGCAACATAGTTGACATAAATAAGCAACATAATTACATATATATATATATATATAAAGACAAATCGAAGGGAACAGTTTGTGGTTGCAATATTGTCTGCCTCAATAAGCAACATATTTGTCCTCAATAAGCAACATATTTCGCACAACGGAATGCGCCAATACTAATTGCAAGTTTGACTGTGAAAGGAAATAGAGAATTTCAGAGATACGGTTTCAAATAAATCCAAAAAAAGCAACATATTTGTCTTCAATAAGAAACATATTTCTCACAGCGGATAAGGTCAGAGATACAGTTTCAAATAAATCCCAAAAAATCCGGAATATGAATGGGCATTACCTAAAATAACTCCCATTTTTACTGATATTCAAACACAATTACCTACTTATTCTTAACAACCATTAATTAAATATAAATTAAAATAAAAATTAATTAAATTTGCATCGTTAAAAAAAAGAGGTCTATGCTCCAGATTTGGTCTCACGTACTTATTTAAATTATATGGACTCACCAAATCCAAATCATATATATATATATATATATATATATATAGGATTTGGTTCAAATGAGACCACCCTCGCTAGGTGAGACAGTGTGGACTCATCTTACCCATTGATCTTAAAAAATGAAGGGATGTGATTAATTCAATTTTTTTAATTATTTCCTAATTTTCGCTGATTTTAAGGGTAAGATTGTAATTTTGTAATTTAAATTAGTGGTCCCAAATGATTTTATGGGTTTGAAATTGACACTCTGGATTTTGTGGCGAAATTTAAGGAATCTGTTTTCTTTCCAAATATTTTTATTTTACAATATAGTTAGGGTTCTTCTACTGCATAATTAGACATCAAATAATGCATATTTAGTTATTTTGTTGTCATTATTTTATGAAAACAAGACATAATTGAATATAACGTACTGCATATGTAGTTATACTACACTGCATAAATAGGTTCAATATAATGTATATTCAGTTATGAAAATGGGATGTTGCTTTTGGAAATTATAAAAATGGGATGTTACATAATGTACTGCATATTTAGTTATTCCACAATGCATAGATAGTTTCTAGAAAATACATAGTTAGTTGATTTTGTTGCATAGTTTATGACGTCTTGCATAGTTGGATATACTTGTACTACATATTAGTTTTTTTACGCTGCATAGATAGTTCTCATATAATGCATATTTAGTTGAGTTTTGTTGCATATTTAGTTTTCGAACTCACTGTTCGTTATTTCTCTGTAATATTGCACCGATTTTTCTTGTTTTTTCTCTGTAATTTTCATGAACTGTAATTTTCGAGTTCTTCACAGTTTTCTTTATTTGCGTTAGTGGAGGAATGAGAGAGAGAGAGAGAGAGAGAGAGAGAGAGAGAGAGTGAGATTGGGGAAATTGGGAGATGTATGAGAGAGAAAGAGATTTGAATCCATTTTTTAACTAACTTGTTATGTTATTTTACCCTACTACCCTTATATTGATTAAATTAATATTTTAATATATTTTTTATCCATTAAATCATACCCATTGATTAATAGTGGGGGATGGTTGAGATTAGTCCATTGTGTCTCACCTAGAGACATGGTCTCACTTGATCATCCTCTTTGTAAATGTATTAAGAAATCTGATACTTTATCTCAACAAATGGATATTTTTACTTATAAAAGTGTTACTTTAACTATATCATATTTATTTTTTATTTTTCCTTCTTTCCTTCATTTTTAATTTGTGACTCTATTAAAAAACATGATACTTTATCTCAAAAATAGATACTTTAAAGTACAAAAGTTTATTTTTTATTTTTCCTCTTTTTTTTTGTTCTTAGTTTGTAAATGTATAAGAAATCATATATCTCAATAAATGGATATATATATATATATATATTTATTTTTTATATTTCATAATTTGTGACTATATTAAAAAATATAGTTACTTTATCTCAAAAAATAAATACTTTTACTTTTGTACTATATAAAAATATTACTTTATAAAAAAAAATACTTATCATGTTTATTATTCATCTTTCTTTGTATTTATTATTAAAAAATATAATACTTTATTTAAAAAACATATATTTTTACTATTAAAACATGATATTTTGTCTCCCAAAATATATATTTTTACTCATAAATGTGTTACTTTAACTCTGATATATTTATTTTACCTTCAATGTAATGTAATCATAATTTGTGACTATATTAAAAAATATGATACTTTATCTAAAATAACCGATATTTTTTCTCATAAAATCATTTTTAACTCTTAAGAAAAATAAAAACAGGAAAAAAAAAAAGTCAGTGTGGCAGACCCGGGACAAGGTCCGCATCCAAGAGGGATCCGTCTTAGAGGATCCGTCTTACGGATTGAGACCCGTAAGACGGTCCTATATGAGTTTTTGCCATTTACTTTAGAAATCCTTTTGTAATTTATTATATAAACTTTAATATATATGTATAATAAATTAAATATAAATATAACAATTCACAATAAAATCTTAATAAATAAAAAGAACATGATAATTAGAAATTAACTTTTAACTTTTTTAACAACTTGATGGAGATACATTCAAAACCATTTACACATAAATTAATAGAAAAAGAACAAATCGTGACATTTACAAAAATATATTTTAAAAAAAAAGAAGAAAAGAAGTAGAGGTGTAAAAGTGGCCCATTTTGGGGTGTACCGTTCACTCACCCCATTTTGGGGTGAAAAATAAAGTGGGGTTGAAGAAGGTTTTTTCCCTTCAAATTGGCGTCTACCCCTATTTTGGGGAGGGTTGAGATGCACTTACCCCATATATCCCAACTTGAAATCGGAAGATTACCTATATACAAAACAAAATTTCAAATTAAAAAAATAAAAATAATTAATTTTTCATTAAATATGAAGAAATAATAACAGTTATAATGAGGTTGGCTTTAGTCAAAAGGAATTTAATTTGTGTATATTTGTTTTGACCTTTATGTTGGGGCAGAAACGTGAAAAGCAACATGGTCCCTCTTGTAAGTCTTTATTTAGTTTGGGCAAGGACCCAAGGCTTAAGCTGTTCAAAAAGCGATTTCAATGGAGTGAATTAGTGATAAGTGGTAAAGAGCAACTATTAGGAAAAGCAGGGTCACATCTCGTAGACTGACAGTGAATAGAGAGAGTGCATATAAAGCTAAAAAGTGGGAATATCTTTTTCTTTTTCTTCTTTTATTTTACTTTTCCAACCTTTTTCCATAAGTACAGTGCCTACAGTTTCACTAGTTCTTGGATGCCAATAATGGAGCTTCACAAATTTCTTTGGGCTTTTTTAATAGAATATTGTATAATACATTTTTTAATGTATCACATTATAATGTTATTAATATTTTGTAAATTATAACTTTAGGATAATGTTATATAAATAATAAATACTAAAAAAACAAAATAAAATTTTGAGTAAATATATTCGATATCTTTTTTTTATTATGTCTATTTTTTATTTTATTTGTGCACTATGTTCAAACTAAAGATCGTAAAAAGATAAATAATTTGATATATTGTATGTCAAAAAAAGATAAAAAAAAGAGAAAATTATTAAAAAAATTAAAAAAAAATAAAAAGGAAAAATATTAGAATGGGAACAAACTAAACGTTTAATTTGCCCCATCAGTAAATTATAATAAGAATGGGATCAAATTAAATCATGCACAAATTTAAGTTGGGATATTGGTGGACAAGAGAAATGTTTTTTCTTTTTAATTCTTAATCATATAAACTTGTTAACATTAAAATAAATAAAAAATTGAAATTGTAATTTGCTTCACCAAAGCCAACATTGGCCAAGAAATTAAAAAATACAAATTAGATGTGAAAACGGCAAGGTTGGTACCGTTTTTATTTTTTCAAAATGGGAAAAGAAATTTATAACTAAAAACGGCTGTGAGCCATCCATTTTTTCAAAAGACGGCAACCTCATCGCCGTTTTTGCCTACTTTATTAACACATTTTTTTCCACACTATTTGTGCAATTTTGTTAAAAAAAAAAAACACACAATATTCTATTAAAAAAGCCAATTTCTTTGCACCACACATTAGTTTAAGGGCAATTGACAGAAATACCCACATTTTCTAAGTCAATGTCAGCCTTTTACGCTTCTCGGTACAATTTTACCTAAATTTACGCTTCCCGGTGCAATTTTACCTAAATTTACGCTCCCCGCTCTTTTTTTACACAACAATACGCTCCAGCAAAAATTCCAGGAAAATTTTACGTTTGTTTCAACATTGTTTTTAACATGTTTCAAACATGTTTTACTGTGTTTCAACATTGTTTCTAACATGTTTTTTTTAATAAAAATAGGTAAAAATTGTATTTAAACATCGAAAACTTCATTGAAACAACAAAGAAATATCGAACAACATTAAAAAGGGTATGTAAACATCCTTAAACAACGTAAAAAATATTTAAAACACAACACGAATAAAAAAGCTTAAAAATAGGTAAAAAAATTGTATTTACACATTGAATACTACATGAAAACAACAAAAAAATTATTAGAAGAACATTAAAAATATTATAGAACAACACCGAAACAATAGAAACAATGTACAAAATAATATATGAATAAAAAACAACATAAAAAATAGGTTAAAGTTGTTTTGAAACATCGAAACAACAAAGAAACAACATAGAAACAATAAAGAAACAAATTTAAACAACCTCGAAACAACTTATATAACATATAAAACAATGCAGGAACAAAAAATAACGAAAAAAATAAAAATAATCAAAAAATAGCAAGGAGCATAAAAAAAATTTAGGTACAAAAGTAAAAAAATAGGCACAAGAGTAATTGGAGCGTATTGTGTGATAATGGTACAAAAATCAGCGTATTCTCGTAATTTCCCCTTAGTTTTTCTTTTATATATATCTTTTAGGCCTCTTTGCCAAATTTTTGTTTTCATTTTAGCAGTAGTTTTTTATGTTTTTATTTTATAAGTTGTTACTTTTTGAGTGAAATTCCAATGTGGGTTTTCTACAATATTCCATTTTGTTTTTTTGACAACAACGAAATTATATCTTTATTAATTAATACGAATAAACAAGATACAATATCTTTGAAGTTAAACGAGAAAGCCCAAATAAACTCCCATCTTAAACAAGAGAAGAGGGGAAATAAAAAAATAAACTAAACTAAACAAATACAATAGATAATGAAACATCACATCAAATTCAATGGGTCATGATTCTTGGTTGGATGAGTAATTGCTTGCACTTCTAAACAAGGTATGGACGATCTATACTGACTTTTATGATCTACAATCTACCGAAACCGATAAAATTAAAATCTCCGAATAAGGCCCCGGAAGAACATATTTACTAGTATCTAGATAGATTTAAAGGAAAGAAAGAAAACAAAACAACAAAAAGACAAAACAAAACGAAAAACCTACTTCCATAAAGGGAGAAAACTAGTCCCATATATGGGAGAAATCTTCCTCCACCAAGGGAAAAAATTGAAAAAATCAAGGACGCAAACAAAATAAAGAAAAAAAAAGAATAATTACTTTATCCTCCGCTACAGGAAAAAATTGAAATTCCAACGGAAAAGCTCCTTTGAAATTTTCGATTCCAACGGAAAATGTACCATTGGCAAAAATGGCGTTGGAATGACAAAATTCCAACTGAAAAACATTCCAACGGTATTTATCCGTTTGAATATTCAGTTGTTGGAATTTCGTTTCTATATATATACCAACTTAATTGATCATATCTTGGTGGTTGACCTTATTCCCATGTCACGTGAATTAATATTTAACTTCTTATCTTAGAATTTTTTTTTACTTTATAAAATAACTTGTATAATATTCGACATTTCTATCGAATATACCTTTTTGACTAAATTGCAACTTTAGTTACTCAGAGCTATAAGGTTAATAGTCATGCGAAAATCACGATTTGCCAAAAAAAGTCTCATAATATTAAAAAAAAACTCTCGATTTCTATCATTTAGTTGTCATATATTGGGAAGTTAGCTGGAAAAATCTGTGCCCATATTTTCGGCCAAGCTGCACGATGATGTATAAATCAAAGCTACTTATGTGGACATCATCCAAGAGAGTTTTTCTTTCTTGAGTTTCCGACTCAATCGACATGCCAAAAACTTGGAGGATATTCACATAAGTGAAATTTGGTTTCTCCATCATCGTATTTGGTTGAAATGTGGACACGTAGATTTTTTCGGCAAACTTTCCAGTTTCGACGATCAAAAAACTAAAATCGAGAGTTTTTAAAAAATTTAGAGTTTTTTTGCGCCAATCATAAGCTCTATAGGACCATTTTTGCTACACCTCTATACCTATAGGACTAAAATTGTAATTTACCATATTTTTTGTAATAATGTTTTCATAAACTCTTTCATATTTTTCATTAAAATATCATATTATATATGTCTGACCTTTATTCTTATTTTAATAAAATTACATTATGCTAACTTATATTTCCACACTTTCATTATATATATAAGATTTACTAGACAATATAGTTTTTATTGACAATCTTCATGTATAAATGTAAAATAATTAAGTTTATTGTATTAATATATTTTTACATTAGTAGTTATTCTATTTTATCTATCCTTTTCAAATTATTTTAGTTAATACCTAAAAATGTGAATTTTAGGTTGTAGTCCATGCCACCCACTTGGTGCCACCCAGTGGGTGGATACACCTTGATTCCACACACACCCATGTGGGTGTGTGTGTGTGTGTGTGTGTGAATCAAGGTGGATCCACCCACTTGGGTGGCACCCAAGTGGGTGGCATGGACCAAACCGAATTTTAGAGCTAAAAAACATTCTCGAGTCATAAATTTATGTTGTCTACAAAGTACAAAACTAGCTAATGCAAAACTAGATATTACAGAATACCGCCTTCCACAATGACTTACAAAATAAAATTATAAATGAGAACATAACCTAATCTATGGCAAGACAAATTACTTGTAACTTCAGAAACTGGAATGGAATCTAACAGGAAGCCCGAGTCGAGGTAGACATGCAACAAATCCAACACATGCAGGCCAGGGATATATAACTATCAAGTGAGTGGACATTAATGACATAAACCCGGTGTTGGCAAAATTTGCAGTACAGTTTATATAATCTGGAAAAATCGAAAACTGAATTGAAATAAAATTACAGAATTACAAGGCAAAACCCTAATAACGGCGACGACTCTTTCGAAAAAAGATGAAATTCTCCTCTAAGATTCCAGTTGTTTTTCTTCTCCTCGGCGTTGATCTTGTCCGCGTCGTCTGCTTGTCCATGGATGACTTGGACAATTCTCTCTTTCCTGAAATCTCAGTTGATCAAGCCTCATTTTCTTCTCCACCCTTGCTACAACCGCCCCCATGTCCAGCGGCAATGTCAACAATCCCGACCCCTACTCCGCCCACGCACTCGTATGCCGGATACTCTCAGGCTTCGTCTCTACCTGCAAACCCTGATGGTTCAATTAGGGTTTCTGCTCCAACTAGGGTTTCCGCCCATATTTCGACGCCTAGGACATCTG
Source organism: Rehmannia glutinosa (assembly GCA_016081115.2). Taxonomy (NCBI): domain Eukaryota; kingdom Viridiplantae; phylum Streptophyta; class Magnoliopsida; order Lamiales; family Orobanchaceae; genus Rehmannia; species Rehmannia glutinosa. The sequence goes on along the minus strand of JABTTQ020000466.1, from coordinate 27,965 downwards.
CATCGTGTCTTCCTGCTATCCAAATTTTACCATCTACTGTTACTCCATCTTACAGCGGTATGCTACAACAAAAATCCAATATTGTGGCATCCATGCATGATGTCGCGGTCAATTCTCCGCTTATGTCTACGAAGAAAGGTAATCTCTATTTCCTGCATATTAGTGACAAAATTTATGAGTCTCGACGTCAATTATGTGAACAATCGTTGATTGGACGCACCCTTTATGTTAAAGGTTGTAAGCCACTGACTCTTCCACAATTGCATGATAAATTGAAAGCTCTTTGGTGTCTTGACTCTCCTTTTCGGATTATTTCTCTTGGCAAAGGATATTATAATATTCACTTTGATAAGCTCACGGATCGTGATGTTGTTTGGCGTAAACGATTTTGGTCCTTGTCCCCAGGTTCCTTCCGTTTACAGCCTTGGACACCGGATTTTGACCTTGATAATACTACCAATTCGATAGCAGAGATTTGGGTGCGGATATTTGGATTAAGTTAGAAGTACTGGCGTCCCGAGGTGTTGATAGGGATTGCCCGAGCCATTGGATCTCCTATCAAAATTGATGATAAAACGTTGAATGGTTCCATGGGGAATTTTGCACGGGTCCTCGTTGATGTTGACTTGAGTATTAATTTGCCCGAAAAGATGATGATTGAACGAACGGGTCATTCAGGATTCATTTTCTTCCATTACGAACATCTCCCGGATTTTTGTCGTCATTGTCAAATTATTGGTTATTTGGCGCCTCCTGCCGGAAAATTTCAGATGGACAGTCGACTATTAGGGGCCACAGTCGCTCTCAGAATCCCAGGCCGCCTCGTCATGCAGCTGGTACGCAACCCAAGAAGCCTGCCTTGGATCCCTCGGGTTTGGATGGGACTGTCCAGGTTGGATCAGATGTTGTGGTTCAGAAGGTTATTGAATTGACTCATTCTCCACCACAGGCTAATTCAACTATTCCTTCTTCTTCTAATTAGTTTGCCATTCTCAATGAGGTGGACGGGGATAATCTTGAATTTGCAAAGGCTACTTCCAGCAAACGGTGGGCAGACTATGTCGAGGAAGACCAACCTAGTGCCAAAGACCAACCTCCTACTGGGAAATCTTTTGCTTTGTTCCAACCGCCAATAGTTCAGATGGACGATGGCGGATTTGTGGCCGTCAACAAAAAATCAGCTAGTAACGGTAAAAATACTAGCACTTCACGCCCTCAACAAAACATTTCTACTTGCAATCCGTTTTAGGCTCTACAGGAAAATGATTGTAATCCGTGTCTCATTTCAGATAAGTATGTTGAAACGCCTACAAATGATCACACCATACCAACGACGCAAGATATTCCCTAGATATTGTGGTTTACTCCCATGTTATTGAGCCAAATTCAAATCTAAAAGAGAGTGATGAAACGGCTTTGATTTTAACTCATGCTTTGATTGGCATGTATTTTGCATGTATTTTGGGCTTAATTGTGGCTAGAATGTGTTGATATGCATGCATTATATGAGTAAATAGGGTTTTATTCCTGTTTTGTGGAAAAGGATTACGCGTTGCTCGTTTTGTAGGAATTTATTGATAATTGTAGCATTTCGGCAACAATTCGGGGTATTGCGATGAAGAACCGCCAATGATTGATATAATGTACAAAGTTTGGAGTTGAATCGAGAAGAAGTTAGACGAACCGAGCGAAAAACGGAAGAAAACGGCCAAGTACCAGTTGCAGCAAGTGAGCACGGGCAGGGCGTGCTACCCTAGCACAACCCGTGCTCAACTTAACAATGAGTTTTCAAGGTTCGACTACAAGCACGGGCTAGTCGTGCCATATAGCATGGCCCGTGCTCCATTCAGTGGTTTGAACAATTTCTGCGGCACCCAGCACGGGCTGGGCGTGCCCTAAAGCACGGGTCGTGCACCTCTGCGGGAAAAATAGAGTCTGACTAGTTTTGAACTAGGTTTCGACCCAAACGAAGTACAAACAGAGACGGGGCGGCCACAAACAAGGACACGCTGATTTTTGCCCTAGAAAGCAGAGAAAAGAGCAATCTTCCACCGGAGATTTGGAAAGATCGATCAAGCCGCAACCACACCTTCGAGGATTGAAGATAGATCGAGAGATCATCATCATCCCCGAGTTCACTCATCCCATAGTATCGTTATTTTCAATTAGTTAGACATGAACGTTAATAATTTGTCTATGGATTATTTCTTTTCTATATCTGGCTAAACACTTTGTGATTCCCGGATTTGGGAGTATGTTAATGGATACTTTTATTTGATGATTAATTACAATTGAAGTTCATGTTTTCCAACCCTATTCAAGTACTTTGCTTTAATTCTTGTTTTATCAAAACGCGTTTGGTTTAACTTGTTTGATGTATTGATTCATAATTCTAACCGATGAGTTTCAATATTAGATCTGTGAGTACTTGACATGAATATCTTGCATGATTGAGAAGTCTGTGAATATTCGTGATGCTTTATAATCTTTTGAACTTTTGGGAGTTGGATATCTCATGTTGAGTAGAGATGCTAGCATAGATATTCCAATCAACGCTTTTACATACATCTCGAGAGAGATGGTAAATTATTCTTATGATCGGTCTATAGGAAAGAAAACGTTTAACTTTGGTTTGATTAATCGATAATAAAAAGGGATATTAATCAAACCATAACCTTAAATCCATTCATATACTTGATCTTTTATTCATTCTTTACTTGTTTATTTTAGGATAAATTTCTGCTTTAGTTTATAAAACCGAATCCTTCAACTTTCGATAGTCTAGATAAAAATAAGGCTATTACAATCCAGTACTTAGTACATTAATTTATTAGTCCATGTGGATTCGACCTTGTAGGTCCCAAGGGTGTAAGTAAGGTTTAGAAAGGGGTTGAATAAACCTTACCAACTTTTCGATTTTAGTCCTTTTAAAATATTACGAGTTAATTACACAAACTATGTCCTTGAGCGACAACTAAGTTAGTTAATCAAATGAGTTAGCCACTCAAATGACTCGATAGAGTTGTTGATAGAATAACTCACTTGTTTAGTCTAAACCTTAACTTGGTTTGTGATGAGTTTTTCAAAGAAGACTTAACACCCTTGAATTTTATTTAACTTTGTTTTAACACTTGGTTTTAGCACTTAGTTATCTATCGCTTGGATAGCAAATTATCGTGAGATATAAAATATGTGTGCGGGAATGTAAATATCTTTGAAATGTAAATGACACAAGTAATTTTTATAGAGGTTCGAAGATGGGGTAATTCTTCTACTCCTCTCTTCTCCAACTCCTGGAGGAATCCACTAAGTAATGATCAGAGTACAAAGTGGTTATCAGTCTTGAGACAAGTCTTGATCACGCACCGACTTGCTCCTTGGACTCGATCTGGAGATGCCTTGTCACACAACCGGCGTCTCGTCCGACTCGAAACTTTTCTTCACAGGCGGTTTGCTTTGCTACTTCAACTTACTTTCTCAAGCTTCTTGGATTTGATCACGAAGCCCTCCAATAACTTGAGATTGGTTTGACCTTGAACCTTCCTACAATCCTCCTTGGAAAGTAGACCCTTTTTGATTTGTCAAAAGTTTCCTCTTCAACAGTTTGAAGTTGTCTTTCCTTCACAACTTGGTGTTGGATCGATTTCCTTGAGATTTAGGCTTGAGGATTTTGCTTGAATAACTTGAGAATTTTTTGCGGGTTATAGTTTGAATAATGTTTGATATCTCGGTGTGCAAGGTAACCTTTTCTCAATATGATTCCTCAGCCTTTTATAGTGAACTTTTAAAAATCTGCCCGTTGAAGAGATAGGCTGATTTTCAAAAGTCACTTGTGTTCGTTGGCTTGTCTTGTTGCAGTCCTTGATGTTGACTTTCCTCGAATTTAATGTCTTGCAGCATTGCAGCGTTTCTGACACTGGGTGCAGTGCTTCCCATTGGTTTGTTCCTTTTGCACACAACTGGAACTAACACTTTATCTCTGACAAATTTAACAGGTTACTATTCTCGAAACATTCTTGACTTTCATCAATGGATCTCGTTCGATTGTCTGCAGAGTTGATCGATCTTTTATTCCCCAGGTGACATGAGTTAGCTTCCAAACATTTGATGACTCATCTGTCACTTCAACTTGAGACTTGGCTCCTTGAGTTGACTTGACTGACTCTTCATACAGCTGTTCCTCAGCTGATACACCATCAGTTGAGTTCTTGACTCTTTTTCTTGCCCATACTCAGTTGTTCCTCAGCAGAGTCTTCACTTGATCTTGATTGACTTCTTGTATATCCGGCATAGGCGACTTGACTCACTCATTCATCCCTATCTATTACAATACAAATTACAAGGAAAATGGGGTGCCAACTTTCTAGTTTAAGTTTTACACGGCATTCATCAAAATCTAAACATTAAATTTCCCAACAATTTCCCCATTTTTGATGATGTCAAAACTTAAAAACATTAATCAACATGTAAATAAAGACACGGATATACATACAGACAATGCAAGAACAAATAATGTATGCGAAGAATAAATTATTTTATTGATCATAGCATTCTTGTCCTTTACACACAATTGCAAGTTTTAAGGGTGTATCGAGCATAATCATATCTAAGCCAATTTCAAGCATCTATGCTAAGATACGAAAAATAGAGAAAAATACAACAATATTTTATTGAATGTACGGATGACTTACATATATATATATATGTATTTACAAAAGTAAAATACACGAAGGGCTAGCAAAAACACTTCATCGCTTTTCTTCCTCCTTTTCTCTTGACTTTGTCGTCAATGACTCCTTCCTTTTCTTTTTCCTCTTGAGCTTTTCTTCTTTTCGTAGGCTCTCTTCGCAGCTTCATCTTTCCTTTTTCTTTCTTGCCTCTCTTGCCACAGCTGATCTTGTCTTTTGTTTTCTTCTTCAATTCTCTTCACATATTCAGCATTCTTCCTAGCCACTTCCCGATTAGCTACTTCATCATACCCAGCCCAGTAGATCCTTCCTTTCTTGCCTGGATCTATATATTCAATATTTTTGGGTAGAGGTCTAGGTTGAAAACCTCTTCCTCCACCACTTCTTCCGCCTCCTATGGGCGTATATTATCTTGGAGTCTTCTTCTTACCAAATTTGAATGGTCAGCTTGTAGTCTCTTTATCGCCTTCTTCGCACAACCTTCGCACCTTCTCCCCCGGTACAAATCTCAGACTTGGGCTATGGACATGTTTTTGAAATAACCTTCGGACTCGAGTGTTTTAAATTATTCAACGAATCTTGGCTCGGTTCCATCATCTAGAATGGCATCTATGTCCTTTCCTGCCGGAATGCCACCGTAAGTTTTTAGTACTTATAGAACACGGGCATCCGTCTTTCTTTCAACCTTTTTCATCCCTACTTCCACAAATTTTCTTTTCTCAGACATAGGCACAACAGAGTGTTTGAGCGGCAGAGTCACAAGAAGTTTGCTGATTATCGATGTTGTGACATGACCTTGCTGAGGGGTTTCAGCAAGCATTAAGGTCACATTCTTTGACCTTTCCCCCTCAACAGCTTTTCCCTTTTCCTTCTTCTTTTCAACAACTGTCTCTTCCTTCAGCTTCCTCAGGTATTCCTCTTCCCCCTTTTTGGCATCATCGAAAGAGAGAGGAACCCCTAGAAACATCCCTGCGAGCATGAAATCCAGTCGGCTGAGAGCTGAGTTTTGCTTGGAGTCTACTGCGGCATGTGCTGTGCGAAATTCTGAGCGAGTGGCTTTCGATTCAGCTGCCACTAGTTTCATTTCCACCATTAGAAGGTTGAACTTAGTATTCATGTTCTCCTCAACACGCAGAATTTCTTTTCGATGAAATTCACGCAGCAGCTCCATTTCAGTTGTGTGAGAGGCATGCATTTTGTCAATATTGGCCTGCATCCTCTGCTTCATATCAGCATTGTCAGCACTCCAAACTAGCATCTTGTTGTACAATGCCTTGAAATATCGGACTTGCTCGTATCGCATTGTACTCTGCTGCTGACACCATTCCCTAATCCGTACCACAATCCTTCGTAAGTCTGCTATGAGGGTGGCATCTCTATTGTCCAGTCGCATGTCGAGTGAGGCCTGGTGTTGTTCGATCTTCTCAATCTCTCCACAGATTTTCTTGAAGACTTCACGGATCTCACCGCCACTTCGATTCGACCATGCGCAAAGATCAAAATCAAAGTCTCTTGAACAATGGAGTCGGTGGGAATTACGGATCTGCTCGGATGTTGAAACGTCGCTGCTCATGAGCTGTCTCTTCTTCAAGATCGGGCAACTTAATTGAGAAAGGGAATGTTTCCTCAAATGCATTATCTCGCACATATGGGATCGATTGAACAGTTGTTCGTGCCTTTGATGATCCTGGTTGAGTCGATTCTACTGCAGCTTTAGGAGCCTACGCAGATGACTCGGTTTCAGCTGGGCCTTGATGAGTGGATTGGCCAGCTGACTGAGCCTCAGCTGTCTTAATAGCTTCTTCAGCCTCAGTAGATTATGCTAAATGAATTTCCTTGTCCTCAGCTGCTTTTTCAGCATCATCGGAGGATGATAAAACCTGGGGGTTTGGTTCATCATCGAAGTTAAAAGTTTGACGAGCAGCTTTGAAGTCTGGCTTACTCGTCCGTGGAAGAACATCCTCAGTTGAGTCCTGTGCAGCAGGGGTGGACTCAGCTTCGTCTTCAGATCCCAGGAATGTTGTGTCAGGATTATCCTAAGAATCGTGAAGAGAACTGATTTCCTCTTCTGATTCAACAATGATGACTTGAGGAATGCTCTTATCTCCTTGATTTTTACCCAGGGAAGTCTCAACCTCCCTTGGGCCTTCAATACCTCCAGCAGTCTCAACTGCAGCGAGGTCTTCGACAATCCCTTCGATAGACGCAGCTGTCTTAGGGTCTTGGACATTGGCCTCCGAAGGAGTCTCAACCCCTTGGATTGCACTTTCAGTGCCCAGAGTGTTAACTCCCGGGGCATTTCCAACTTTGTGCCTCGACCGCATCGCAGCGTCTTTATCCTCGCAGCGCTTGCACTTCACCGGGACAGACTCAACCGTCCGAGAAACCGTCGTCAACTTACTATTGTTCATTTTCTTTTTCTTTCTCCACTTCGCCTCCTTCCTTCATAATGGAGTCATCTGCAAAGATCCTCCGACCTTGCCGCAGCGTGGGTGAGTTTCCCCCTCGGTTGCGCACTAACCGAGTGACTCCCGGCTTCAAACTCCCGATTGCTTCCATTGAGTGCTTAGCCATGGGGGGCGGTGGTAAGACACCTTCAATAGGGGTTGGCTCAACTTGGGTGCCCAAGTTCCCGTGTCATCATCGCCAAGTCCCTTAGCCCCATTTTCGGAGTGAACTAGGGATTTAGTTTCAACTATAACTATGGCAATGTGTTGAACTACTCCCAAAGGGTCTATCTCCGGAGAGCTTTTGAGGATTCTCCTGGTCCTTCCATCAACCGCCGATGTTCATGCATCGCCTGATTCCCGCATGGTTTGCTTTGCATATCCAACTTCTCCTCCGCAAAGAATGGGATCCATGTCTTCATTCTCGAGAGTGCATCGATGTGAGGATGAGTGTGCTCCATAGTTCCGGTGGTGTGGGCATATATTCGCCTTCTCACGAGCTTCAGCTTCTTCAGCTTGCTTTGGCTTGTTCATTCTCCTTGAAGATTTGTAAGATATTCAAGCAATTTTCTTCATCAAGGGCCTAAATCACCTTGGTGATGCCGAGGAATTCAAACAATTCCTCCTCTTCTTTGATGAACTCAGACGTTCAAATTGCACCGCCTTGCGACTCGCTTTCCACGCCTCCATTCGCGTGAGACGGCGCCGGATGTCCGGGTATATTGGAGAATACATGATGACATCATCATCGTCATCTTGTTCTTGTCCTTCCTTTTCGGGAATGGAAGGTAGCATACTCTGTTGCTCTTCACCTTCAGGAAGATTCTGGGTGGGTGGAGACACAACCCTTTCGGTAGGGGATTCTGTTGTCTCCGCTGCTTCTTCCTCCTCAACTGTTTTGTCCACAATGGGTCTTCTAATTACCTCTGCTGATCACCCTCAGCAGACTTGGTTGTTTCATTAACAACTTCCGAGATTGCACTTTCTTCTCGTACTCAGGAGCTCGAAACTTTTTCCACCGAGTTGCGGTTGCAGATTCACTGTCTTCTCAAGCTCCGAAGCTTGAAGATTCTCTTTCTCCTCTTTGTCCTCACCAGAGGAATTTCTGTTCGATTCCTCTTCTTCAGTTCTTGGCGGTGGGGGCCGGAGCATCTTTCTTGGATTGAGGAGCGCTTTCTTTCTTGACAGCGTCTCTTCTCTTTCGATGGCCTAGAAGGTATTTGGGCTTCCTTCTCCGCCTTGGCTGCGCTGCGTGGGCAAGAGACACGGCCTGCCGGGGCGGGTGACTCCTACCTGGGGCGGTGCGTCCTTCTTCTTTGCTGCAGGGCAACTTTCTTCTTCGCAATCGCAGGGGCAGCTTTCTTCGGGAGGGGAGGCAAATGTTGTTTCCTCGGGTCACCGATTCCCCTCACTTGTGTCCGCCTCTTCGCATGGGCTCTCTTCCAGGCTCCCGAAAGGTGGGGCTGCCGGGCAGTGCTCCAAACACCTACTACACAAGGTAAAGTGTAGTCCTTCTCATTTCCTTATTTCCTTCTCTTTTTTCCTTAAATTTTCTCTCATTTTTCTAACTTCAAATTTTTGATATTTCTTGACTTAGGGGCTGACCTAAGAAGCCTCATCCAAAAATTGTGAAATTTATCCTTTTATTTCACAATTTCCAATTTTAAGGTGGGTGGAAAAATATTTTCCAACTATTAGGTGCTTTTATTAAAATGCATGTAAAAAGTTTTATCATGAGCCTTGAGATATATATAATCTATGTATTGCATGTCAATTTTATGTATCAAATCATGAAAATTCTCAAGAGTTGCTCAAAATTGCTATTTATTGAATTTTAGGTGCATGCATGTACAATTTAATGTTCTATTTGATGAATTCTTGTATGAATTGGACATGCATGTGTATGATCTTTGAAATCCATGTTTTGGATGACTTATAACCTGGACAAGTCGAGCATAATTGATTAAATTTCAATTTTGGACTTAAAAATGTAAAAATGGAAAGTTGGTGGACTAAATTGCAAGAAAATAAAAGTTAAAGGACCCCTCTGCAAATTTTGAATTTTGGGACTGTACTCAGGTTCAAAATGACTTTTGGACATTTTAATAAAGTTTTAAGAGTTTTAAGATCAATAAAATCAACACTTAAAAGCCCAAGGACTAGATTGTAAAATTTTGAAAGTTTAAGGGCTACTTTGCAATTTTTAAAATTGCACCAGACCTAAACTTTATAATTTGAAATTTTTACTCTTAAGGTACTGGGAATTACATATTTTAAAAGTATTCCAAAAATCCAAGTGTTTAGGGCTTGGAAAGTAATTTTACAAAAATTGAGGGACTAATGTGTAAAATACTAAACTTGAGGATCCAAATAAAATTTCCAGGACTTATGCAGCCCATGCACCTGGAAATACTAAATTAACTATAACTTAATTATATTTTGGACCCAAGGTTCAAATTTCATAACAATTGGACCCTAAAAGCCTTAAAGGCAATTATTTCAAAATGGGACAAAAATGATATTTTCAAAAGTTAAAGGAACTACACATATTTATTTTAAAAACTGCTTTTGTCCCAATATCCTACTAACCTTAGTGATATTTTCCAACTGAAATCACATCAAAAGCCCTTCCGGTTTGTGAGTTCCGATTATTTTAAACTTAAGGTCCGAATTGGTAATTTTTACAAATTTGGGGCCAATGTGAGAATTTTATAAAAACTCGACCTCAAAACTTTAAAACCTGAATCTCTGGACAATTTAGAGAATTTAGGAACTGACCTCATAATGTTTCAAGGTCGGGATATTTAATTATTCAATTTTTAACCCCAAAAGTGTTGGTTTTTACAAAACGGGGCTAAATTACAATTTTTCTTTTATAAAGGACCTAACTCAAATTATTTTCTCTTTTACTAAAATAACCCTAGACCCTCAGACTTGGAGATTTAATTAAAGTATTTTATTTTCCCAAAAACCCTCGACTTATCGGATCAATTTGACCGAATACCCGATCGCGGAGCGACTTCCGCCTTGCGATTTGAATCTATAACGGGACTTATGTTCCACCTAGTCTTTCAAGATATCAAAGGTTGCTTATCCTTCCGATAATCATCTTCATCCAAAAACTCCACCAACGCCAAAATTGCCTCGCGTTATTTTCAAAAATTTCTGAATCGCTTCCTCAATCAATAATACTGATCGCCATTGACTGGTTGGTATTTCTTGATTTACTTTCCCGCCTCGAGTCAACTTGGTGTGTCGAGCTCACAAATCGAAATGGATACATCGGGATGGAACCGGCAGCTCGATCGCTATTCCACTCTTCCTACCCCATCGCCCTAATCCCGCAATCGAGGGACGGAGTTTGTCCAAGGAAGCGGTCGTAGTACTTGAGGTATAATCATGATTATGACAGATCCGAGCCTTACAAGCTCCACTCGTGGATTTTGTCTTTGCTTATGGAGCGATAAGGTGACGGTCTTCGACCATCCCGCCTGGGAGCTACAAGGAAGAACGAAGGAATCGCTGTCGATCCACACGATTCCGGAGTTATCGGACCCGCTTTGGTTGGCGCTTACAACCGACGCAACCGCTACTTGTTTTGCATTGGTTGGCGCCAAACCAATCCGTCGCAACCATTAATTGCCTTGCATGGGATTGGCGTTACATTTCCGTACGCAATCCTACCTGTCTTCGATCGAACCACATAGTGCATGTGTGACCATGAATCTGCTTTTCTCGAATCGTATAAGTATATTATTTAAATATATTTATCATTTACGCTTATGAACCGGGTGTGAATTCATGCATCATACTCACGCGTTTTCATATAATCTTGTTTTCTCGTATTAACTATATTGCGCCACACTTGCACACGATCACCCCATCCACCGAGATTTATGTCTCATCCCCACCTATTTTCTAACCTTAGATGAGAATTTCGTTGAAGATCTTTGAACCTACCCTGGATTGAGACCTTGTACTCCGCTTGTTGGATTTACTACTTCTTGTTGTTGTTGTTAGACTTTTTTTTGTGTTTGTTGTTGGACTCTTGTATTTCTTTTCATTCCGGTTTGTAACTGAAGGGCGTAGGACCCTTTGACTTTTAAGTTGTTATCTTTAGATCATATCGGGGATGTAATTTGGATTATGGATTGTGGACTCGTAAGTTGTATTTGTACTTGTTATTTATTTCCACGCTATTTAGACTTGTTTCATTGGGTTCTCGTTGATATTTGTCTAGATCGCTTTTTTGGTTATCAGTATTTAAGTTGTGGATCGCTCGTCACGCCCCGCTTTGGGGCGTGACACCTCTTCAACAGCTTTGAAGTTGTCTCTCCTTCACATGACTTGGTGTTGGATCGATTTCTTCGAGATTTAGGCTTGAGGATTTTGCTTGAATAACTTGAGAATTTTTGCAGTTACAATTTGAATAATGCTTAATATCTCGGTGTGCAAGGTAACCTTTTCTCAATGTTATTCCTCACTTTTTTATAGTGAACTTTTAAAAATATGCCCGTTGAAGAGATAGCCGATTTTCAAAAGTCACTTGTGTTCGTTGGCTTGTCTTGTTGCGATCCTTGATGTTGACATTTCTCAAATTTAATGTCTTACAACATTGCAAATGCGTTTCGACACTTGTGCAAGAGCTTCGATTGGTTTGTTCCTTTTGCACACAACTCGAACTAACACTTTATTTCTCGACAACTTTAACAAAGTTACTATTCTCGAGTAACATTCTTGAATTTCATCGACGGATCTCGTTCAGTTGTTATGCAGACTTGACTGCAGATCTTTTATTCCCCAAGTGACATGAGTTAGCTTCCAAACATTTGATGACTCATCCGTCACTTCAACTTGAGACTTGGCTCCTCGAGTTGACTTGATTGACTCTTCATACAAATTCTCACCGATACACCATCAGTTGAGTTCTTGACTCTTTTCTTGCCCATACTCGGATGTTCCTCACGAGTCTTCACTTCTGATCTTGATTGACTTGTATATCCAGCATAGCCGACTTGACTCAGCTCATTTAGCCCTATCTATTACAATACAAATTACAAGAAAAATGGGGTGCCAACTTTCTTTTTAAGTTTTACACGGCATTCATCAAAATCTAAACAATAAATTTCCCAACAGACCTTGCTAACCCTATTCTCAGAACCGCACCGTACACTTGTGGTGAAGCTAAAAATAAGGCAAACAAGTTTTGGCGTCGTTGCCGGGGACTAATTAAATTTTTAGTACTAATATTGCGATAAATAGAATTATTTTTAATTTAGACATTTTTTTCCTTTCCTTTTTTTTTTTGTTGTTTAATTTTACTTCTAATGTGTTTGACTTGTTTTCTTTAGTTGGTTCGTAGTGCATGAACACTCGCTTGAAGTAAGGAGAATTAGCACCATTCATACCGGAGGTTGAGGCTTTTTCTAGGCGAATTAGTGCGGCTACTAAACGGGCGGGAAAGATAGCAAGAACAAGCTATGGCGGGGCGTGAAGATAATAACAAAGGCAATAACGGGTCGATAATGGAGGTAATAACCGCCAACAGGTCAATGTCGAGTTACCAATACCGTAGGTTCCGCTTCCGGCATCAAAGAAGAAAGATTCACGACTACTTTCGCCTGCACGCACAATCGCAACTATGGTGGAATCGCCGACGCCCCAATCAATGCGAACAACTTTGGTCAAGCCAACACCGATATCGATGGTGCGGTAGAGAATCGGTTTGGGGGTTTCCCTGCCTCCTGGACCCCAACTCTCATCTTGCGAACTTCATACATTTTGCAATACCATCAAGATGAACGGGGTGACTAATGATGCTTATATGTCTTCGCCGTTCCCTTCTCTTTAAGGGATAAGTGCTAGAACTGCTAGGCACCCTAACTCGGGGAGTGTGAACAATCGGGACGAGCCAGTGAGATTTGTTTAAATACTTCCCACCAAGTAAGACGCTACGACCTTAAAAGCGAGATCACTCGATTCGGCCAGTTTGACTCGAGCCCTCAGTATGAGGCCTGGGAGAGATTTCGGATTTATTGAGGAGGTGCCCGCAACACGGATTTCCCGAGGATCGCAGCTCGCTTTTTTACAATGGGTTGATGGGACAGACTAGATCGTTTGTGGATGCTGCAGTAGGAGACGCTCTACTAGCTCGATTTCCGGAAGATGCATTCAACTTGTTGGAAGAGATGGCCATGAATAGCTATCAGTGGCTCTCCGAGAGGACTAATGTAAAAAGGGTGGCCGGTTACCGATTCGGACCCAATTAAGGAGTTGACGGCTCAAATGATCGTGTGTTGACAAGCCAATTGACCGCATTGACGAAGGCAAATGAGGGAAACGCGGTGCAAGTAATGGGGAGTTCTCTATATCGATAGAGGAAGCAAATTATGTTAATAACCTAATTTCAATAATTTCGGAATAATCGTGACTCCCACTCATTACCATTCGGGTTTGAGGAACCACGAGAACTTCTCCTACGCGAACACGAAGAATGTGATGCAACCACCACCGGGTTTAATGTGACAAACGGTGTCATTAATGCGAGCCAAAGCCATCTTTAGAAGACATTCTCACCTCATTCACGGGTGAAATGAGGAACCGATTCAATAGGGATGAGGCAAAGTGGATAAAATCGAAAAACAGTCACACAATTGGGGTCCCAAATGAAAATCTTGAAACCCAAATTGGCCAAATAGCTACGATTATTGGTGGGCAGATCGAAAGGCCAATTTCCGAGCAACACCGAGGTTAACTGGGATGCTGTAACGCCATTCGCCTGGCGAGTGGAACGTAAATACGAGGGGCCGAAAATACTAGAAATTGCTGAATCGACACAGAGGAGCACGCCCGTGCGCCCTTCAAAAAGGACGATCGTTACGCCAGAGACGCGGAAGTCAAGCACATGGCGAGGTTGAGGCCGAGGATTTGAGGACCATGCTATCAACGGTGCTGGGGTGAGAAGCTTAAATCTTTCTCTAACTCTAATCTTTCAAACTTGTCTATACCACTTCCCTTCCTCAACATTTTAAAAGAAAAAGTTAGACTCCCAATTTGCTAAATTCTTAGACATCTTTAAGAAACCGCATATTAACATACCGTTTGTAGACGCATTGGAGCGAGATACCCAATTATGCGAAGTTTTTGAAGGAAGTGATGTCAAAGAAGAAAAAGTTGGCAGAGTTCGAGACAGTTAACTTGACCAAGAGTGCAGCGCGATCATTCAGAGGAAATTACCACAAAAGCTCAAAGATCCGGGGAGTTTCACTATCCCTTGTACTATTGATGGTGTTGTATTTAATAAAGCACTTTGTGATCTAGAGCAAGTATTAATTTAATGCCCTTGTCCATTTTCGAAACTTGGATTAGGAGAGGTGAAGCCGCCCACGGTCACCTTACAAATAGCAGATAGATCACTCACATATCCTAAGGGAATCGTGGAGGATGTGCTCGTGAAAGTCGACAAGTTTATATTCCCAAAATGGACTTGGTGCTTGACATGGAGGAAGATCGAGACGTCCCTCTAATACTCGGGAGTCCATTCCTAGCCACTGCACGAGCCTTGATCGATGTACAAAAAGGAGAGCTCACATTACGCGTTAATGATGAGCAAGTGATGTTCTCCATCTATAAGCGGGAAACATCATGATAAAAGGAGAGTTGTAAATCATTATCTCATCATCGATTTATGTGCTAATACTTTTAATCCGAGTCATGGTGTGTGTGCTTTAGATCATGTACATGACGTAATGAATTGTGAGAAAGCGAAGCACATGATGAGGGCCTCTGCTCGCAGCTCGGTAAGCAAGCGTGTCTTGTCCGCCGCACAATGCAAATGAGAAGAACATACGGCAATTGACCGACGGGTGACTTCTACGCTAGAGGCATTCAAAGGAGGCTCAAATTTATGCGAGTTGAATTGGCAAGGAGAAAGACATGAACAAGTGACACGCCTCACCTTGCTAGAGTCGTGATCGAGTAAACAGCGTCAAGCCATGTGCGTTAAATTTAGCGGCTTTTGGGAGGCAACCCAACGGTTTGTCTTTTATTTCTTCCCATGTTTTCTTGGTTTGTTTTCCCTTTTCTAAGTTAGGATTTCTATGCTTTCATAGGTTAGGATATTTTTCTTGCTTCCCTAAAAAAATGAAAAATGAAAAATTCGAAGTCGAGGTGTGTACCCAAGACGGGGCGAGGCGTGTGCCATGCACCACGGCCCGCAAGGGCACCAAAGACCAGGTATTGATGGTTTGGCACCCCGCACGGGCAACCCGTGGCTTTAACGCATGGCCCGCGCGATATTAAGGATTTTTAGAACCGGGGTCGACCCCAACACGGGTAGCCGTGCTCGAGCACGACTCCGTGCTCCCCGTCACGGCATGCACATAAGACGCGGCGGGGGGTCAAATTTTTTACATCTTCTCATCCTTTCTTGCGCTACCGACACACCAAACTCAAGCCCTCTATAAATTTTCGCAAATTTCCTTGGTTTTCAATTGCATAATCACTTCCCACACTACTCCCACGCAAATTATACTCTTAAACAAGCTTTGAAGTGAAGATTTGAGTAGAAGAGCACCTAGGGTTTTCAACTTTCAACTTTTTCCGAATTTTCAAAAATTAAGGTACGAATTGCACTTTTTGTTTCAAATTTCTTGAGGATTATGGATTAGAGTTAGTATATGATGCATTTTTGATGATTTTGCCATGATTATGATTGGTTTCTTCTATTGGGCATTTTATCGAACACCTTGTGGTTGTTGAATTAGCATGTTTGTGGTTGATTGTTTGATGAATTGTACATGGACTCGATTGTTTAGGGTGTTAGTGACTAGGATTCTCTCGCAATTACATTATTAGTTGAGTTTGGAAGCTTAATTGTTGATTAAATTGTAGAGATGAGACACTATGCCATATTTGATTTATTGTATAAAATTCATCGCTTTCTTGTTATACTTGCATGTACGCATTCTCACAATTGTTTTACTGTGTACTAACCCGCATCAATGGTTGACCGAATGAACCAAAGAGGTCGGGGTGGACGTCAAAGGGGAGCCACTCGAGAGGTTGATCCAAATAGCCCCGAGGCTTATGGACTCACCATAACAGAGGACGACTTACTTTGGGAGCGATGGAACCGACGATCACCCGTCCTTTCACGCCACACGCTTATGCCGATGATGATTGTACCCGAGCTCTCGGGACACATGAGGAGGTTTGGCACATGTTTGAACGAGTGGGATGGACCGCCTTCATGCAAGGGCGGTGGCCAACATTCAAGACACTCGCGCCGAGTTCCCCGAGCATCGTGGAGGTTACGGAGACGCGAGTAAGAAATGAGCTTAAAAATCCGGTTTAGATTGGGCAACGAATGGAGACACATCACTATCGCCCAACTTAACCAGATTTTTGGGGTACCGTTAGACGCCCCATTCTAACTATCGCAAATTATAGCGATGATTTCTCGTGATTGTTGATCAAACCCTTAAAACCGCTTGATGCAATATGCGAGACGCTCATCCAAGGCCTCGCAATCCGAAACCCCATATTCCGCTACATCCAAAAAGTAACGGCCCACTCAAAGGTGTACGCCGACAACAACGGGAGTATGCAAGCTCGAGCTATACCTACTTTTGGTGTATGCTCACCCATAACCCTTATAATATGGCGGCTTACTTTATGGAACACGCCAAGCATTTCTCAGGACGCGGGAAAATATTAATTGGGGAATGATAACCCCTATTGCTCAACATTTTGGGGTTGATATGCGCCGAATGGAGCCACATAGAGGGCAAAAGCATCAACATGAACGCATCCGCACCATAAAGATCATAATCGACGAGGAGAACATCCTCTATTTTCAACAAAAAGTCGGGTCCGCTTCTCCCTAACCCGCAGATCACCAAGCTTTGCTATGGTGGATAATCAAACTAACTTGCTCATGAACTCGAGGCACATATCGGGTCATGGACGGCCGGACCGCAAGAAAAGAGGGAGGAGGGTAGCAGGCTTACCCGATGAAGAGGATTTGGTGATGGAGGCAAGGGATTACGACCGGCAAGAAAGGGGTTTCGAGCAGGGGTTCCAGCAGGAGGCTTCGAGCTGGGCCTCCCACAGGGGCGGCCCGACATTCCGAGAGCTCCCACCAAGCGAGGAGCGTGGGGGACAGTATGATCATGATAGACTCTATGCTCTTGAGGAGAGCATGCGACAGCATAGGGACAACTTCCGACATCATCAGGATGAATTCCGGCAGTACCGGGATGATTTCTTGCATCACTAGGAGGAGTTCCGTGCTTTCCGAACAGAGCAAAAACAGAGGTACCAAGCCTGGAGCTGAGGTACCAGGCCCAGGAGCAACGGGAGTTAGAGATATTGCAGATGATGCATCGATTCAAATGTGGCATATTTCCCAGGGGGCCAACTTTTCCGCCGCCACCCCCACAAAGGATCCAGTCCTTTCCACACTTTTCTTTGAAATTCTACCTTATCTTCTATGCGCTATAATTTCATTCAAGTTTGGGGGAAATGTAGTAATTTTATTGAAGGGTGTGGCATTGTTGCATTCATGTAGTTGCATTTAGTACATATAGGTTGCATTGCATTAGATGTTGAATTTTTTTGTTTTTAGCATGTTTATTGCTTTAGCACGTTTATTGCTTTCTTAGTTGTTAGGAGTGAGTTGACCGCTATTGTGTGCTTGCTTTGTGATTTTGATTGTGATTTTGATCTGGGAGCATTTGTGGATCAGGTTTATGTTGTTTTAAATTGGGTGTTGAGCGTGAGTTGACCGGGTTGAGAATAATTAATATAGAGCATGTGAATATTGGAATCATGGTTGATATACTTTGAATTATGCACTTACAAGCCTCGTGAGCTTTTTGAGCCTTTTTACTTTCATACTATGCGCCTTGTTTGTTGATTGAGTGTGTCATTCATGTTGATTGAATTCTAGAACTTGCTTTGGTATCTCCGTCAAAGTCACATGTTGTATGCAGCTTTATGAAAATGATTTCGTGCCATCTTTGCTAAGCCTTTCAAGCCTTTTTGCCTACCTTATGATATTTGATTTCCATAGTTAGCCAATTTGAGCCTATTGCTTTTTTTTGATACCCATAATTCAAACCTTAAGCTTTAACTTGATATATCCGTTACCCCAGGCTTGAGCGTAAAGACCGAGTAAAGGGATTGAATAAAGGGTTGAATGAAAGCGGTATCGAGAAGTTAGAAAATGGTGTATATGTTGGGTGATTGGGAATAAAGGAAGAAAATGAGGAGAAGGAAGAACACTCACAAAAAGTCAGAAAAAAAAACACGACTGCAAAAGTGAGTTGGCTGTAAAAGAACATATAGGCTGAAAATTGTGATGTAAGGTGTATGAGAATAAATTGTATGAAAAAGAAGGGAGAGATAGAGATGTGATAGAATAAAAGGTGATTGGGGGTACATAGTTGATTTGAATAGGAATAATTGTTTGAGAAAAACGATGTGCTTACCAATCTATACGCTTGAGTTGAGTCACCTTATCTATATTTCCCTACCTTAACCAAAGAGCCTTCATTACAACCATAAACAAAGTCCTTTCGATTTGTGAATTGCATACAATCGAGGCGGAGATGTGAGACGATTTGCAAGCATATGGTAATTCTTGAACATTGATATGACTTGAGCGAATACACATCCCTTATTATCCTAGTGAGTAGTATACACTTTATCCATGAGAGGCGTGATTTGAAGTGTTTGCCATGATTTTGATAGACTTGTGGTTCCGTGTTAGATATTTGAAACCGGTTGGTTTGTGCTTGATGTCTATGGATAAACGATATGAATTGTGATGCAGTGTTCTTGAGTTGCTTCTTCTTACCCCATTTGTGTTGTCTTGTTTATAAAGTGTTGATCGGGACTGTAAACAGTTTAAGTTTGGGGGTTTGATTGGCATGTATTTTGCATGTATTTTGGGCTTAATTGTGGCTAGAATGTGTTGATATGCATGCATTATATGAGTAAATAGGGCTTTATTCCTGTTTTGTGGAAAAGGATTACGCGTTGCTTGTTTTGTAGAATTTATTGATAATTGTAGCATTTCGGCAATAATTCGGGACATTGCGATGAAGAACCGCCAATGATTGATATAATGTACGAAGTTTGGAGTTGAATCGAGAAGAAGTCAGATGAACCGGGCGAAAAATGGAAGAAAACGGCCAAGTACTGGGCTTGGGAAAGTGAGCACCTGAGCACGGGCGTGTTACCCTAAGACACGGCCCGTGCTCAACTTAACAATGAGTTTTCAAAGTTCGACTACAAGCATGGGCCGGTCATGCCATATAGCACGGCCCGTGCTCCATTCAAATGGTTTGAACAATTCTCACTAAGCACCAAGACGGCCAAGGGTGTCTCTAGTGCACGGCCCGTGCGCCTCTGCAAGGAAAAACAGTCGACTAGTTTTGAACTAGGTTTCACCCAAACGAAGTACAAATAGAGACGGGCGCACAAACAAGGACATACCGATTTTTGCCCTAGAAAGCGTGAGAAAAGAGCAATCTTCCACCGAGATTTGGAGAGATCGATCAAGACCGCAACCACACCTTCGAGGATTGAAGATAGATCGAGAGATCATCATCTTTCCCCGAGTTCACTCATCCCATAGATATCGTTATTTTCAATTAGTTAGACATGAACGTTAATAATTTGTCTATGGATTATTTCTTTTCTATGTTTGCTAAACACTTTGTGATTCCCTGTTTGGGAGTATGTTAATAGATACTTTTATTTGATGATTAATTACAATTAAAGTTAATGTTTTCCAACCCTATTCAAGTACTTTGCTTTAATTATTGTTTTATCAAAACGTGTTTGGTTTAACTTGTTTGATGTATTGATTCATAATTCTAACCGATGAGTTTCAATACTAGATCTCGGAGTACTTGACATGAATATCTTGCATGATTGAGAAGTCCGTGAATATTCGTGAGGCTTTATAATCTTTTGAACTTTTGGGAGTTGGATATCTCATGTTGAGTAGAGATGCTAGCATGATATTCCAATCAACGCTTTTACATACATCTCGGAGAGAGGTAAATTATTCTTGTGATCGGCCTATGGAAGAATACGTTTAACTTTGGTTTGATTAATCTGATAATAAAAGGGATATTAATCAAACCATAACCCAGAATCCATTCATATACTTGATCTTTTAATCATTCTTTACTTGTTTTTTTAGATAAATTTCGCTTTAGTTTATAAAACCGAATCCTTCAACTTTCAATAGTCTAGATAAAAATAAGGCTATTACAATCCAAGATTTAGTACATTAATTTATTAGTCCCTGTGGATTCGATCTTGCTAACCCTATTCTATAAATCAAGCGCCGTACACTTGCGCGTGAAGCTAAAAAAATAAGTGCGAACATGCTTCAACATCTCCAACATCAAGTTGTCCTCTTAACTTTGATTTTCAAGTTGATGCATAAGTTGGAAGCTTTAAAGACCAAGCTAGGCGACTCCTCAATTAGTCCGCTTGTCTTTCACTCATGTAATTCCTCGGCCTTGAATGTCATGGCCATCAAGCGTCTCGAGGATCCTCCGGGCCGACATTCCAAATGATACATCGGACCATCTAGATGATACTGAGCACGTCTTCAAAAAAACAAATGACAATGTCATTCAAAAATCCTCTTAGAAATAGACGCCCTTCATTTAAAAATGCGTCTTTTAAGTTATTTTTGTTGTTTTTTTCTCAGCCTTAATATTGTTTTTCCGTTGCTATCCGATCGACTCGTGATCATGACTTTTTCTTTCTTTTTATGTTTTTCCATTTATTAAAAAAAATAGAATTACAACAACTAACTTTGAATAATTAAAATTACGTATTATTAAAAATAAAATGGCCCGAATCGTGTGTTGAACACACTATCCTTAAAATAGATTCGCCCCTATTCTCGACATCCGTTTTCCAGGATAAGACGGAAAACCAGATTACCTCAATACCCGCGAACTAAAGAAACGCCTGGAAATATCACCAAAATATGCAGAAGAAAAGGGAATTCTCAACAATATGCGAGAATTGTAAGGAGTGCAAGTGTTGAGTGTGGTTTAGATTGCTTTGAAACCCACTATTTATAGAATCAAAGGACTCCGAAAGTTAAGTGCTCAAGATTTACATCTCATTGTTACACAAAGAATTATAACTTTGTTGTTACATATTTAAATTTAAAATTAAACCCGAGTAATTAATTTTAATGTTACGTATAATTTTTAAATTCAAAATTAAAACTATTATAATTTAATTTCGAAAATTAAAAAAAAACTATAAAATATAGGCTAGACTACGTGCTCGATTTCGGTGCAATATTTGTGTCCGCAGTCGCGCCGCACACAAGTCAAGAAGGGTTCCGAGCCCGAACCGACCGTGATTTGCACCACGCTTGCGGCGCGCGTGTAGAGAGCTTATGCAATATAATCTTACACCTTACTAAAAGATAGATTATTTAAACTAGTCAACAAAGCTTTTGTTTTCCTATGTGGGGCAAACCCACTTTTCAAAGAAGACAAACCCACTTTGCTTCTCCTTTTAAATTAATTCCAATACTTCACTTTAAGCTTTAATTTCTCCTTCATCCAAACACCATGTTGGACAAATAAATACTGATTTTAATGTTCTCACGGAGTTAGAACAAGAATCCACTTTTACTTTTGTCATTAGACAATCGAGGTCCCAAGAAAATTCCACCCAAGATGCAATTTCCTTCACTTTTCCAACACTCGGGTCGTGGGCCTGCCTCAGTTTGCCAAGCCCGCTGCATGTGACGCGTGCACGCATGTGGCTCGCCGGTTGTCATCCACTTGTGACATAATTTATCTAAGTCATAACACCTTCTATATACATGGTGTAGCCGGATTTTCGGGCGGTGCATGCGCTTGGCTAAAGCGATTATCGAGCCCACATTTTAAAATATAGAAAATAAAAAGGCAAATATTAAGGTCGTACCTTTAGTACAATTCTTCTTTTTTTTTGCATACTATCAAATTCCTATTATCTTGAATGAACTTTTGGAGAAGAACTTATCAAAAAGTCAATTCTAAATTAACATGCAACTAAACAACAATTATTATTATGGAAAATGGACTTTTAAATCTAAAAGCTCATTTGAAAAGTGTTCCCAAAAAGTTGTATATTATCAAGTTTAGAGCATATGTATCTCTACAATAACAAATAAGACAATCATTCATCCATTCAATGTCTTAATTAAGCAAGTGATTCTTAATTCCTTCGACCTTTTAAATTTTAACTCAATTTTTTTATAGATCAATTTTCAAGACGGCCCAACCCAAATTTAACATGAGCACTTCGAGTTCCAAAGACGATCCAACCTAAACTTAATAGGCAACTCAAAATCCAATGCGATCCGCCGATCGCACCGGCCTCCTCATGTGGCTAACACAACTTCTATATATATATATATATATATATATACTAGGATAAACAATGTTTTAAAATCAATACGGATAAGGTTTAGACCTTAAACTCCCTTTACATAATGCACATTCACATGACCAACTTCGTGTATTAAATTTTACTCATCGAAATTTGATTTTGAGAAATTAAATATATTACCATCATATACTCCAAACGTAGATTAATAATACACTATTTAATTCATCTAGAATTAAATATTTAACTACCAAAAATTTGGTCATAGTCGCCATCGCTCACTTTATCAAAACCATATTTCGAACTTTGTTATCGGTTTAAGATGAAACATCACTTGGTGGATCGATGCTTCCTCTAAGATTAGGTACACTTCAATCGTGGGGTCATACCAAGTCCCCCGAATTTAACATGGTATCGAGTAGGCCCATGCTCGGTCTCCGTGGGCCATCAATATGATGGAGTATGGAAGATCATGTGACAATTAATGAATCGACGAAAGTGCTCATGTGAGGAGGTGTGATGAAATTTGTCACTTATGAGTTGTCCCACATCGATTAATTAGAGCGTAGGAAGCCCAACTTTTAAGTCAAGTAAAATCCTATCACCAATTGGTTTTAACATATCAATTGTATTTTTAACACCCCGCGCCATCCATTAATTGTTCGATCTCTATATCCAATATTACCATTCTTTTGACTAAAATGAAAAAACAAATCCATTTTTCATCTCTATTTGCAAATTAATTTTCACTATTTGAACACAATCGAAAAATATATTTTGCTAGAAAAACTCTTTTGGCATGAACGTATTAATCTTAATTCTTTCTTGACATGCCACAACCAAATTTGATAATTATAGGTTTGTTAATGTTGACTTTTAAGTCAAATATTATCTTTATTTTTATTTTGTAATTTTTGGATATTTATAGTCAATTTTTATAAGTTAATTTTCTGATAATAATGTCAGCTTTTAGTAGAATCACAATTTATCCTGTCAGTGGGTCGTGCTAGCCTCTGCTATGGGAAAATCGGTCCGGCCGGGATTTTCTCTCAAGCCGCTTACTTTGGAGAGCCCAACCCAATCCGTATTAAAAATACACTTGATTTTCTTCTAGCCACTCGCCTGGCTTTTTGTTTAACTGTCGGTCGGGCCAAACAGTTCGACTTCTTTTCGAAGCATAAAATCGCAGCTCCAAACCGACTTCTATTATCGTTTGGCGGCAAATCGGGCTGCTGGGGTCAGGCTTTTTTTGACAACTCTAGGTTTTAGTAGTAGTTAATTTCAATTTTTATCGATTAACGGATAATGGCAACTTTTGTAAAATTGCAAAGAAGTTTTCTTTCTCCTTGTTTTGGCAAGTGGTTTTAAGATGCTGGAAGTTATCCCATGGAGTGGTTAAACTTTTGTTTCTATTTAAAGCAAACCAAATCAAGTAAGAGGTGTCACGGATTTCTAAGAGTGTTAGATCATATCGAAGAAATCAAAGAGACACTTTTTTACTCACAAGAAGTTTGCAGAGAGGATAATGTGGCCAACAATATTGCGACATCTTAGGCATCATCTTCCTTGTGAGTTGTTAGTTTGTTCATTTTGAGAGAGCCTATGTTATAGATGAGTGTATAGTATGCTTATTGTAGGATTCTCTCAATTTGTGATGAAGTATTTACATTTTATTAGACTTAAAAGTGAGTATCTTTACTCTTATTGATTTTTTTGTATCTTTGTATTTTGTAACAATATTTCATTTAAGAGTTTTTGTCATAAAGAAATAGTATAAGTGTTTTTATACTTGTACACGAGTTTGAAACTTCGTGTTCATTTTAATATCCGTCATTCCATTTTTTATTTTTGATTTGTGTTTCGGTTTACAAGACTTCCACTATGACACCTAAAGTATGGGCAACACATTTCACATCACCGCACTTTTATAAGAATTGACCCCTTCAATTCTTTCAATTGGCATCAAGAGCCTTATGGTTGATGCTACTAAGCGAGATCCTCGTGTTTTAGGCAAAGAATTTATAATGGAAATTCGGTCCATCCTCAGGGAGTTTTTTTCGAAAGAATAACTCTTGTTTTATGTGTGTTTTGACTGTATTTGTCGTGATAATATATTACATCTTATATTGTAACACATTTTGTTTTTATTTTTATTTTTTTTTTTGTAGGTTTCTAGGCATATTTTTTTTTTTTGTATCATTCAGATTATCATATTTGATGTGCCATGTGTTTCTTTAAAAACAATTCTCCTAAGATCAGACTCTTTTTTGTAGTTAGAAAACAGATTGTATTATCTTATTTAGAACTTGAACTTTGGCAATTTTCCTACATATTTAGCTCTTAAATTTTGGGAAAAAAATCGAGCCTTATTTCTTTGACTTTTACAAGTCTTTATGTACTTTATCTATGTGCCTATATTTTCAGTGCAAGAAAATATGACAAATTAACTGCTCATGACATATAGGGTTTGAAATTTCCTAATGAGTGTTATGAAATGATGGCAACATTTTATGTGACATCTTGTGATACATCCCGTATTTATCTAAGTATACTTTGTGTGTGATTTTCTTTGTTGTTATATTCTACATATTTTTAGACATTAATTAGGACATGTATTTTTTATACAAAAACAAAAAATAAAAAAATCAAAAACGAAAAATATCTCAGAAACCGATTTTACTTAGTGGTGATAGTGAGCGGTTACATGTTAATCACTTTCTTATATTTTGTAAATCGTTTTTACTAACCTTTCATGGAGATCATGAAGTTTTAACGCACTTAATAAACAAATTTTATGGTTATATTTTCTCTCTTCCATTACAAATATTGATTTCATTCAAAAATGAGAAACTAACACAAAACCTGAGTGCAAGTTGATAAGGAGCATCGCCGAAGATAGAAACTTGAAAGCATTGCCATTGAAAATAAACCGCAGAATATGACTCAAAATGTTGCCAACATTGGTGGCAACACTTGAGCAGCTTTGTTGGTTGTTTGGTTGTTCGTATTTTTGAACTTTTCAATGTTGCTAATATTGGTTTTAAGGGGTTTTTGTGTTAATTTGTCCGTAAATTTGCGGTGGGGAGATTGTTAATGTTGACTTTTAAGTCAAACATTATTTGTATTTTTGTTTTGCAATTTTCTCGATATTTAATGTCGATTTTGTAAGTTAATTTCCTGGATAATAATTTTAGTTTTTAGTAGTTAATTTCGAGTTTTTATTGGATTAATGGATAATGACAATTTTTGTAAGTTGTAGGAAGTTTTCTTTCTCTGCTTGCTTTGTGCGGGTGGTTTTTAAGATGTGGAAGTTATCCAATGGAGTGGTTACACTTTTGTCTATTTAAAGCAAACCAAATCTATAGTAGATGTCACTGTTGAGAGTATTAGATCATCCGAAGAAATCAAAGAGACACTATTTTTACTCACAAGAAGTTTGTGAGGATAATGTGGCCCAATGTTGCGACATCTTAGGCATCATCTTCCTTAGAGTTGTTAGTTTGTTTATTTGAGCAGAGGGCATATTATAGATGAGTGTATAGGGCGTCACGTTGAGGATTCTTTCAATACTTGTGATGAAGTATCGCTTACTTTGCAAGATTCAAAAAGAGTATCTTTAGTCTTGTTGATTTTTTGTATCTTTTTGTATTTTGTAACAATATTTCCTCGTTTAAGAGTTTTTGTCCTAGACATCGCATAAACATTTTTATACTGTGACACAATTTTTTAAAACTTCTTTGTGTTCATTTAATATTCGTTATTCCATTTTTGTCGTGGATTTGTGTTTCGTTTACATAAGACTTCCATCAGAATACCAAAGTGTTGGCAACACATTTCACATCATCGCACTTTTATAAGAATGGCACCGCTAACCCTTTTGAAGTTTCAATTCCACAGTTGCAATTGCCATGGGCAAGAGAAAATAAATTGTCTAGCTACTATATAAATATTAGTAAATCGTTAATTAAGGATGTTACTCGATGCGGGTCAGATACAGAGTATTCGTTTGATTTTTTTTTTTGGTCATAAAAAACTTAGATATATTATTGATGGATTCACCAGCTAGAATACCAAACAGACGTATTCACTTACGACTATAAATGTATTATTAATTCCAAATAAGCCTGTTCTTTTCTTTATTTTTTCTATTTTTTTTGTGGGACCTCTCATGCAAATAGCCTAAAATCTCAAATGGATGCTTTCTGATGGCTTGGATCTACAAACAAGAAAATGTATTAAAAAGATGTTTATGAAGATTGTTGTAAACAATTCTGATTTTATTTTAAAAATAAATATAATTTATTATAGATATTAATTATTAAAAAAGTTCTATTTAATAGCTTGAACTTTTAGATGAGGTGTAACAATACTACAATAGCTTTTGCTTGTCATAAGAAAACACTTTAGTTTATATTTTCTATTTTCTTTTAATACAATGGGGTCCCTTAAATTAAGTTCATCAAATAATTTTGTTGGTTTATTTAATATCCATTTATACTGTCACAATCGTAGTTATTGAAAAATGTAATAGCTAGGAGCGGTTGGATAGAGATTGATCTTTGGGATGAGTGGATAATTAGTATTAAAGGGGAGAAAATGAAAATGACAGATAATAGCACTAATTAATGATTTAATCTTTTATCCTAGTTTTAAATTAATGTTAAACTCTGGATTTAGATCCCCTCAAACTTTGTTTATAAGATTCTATTCAATTTATATTTATTATTTTAATGTAAATCTGGATCTGAATATTCATTATAATTAAAGAACTCCAAACTTCTAGGGGAAAAAAACAAATGTAGAACTGATATGAACTATGAAAAAATTAGTTATCTCAGAGACGAAGAAATCTAAAAATATAGTCATTTTCTTGTTATATTTAATTCTGAAACCCCTATAGCTTCTTAAATTACATAACGGAAATTTGACATTAATTTTGTTTTTACCTGACTCTAAATTTAAATTCTTCTTTTATTAATATTTTTCACTTTATCACAATTTATATGACCTGATCAAAGTTCCATCACATGTTCATAGTAAACATCAAAAGTCTTGTGCATATATACTACATCAAAAGTAGGGACATTGGCCTCACTTATTGGTCAAACACACATTAAATTATTAAGTGACAAAAACTCATAAAACCATTCAAAAAGCTCCTAATTAATTGTTTAAAGCTTGTTTACATGTAATATTGTACTGTAAATCTTGAGTTCATGAATCCAATATTTCTAGTTCTGCAAAAGAGGGGAAAAAAATGTCTATGTTATGTTAAAAAGAAAAGTAGGGAACTAATTAACAAGTACTATTATTAACTTTAAATAAATGGTTTGGTTGGTACATGAATCCTCATTAGGCTGCATTAATTAGGACT